>LPNX010041822.1:139902-243490 GCA_001517045.1 Pseudotsuga menziesii
CCAGTTAATTAAAACTTAACATGCAGAGTGCTAAACATAAATTATCAACTCAAGGAAGTCTTTTATTTCAAAGCTATCATGCAAGATCTATGCAAGCACAATTTCTACTTGACACTGTTATCTATTGGTATGAAATCGAAACTCATTGCAAACTAGATCACAACTTCTTGAAAAATAAACAAACCCCAATCCTATTCGTAAATCCAAACTATAAATCTAATCACACTTCAACAAAATCAATTCTTAATAAGCAAGATCTAAATACATAAACTTGGAAGAAATGCTTAGTTGGCCAACGATCTATCAAGATGAATTAACAAGAAAACAACTATGATAAATCTAATGAAAGCATGAACTAAATAATAAAAACAACTATGATCAATCTAATGAATGAAAGCATGAATTAACAAATAAACATATTTACAAAATAAAACACCTACAATCAACACTACCAACATCTGCTCAGGGAAGAGGGCCCTTCCTCCACTGAGCAGAGCTGGATCTCCACAATCAAACTCTACAACTCTAGAATTAAGAAACTGCCAGCATGCATTATCATAATGGAATGATTACAATAGATCTAGATCAAATCCTACATTATAACATTGTTTTCTCTCCTCCCCCCTCCTCTCAATGAGATTGATTACATATTTATACATAAAATTATCTCATGGAAATGAGAAACTGAACCCCCACCTTGTGATCTGTAACAGCTGAAACATGGCCGTAACTACTAACAACTTTGGAACTGGCTGCAACAATAAATCTCGAAAATACCCTTTTGAAGAACCACCTGTATATCGTAAACCGTGGCTTTGTTTGTCAATTTCCTCACGAGTCAAGTAAATGAGGCCGTTGCACACAAAACTCATGTTTTAGATTTTCAAGATTCATTTCCATATGCCCGCAAATCGAGACATGAATCAAGGTATTCTTATCTGACATGCATTTTCGGTTAAGGCTGTAACAGCTAGCTGTGAGCGTCCTGTACGTGACAAATCACTCCACAATCTATCATTAGTAAAATTATGCATAATGGTCTTCAATTCATCAAAGATAAAGGAAAATAATCATTATTAACTACTTAAAGCATCAATGAAAGTAGTATGGTGTTTTACGTGTAGTTACAACAAATTGATGGAAAATGGAATGATAAATGGACGATAGTGGGAAGAAAATGGATGAAATATATGTTGATAAGTGATGAAAAAATGGACAATTCCAGGGCCCAACATCTCCCCCAAACTGAACTTGTTGCATGTCCTCATATCCTCATGCAACCTAATACCTGTGTAGCATCCAACTAGAAGAACTCATTCACTTGTTCCTTCATTTTACCATTCACACAGTTGCAACCAGAAGAAATGGAGAGTTTAACAGAAATTGACAGTCATAGCTACTTAGCGGAGGATTTAATATAAAATTTGGCAGAGTCGCAGCTACTTAGCGGAGGATTTAGTAGAAGTTTGGCGGAGTCACAACTTATTTTTAGCGGAGAATTTGGCGAAGGTTTTAGCGATTTGGTGGAGTCGCAGCCCAAATAGCGCTAAATTTAGCGAAAAATTTGGTGGACTTGCAGCCCAAAGATCGCTAAATTTAGCGAAGCATTTGGTGAAGATTTTGGCGGAGTCACAACCCAAAGAGCACTAAATTTAGCGGAGAATTTGGCGGAGTCGCAGCTGCCTAAAACGCGAAAATAGACAAAATTTTTACAGTGTTGCAGCTGCACAGAATGAGAAAAAGAAAGGTTTTACGAAGTTGTAGCTGCACGAAACGGGAAAAATGAAAGGTTTTATGGAGTTGTAGCTGCACGGAACGGGAAAAGGGCAATATTTTACGGTGTTGCAGCCTTTTGAATAGAAAAATTCTGAAGTTATTTTCTCCCAAATGATGAACTAGATTTGGCTGAAAATTTTCAAGTAGGTTTATAATAGTCCAATGCACCTACACACCAAAAATAAGAGAAACCCACATCACGGATTTTAAGAAAAATGCAAATTTGCTGTAGGTGATTATGGTCATTTTCTCGAAAACCATAAATTGGATTGGGATGAAAATTACCAGGATTGTTCACCTTGGTATTATACACATATTATCCAAAAATCATGAGAATCCAACTTACCAATTGCAATATATTCTCATTTCAATTTCTACACTTTCGTAGATAAACGCGAATAAAAATGTGTTGCAGCTAAACTTCTTGAACCAATATTTCACAAAATACAAACTGGGTCGGGATGAAATTTTGTAAGAAAGTAATTACCATTCTAATGCATCTCCACACAAAAAATTAGAGAAACCCACATCACGGATTTCGAGAAAATGCAAATTGGCTGTAGGTGATGATGGTCATTTTCTCGAAAACCGTGCACTGGATTGAGCTAAAACTTGCCACGTTTGTTCTTATTACCATGATGCTTCTTCTCTACAAATTTCATGAAAATCCAGCTCACGGTTCGCAATATATCCTTAAATAATTTTCTGCACTTTTGCCGAACATCGTGGGGAAATAAAAGCATGAACTTGATTGTAAAAATTGCTCTCAGCATCCACTCATCTGGTTGAATGGATATAGGTTTTAATGTCAATACAGAGCCATGATGGAGAAAATTAAATGACAGTCATATCATCTTCAAAAGATATTAGAATGAAAATAGATGATTGTAAGCTAAGACTCCACTTTGGGTGACGAGATTAGATCTTGGTTTGAATAGAGCATGCGACCCATCAAATTTCCAATGGATCGAGGAGGGACAAGTGCAATATATATCATTGTGTGTATTATGTCACGAATTACCTTCAGGACATTTCACCAGATGCTGCTTGTTTATCCACAAAATCCCCCAAACTGAATATTTTACCTGTCCTCAGGTAAAGGAAGAGATAGTATGTTCTTCCCCTGTTACAAGCTGTCTTAAAACTTCACTTCTTTGCTGCACTTTGCTATGACACAATATTTCTACTACTTCCCACTTCTGTATTCATAATTTGTTGTACTTGGTGTGAGAGCATTGTCCATCCATTTGTAAACTTTTCTCAAATTCCATTTTTCATTAACTTACCTTCCATTCATTGGTTTAGATAACCATCATGAATCAAGTGAACTTTGAGAACTTTGTTTTCTTATATCTGCACTACCACTGCCAACACCATTTTTTTTTTAATATATGTGCTAGTTGGAAACACATACTTGACTTACAAAAATGACTGTAGGCTGCCTGAAAATGACTGTATGTTATTTGAAATTGACTGCGTGAGCTCGATTTTGATTCCACATGGTTGTAGTTAAGTGCTCATAATATATTGCAAAAAATAAAATGACAATGCATAGGAAATCTTCATACCAGCAAGAGATCACATTTGCAAATTTCCTTTTATGATGACCCAAGCTTCTCAAATATCATCTGACAGTCATAGAATTTGTCGACCCTCCATATGTCACAAGTGCCAAAAAGGACATCGGTGATCTTCACAAGCCAAACTCTACTACAGGTATTATCAATCATGGGAAATAAAATAATTTTAGAACCATTTTCACTTCAAATTCATAACTCTTAAGAGATATGGCAAATTCTATTGCAATAAACCACGATAAATTTCATCCATTCTCATGGTTGAATGAAGGCTGCTAGAATGTTCTTTGGTTATGCCCTTATTGTGGAGTGCTTTGTAACACTTCAAATAATGCCAAACATTATTCAAACACTGCCATAAACTTCCTTCTAAGATTGTAGTAGCATTCTGAATATACACTAGAGATTTTGGAACCCATGCTATCCATTCTATGTTGAAGATGCACACCATAATTTCCTGTATCTGATGCTCTTGGCTGCACTTTTTCTTATGACAACTTATGGAACTTTTGGCACAAGAAACCCCATATGCAATATGAATGAGAAGATAATTAATGGTTTTTTTTCAAATTCCAAGAGAGTTGCATACTTGCTGAAGATAGCTACATCAATAAAAATCAGAACTGATACTAATGGATAATCCAAGCTTGAAATGACCGTGATTTTTAATGAGCAAGGATCAAATTTGTTTGGGCAGTGAGCATGTATGTCTATATTCCAATCAACAAAACCCAAGAATTTAAGTTCTATGAGAGCATATGTAAATCAAATCTGATTGTATATCAACCCATAGTATCAAGATGCCAACTCTAACTTTTCAATAGTTGTGTGGAAGTGAACTAATATGTGCATCAATAAATCACCAAGCAATTCATAACTTAGAGTGCATTTCCTTCCCTATTGTATGGGAGCATACTCTTATGAAGGAATGACTTCTACAACAGTTTATTCTATTGTAGGTTCTTGTGTCCAGCCTATCATTTCATTTTAATATGTGTATCAGTTGCTTTATTTCTCCTCACTATTTTTATGTGGCAATAGAGCACCATTTCTTACTGTTGGTTCTTGTGTGGCAGCAACAAGACTTCTTTTCTTACTGTTGGTTCTTGTGTGGCAGAAGTAAGACTTCCTATTGTTGGTTCTTGTGTGACAACAATAATATATCATTTGATTATTTTCATGCCTGGACAATTGGGTTGTAACTGTGTGTAAATGTTGCGTAGGACTTTGAAGTGGATGTGCATGAATTGGAATGGTGAAGTGTTAGAATTGAGTGGGCAAGGAAAAATGCTATATGGAAAACAAAAATGGATAATGCTTAGTGGTTCTTCATGACATTTCCCTAAATCTTTAATAAATCGAAAACTCATGCTATTTTACCTCAAGTGCTACCTCCATGGAAGCCTTGGTTGACATGAATGGACTGGTGTATGCTCGAGCTATGTAGGCCGATCTAATGTTGAGATAGATGTATATGAGAGCTGAAACTGGATGAGGCTGAATTTGATCCATGAAGTTGTGCTGGTTGCATGTAAGACTGCTAACTGCTAGAAGAAAATGGAAAGGAATTGCAAAACTACTAAAACAAATGATGCTGGAAGTCATTGTTGAAACCATTAAATCACATAATCTTCAGTTGCTACAAAACTGAGGTACAATTCTTACCATGCGAATGAATGTGTTGAAGTCGAGCATGGAAAGAAATCATTGGATTACCATCCATTAATGTATGCTGTTAACCAATGTGAAGCAACTCACCTTTGATTACAGTGAGCTCTAAAGTACCTTAGTGCATCTTGACAGGTACGAATGGATGTTCTGGAGTTGAGTCACCTGCAAGATTTGTCAATCAAGAGGCATTGATGAATCCCCATAATTAACAACAAGGAACTCTATCATTGATTCATGCAGATACCAGGGCACTATAAAACTCTAATCTCGATCCCAGCTGATGTGTCGGAGTTGATGGGACAAGACCATTAGAAGGTGGACCTTAATGAATTCTACATCATCCAATACGAGTACAAAATAAATGATTGTGAAGAATCATAGTGAAAAATAGAACCAACATGAAACTCAGAAGTGGAAAGTATATGTGAAGTCGTGATGTAGTAGTGATGGAAAATAAAACGGTTAAGGTGACTACATAAGTAGTGGAAAATGGGACTTTGACATGAATGGATTTTTGGGGTTTTGAAATGAGGAGGGTGAATGAATCTACCATAGTGCAATTGGCTTCTTGAAAGGTTTCTTTTTGGCAACAATTGGTATGACATGTGTCTAAAAAGGATTCTTGGCATGTAGCAATGAGACTTGACTTCAGAAACATTGGAATCTGTATGGTTTTCACATCAATCTCTCTATTTTTTTTAATGTGCTCAATCCATTTGTGAATTTAGAAAAAGTCTTCAAGAGTCATTCGTGCATGTATTGACCTTCTTCTTCCAAGGACCTGCAAAAACCTAGCACTTGCCTGCAATAAAACATGAGATGATGGAAGAAGAGAGATGATTGGTCTCTCTTTACCCAACTATTATGAAAAAAAAACAACAATAAATTACTTATAAAACAAATCCAAAGAAAAATAAACAAAGCAAAATCCATTTTATACTTGCGGGAGAGCAATGTCCATCTAGACTCACCAACAGTATTTTGATCATAGCTTATTCGTTCCTCGTCCAATTTGAGTGATTATAAAGCCAAATGAAATTAAATTCATAGGCCTATTTCCCTTAGAAACAAGTTTTTAAAATTATATGTAATGATATTCCAAATCACTCAGTAACAGCCTGCATGACACGGTGTTTTTTCGAATTCTGGACTAGACCAACATCCACGGTTTTAGGCTTAACTTTTTTGTTTGATAACGGATTGATGTGATTCCAATTGGAGATGAAAGTAGATTCATGTAGGTATCTCCATTAGAAACAGTTTTTGAATCCAATAATAATTTATGGGTCAAATAATCCAATGAACAGTCTAGGAAACCGAGTTTTAGGAATGCTGATTTGTGATAGGAAGTCGGTATTTTGGTCATAAAATTTGCATATGATATCGGAATGGAGTGATTCAAATTGAATTGTAAAATATATTCATAGGATAATATATGTTGGCCTCCTATTTTGACTGTTCAGCACAATATTGTTTAGTTTAAGTCTCATGAAACCAAGTAATCATCAGCTTTATTTAGTGTTGTTTTGTGCATGGTTATGCCTTTTGAAGATCAACATTGCTAAGTGCTTTGGTAAGTGAATTTTTAATTGTTTATTTATTATTTTGCTTTGTTTTTATGTATATAATGGAACCTATAGTTTTCATTTAATAATGGGTCAATTAATGAGTCTTTAATTCTTTTATGCAGGAGTCTTTTGTTTATTTGGCCCAACGCTTGTCCCGGCGCTCCAAAGAAGATTTATGTTGGCTGAACTAGAGATTTGGGGGATTTTATTTCCAGGATAACATCTTGTTTGATTTCCAATCGCTTCCAGGATGCAGGTGCAGTTATCCAGTGCTGTTATGAGGATGTCATTTGCTAAAAGTAGCATTCCCGTCCTTGATCAGGAACCTGATTTCGGGCTAAATTTCTGAACAATCGGTTGGGAATTGTTCAAAACGGTTCGAAAACCACTTCAAAAATGGCCTCATTTACCCCTAATCACGAGCATTTTTCAGAATTTCTGAACGAATGTGGAGAAATCCTTTCCGGAACAGACGTGGTTTTGCCATATTTGGTGTTGGCCGTTTTCTGGGTAGTTGCTTGAATTTCTAAATTTTGGGATGGATCTTGTCCATCTATCCATCTATAAATAAATCCTTAGGAGGGATACACATAGGAAAGACACTATAAAAACTCTGTTTTTATTAATCGATCTAGCGTTTATTTCTTCAAAGCTTTGATTTCATACCTGTAGGCGTTGAGGGCAGGGCCCACCTTCAACACCGATAATTTCTGTTTAAGTGTTGCTTGTATTTCTGTAAGTAGAGTGAAGTTTATATACTTTGGCACTGTTTTATAATGGAATGGTAATGGATTTGTTTACTTGTGCTTCAGAATGAGATTTATGTTTGCAGAAGACAAATTAATATCACATGCACTCAGTCTAGCTGTAGAATCAATTCAGTAAACTAGTAAGAGTGGCTTTGTATTTTAACCCCCTTTGGTTTTCAGCGTGATATTGCTCGTTGATGGTTACGGTTTTTGCCCAAAGACTCCGTTCAGGGTTCTAGAATTTACAAAACTGTGTGATGAATTTGATTTGGTTTGTTGTAGAATCAATTTAATAGAGGATTAAAAATAGACTGGATTTCATATTTCTTTTGCTGCCAGCGTTATAGTGACTAGTGAATGGCTACAATATTGGTTTAAAATCCTTTTGATTATTGAGTTTACCAGGCTGTAGGGTATTTTCGAATTCTAGTGTGTGGATTTTAACAAGAGTTTGCAGTAGTTGAGCAGAGAGTTTACAGACTTTAACTTACAGAGTATTTAGGACTTTTCAAACAACATTTTGAATTGGCTAGATAGGAGTTGGATTCATGCTTTTTGAGGTTGAATGGAATTAGGAAAAGAGTCATAGTTTAAAGCATTGTTTCTTAGGTTTGAGCACCAGTCTCACAGTCCATTAAACTAGGTTTTATTTATTAAGTTCTTTTCTTGGCAGAGTAGATCATAATTGTTGTAGATTAATATAGATTGTTGATTGCTTTGAAAGACCGCTGTAGATTAGTATAGCTTGTTAATTTCTTTGAAATATTGTTGTAGCTTAAGGATGTGGTAGGTTACATTGAATTTGACAGCATTATAGACTGTAGGATAGAGATTGGTAAGTTGATTTCCTTTCATTAGGACAGATCTTAACATTGATCATTCAATACAGTAATAGTTCCATCAATTGCATTTTGTTTCTTGTCTGTGAGTAGACTAAATTACTATCAGCATGAGCATTGAAACCAATTTGCCCGCACATATGGTGTAGCAGCTCGAAGTTTACGAATCCTGGTTGACAATTAATTGAAGGTAAATTAATTAGTGATAATTTTTACCCAACATTTTGGTGCCGTTGTCGGGGAGTTGCTCCAAGGTAAGCTGGTATTTTGCTCATTTTCTACGAATTTGTTGGCTGTGAAGTTAAGGTAGATAGGTTTCCTTTACATTACACAACAATGTGGAGGGGAAACGATAAGACGCAAAGACGAATTCATTATGGGATTCCCATGGGGTAACAGCCTGACGCATCCACTTTAGTGGGTTGCTCCAAATCCTTGTTGTTTCCTTCTCGTAAGTGTGTTTGCTTTTTCACATGTTTGATTTATTTTGATGCAAAAGTGTGTTTACCTTTCCTGTAAGGCGTGTTTACTTTCTTGCAATTTAATTTCATGCAAGTGTGTTTTTCTTTTTGCAAGTCTGGGTGTGTTTACTTTCCGCAATTTAATTTCAAGAGTGTTTTATTTTATGCAAGAGAGGCGTGTGTTTGATTGGCGTAAATATGTTTTTACTAGTAGATAGGCTTGATTAGAATCATTTAAAACACATATAAACCAAATAAAAACAAAAACTTGGGTGCTGTAAGAACCCCAGACACTGATCCTTGTGCGAGACATGAACAAAACAACCGACAGAAATGGATGCAGAAGTAACCATCAATTTGGGAAAACTTTCTCAAATCCTAGCTGCAGTTGGGAGTTCTTCTTATCAGGTAGAACACATACTGACAACAGTTAAGATTTTATCTACCTCTCCTAACATAACAAATGAACCAAAGTCCCAAGAGCCACAAAAAGACATTCCTTGCCAAATTGCAGAGGAAATTGACAACTTGGGTGTTACATCCGATGGAAAGCAGCTGAAAATTGAGGAGGTATCAGCAAATCCTCTATGTACTTCCGAAATCAATCAATCAAAAGAATGGGATCTACATGATATGAGGAAGGAAGGTGAGTACCAAGACTACTTTGAAAGTTGGTTCCAAGAGGCAACCAGACTACAACACCATTTCCTCCTTCAACACCTTTTGTTGCAGAAGCAAGTAAGTTGGTTGGTTCTCCATATCCAGGTAATCATTGCAACAGCCTTTCCATATGTGGATAAAGGTATATTTTTAATTTTACTTCGCACTTGGTTACATTGGAAGAATTCCTATACTTGAATAGAAATGTTTTCTTTCTTCTTAGGTAGAATAGGAAAATATGTATATATAAAAAAAGTTGCATGTTTAGTTTAGAAATTAATGCAACTTTGTTGTTTTTCTTTCTTTTCAATAAAATGATAAGATCTTTAACCGGAATTTATACCTTCTCTCCAGTCCATACTTTCAGAAAATTTATTATAACAGCAGCCCATAGCAAGGAAAAATGCCAGAGGGTAATATGAAATTGTGACTGTTCTGTAAACATAAGACCAATTGGTGATGAACAGACTACATTTGTAGTGAATGGACACCGATTAAAGGAGTTTTCTTTATCAATAGATTTCTTTTTGAAGGATGCATATATTCTCTTCGGTGAAGCTCAGGCTGTTTTTAAAAGAAAAGGGAAGTATTTTTGTTACTATTCCTATTTTCAGCCATTGATTATTTTTACAAAGGACTGTGTTAGTTTGAATTAAATTTCTGAGTTTCACTGGGTAACTAGAATGCTTGTGTCAAGTAAATAAATGTCTGCTGCTAGGTTTTTCAGACTTGTCCTCTTTATTCATATGAGTACTTCTTCACCTGACACTGCGTTTATTAGTGATTTAAGCCTCCAAAATGGCTTGTACTTATGAACTCATGAGTTACTAGTGCCATTGGACTTGGTTTCACACTAGATTGCATGAGGATAATTGTTTTTTTTAAATAGTAACAGCTATGGGCATTGAGTCATTATTGAGTCAGGCACCATTTTGGAAAAAGGTCTCCAAGACTGAGCAGTCTGTTGATTATTATCTATTGGCTTCTATAATATCAAATACACACACACACACACACACATATATATATATATACATTTTTGGTGCAGCCACTTCATGACTTTCACTTCATACAGTTGCAAAGGTTAGTTGTTCATTTGGACAAATCTTTACAGGCATGTATAAAGAATACTCTTCCAATTTTGATACCATCCCACTCCTAGATGGTTTTCAGAGCTGCTCCCTCACTCATCTGTGCATCAGCAAATCATAAAATTTATCTTTAAGATGAATTTGGGACAAGGGCCACTGATAGAAAATGGGTGTAAGAGGTTAACCCGCCGGGATACTGAACAGGTCTGCTGGAAGCGGGTACCGACCTGTGGTATAAACAGGAAAACCCATCAGGGTACTGAATAGGCCTGTTGGAAATGGGGCATCTTCCTGGGGAAGAAGCTTCTTAGATGTTACAATTACCCCACCGGAGTACTGAACGGGCTCGCTGGCAGTGGGTTCTGACTCTAATATCTCTTTTAAAAGCCTCATCTATACTTGTCTGTATGAACAATGTACTTATGTAAATGTAAAAGAGAGGTCATATGTGTGGGTTAAATAGAATTTAAAAAGACTGTTTGTAACAGCCAGTTGACAATCACTTTCAGATGCTCTGAATTTTGGTTGCCTGATCCTTGCAAAAAAAGGTTTATGCCTGATATTTCTGAGCCTTGAACATAGCTGTGAATTTTAGTACTGGTTTTTCTCTTCACTGCTCAAACTGTCCTGTGTGAAGCTGAGTCAAGTGGGCCAGTACCCCATTGGCTTCTTGTAGTACTCCTTTTGTCTTGTGTTGTAAGGCACATGTCCAGGTGGAAAAAGTTCTATATGAATGACGAGAATGAATTTTGTGTTCATGATTGAGGTGTGGAATATGGGAGTAAGACTGATTGTTTATGAATTTAGTTAATTTTGTTGTTTACTGCTAATAAAAATTGGTTTCATGATTCAGCTCTATTTCTGTGTGAACAGGTGAAGAAACACCCCTGAAATGAGGAGCCTGCTGGATAAAATAAAAATTTCAGGCAGTTTTAATTGAAGAAGCAACACTGAATAATGGTAACTGTGCAAGGAGCCTGCTGATAAAACAAAATTTTCAGGCTGTTATTTAATTTTTCAGGTAGTTATTTGATTTTTTTTAGACAGTTTTAATTGTCTTTTCAACTCACAAAAGTTGGAAAGACAATTATTTTCCCTTGTTGATAGTATTACTGTTATGCTGGTAATTATTTTCACTCCTGTCTGCTTGAAAATACCTTTGTATATTAGACTGGCCAAAGTGCCGGATGGGGTATTGGAATAAAAATTTGGAAATGGGCATGTTACATGGTAAAGGTAATGAATGATGAATGTTGGGATAAGTCTTATAAATTAAGTGTTATTATTATTAACCAAGTGCTTTTGCCTTTAATACAAGTTCGATGCATTATGGATTTACCATAGTAACCTTGTCATCTATTTGGTTGATACGCTACCGTTCTTTCGTATATCATTTTATGGCATTGACATTTGGCAATATTTCGTTTCCTTATTTTTAACTTGCTATCCTTAATATAATGAAGGATTGGGTATGGGAGCAATTTGTATATGGGATGTCCAATTCTCATCTTAAATCATCCTTGGGGAATGAACCATGTGAGCCTTGTATTCCTGATCTTGTTGATAAAGCCTCTTCTGTAAATATTTTTGAACATCAAAACAGTCATACTCAGGAACCAGCTGGCAAGAGTTGTAATAAGGTTGGCCCATCCCATACTAAGAAGTCTCCAGTATCTAAGGGGCAGCGTGTCAGCTCTCAGTCTGGGGGAGAAAAGGGTCATGAAAATTTGTTTTCTTCACCCAATCGAATATTTACCCGCAGCATGACTGTTAAAGGGAATCCAAAGGTAAAGAGCCTGTACATGTTGAATTGTCCTCACCCACTGCTTCTTCTGCCCATGATAACTCTGATTCCCATGGCTCTCATCATCATTCTTCAATACCAAGTCCTGTCAGTGAACCTTTGTTGTCAGCATCACCTTCAAAATCTAGTTTAAAATCTGCTAAAGCATCACCTTCCAAGTCAGGTCCAAAGTCTGCTAAATCTCATAGATCTGATGCTTCAGCTCAGGGAATTGATTACTTCAGGCAGAGAAATTTTAAGTTGACAAAGAAATTACAGGAGTATGTTAGGCACTTCAGCCTCAGTTTCTCGAGTTTGAGCCAAGGCTTGATCATCTATTATGAGTTTCAAATTTTGTTTGTCTGAAACTTTCTTGCATAGGGTCATGCAAGATCTTCAGTTTGGGGGATATGTTGACCTCCTATTTTGACTGTTCAGCACAATACTTTTTAGTTTAAGTCTCATGAAACCAAGTAATCATCAGTTTTATTTAGTGTTGTTTTGTGCATGGTTATGCCTTTTGAAGAGCAACATTGCTAGGTGCTTTGGTAAGTGACTTTTTAATTGTTTATTTATTATTTTGCTTTGTTTTTATGTATACAATGGAACCTATAGTTTTCATTTAATAATGGGTCAATTGATGAGTCTTTAATTCTTTTATGCAGGAGTCTTTTGTTTATTTGGCCCAACGCTTGTCCCGGCGCTCCAAAGAAGATTTATGTTGGCTGAACTAGAGATTTGGGGGATTTTATTTCCAGGATAACATCTTGTTTGATTTCCAATCGCTTCTAGGACACAGGTGCAGTTATCTAGTGCTGTTCTGAGGATGTCATTTTCTCAAAGTAGCATTCCCGTCCTTGATCAAGAACCTGATTTCGGGCTAAATTTCTGAACAATCGGTTGGGAATTGTTAAAAACGGTTCGAAACCCACTTCACAAATGGCCCCATTTACCGCTAGCCATGGGAAGTTTTCAGAATTTCTAAACGAATGTGGAGAAATCCTTTCCAGAACAGACGTGTTTTTGCCATATTTGGTGTTGGCCGTTTTCTGGGTAGTTGCTCGAATTTCTGAATTTTGGGATGGATCTTGTCCATCTATCCATCTATAAATAAATCCTTAGGAGGGATACACACAGGAAAGACACTGTAAAAACTCTGTTTCTATTAATCGATCCAGCGTTTATTTCTTCAAAGCTTTGATTGCAGACCTGTAGGCGTTGAGGGCAGGGCCCACTTTCAACACCGATCATTTCTGTTTAAGTGTTGCTTGTATTTCTGTAAGTAGAGTGAAGTTTATATACTTTGGCACTGTTTTATAATGGGATGGTAATGGATTTGTTTACTTGTGCTTCAGAATGAGATTTATGTTTGCAGAAGACAAATTAATATCACATGCACTCAGTCTAGCTGTAGAATCGATTCAGTAAACTAGTAAGAGTGGCTTTGTATTTTAAACCCCTTTGGTTTTCAGCGTGATATTGCTCGTTGATGGTTACGTTTTTTTCCCAAAGACTCCGTTCAGGGTTTTGGAATTTACAAAACTGTGTGATGAATTTGATTTGGTTTGTTGTAGAATCAATTTAATAGAGGATTAAAAATAGACTGGATTTCATATTTCTTTTGCTGCCAGCGTTATAGTGACTAGTGAATGGCTACAATATTGGTTTAAAATCCTTTTGATTATTGAGTTTACCAAGCTGTAGGGTATTTTCAAATTGTAGTGTGTGGATTTTAACAAGAGTTTGCAGTAGTTGAGCAGAGAGTTTAAAGACTTTAACTTACAGAGTATTTAGGACTTTTCAAACAACATTTTGAATTGGCTAGATAGGAGTTGGATTCATGCTTTTTGAGGTTGAATGGAATTAGGAAAAGAGTTATAGTTTACAGCATTGTTTCTTAGGTTTGAGCACCAGTCTCACAGTCCATTAAACTAGGTTTTATTTATTAAGTTCTTTTCTTGGTAGAGTAGATAATAATTGCTGTAGATTAATATAGATTGTTGATTGCTTTGAAATACTGCTGTAGATTAGTATAGCTTGTTAATTGCTTTGAAATATTGTTGTAGCTTAAGGCTGTGGTAGGTTACATTGAATTTGACAGCATTATAGACTGTAGGATAGAGATTGGTAAGTTTATTTCCTTTCATTAGGACAGATCTTAACATTGATCATTCAATATAGTAATAGTTCCATCAATTGCATTTTGTTTCTTGTCTGTGAGTAGACTAAATTACTGTCAGCATGAGCATTGAAACCACTTTGCCCGCACATATGGTGTAGCAACTCGAATTTTACGAATCCTGGTTGACAATTAATTGAAGGTAAATTAATTAGTGATAATTTTTACCCAACAATATACCAATAAAACAGGTTTAATAAGGCATCCAAAAATTGTTTGTCCTAGCTCTGTTCCTAAGCTGCTTGCTTGACACCCCATTAGTATTTTGGACATAAGTTTTTCGTTTCATACCCAATCTAAAAAATTCGAATTGTTTTGGAAACTAGATTCAAAGGGATGCTTGGAATGTAAACATGTTTTAAAAATAATTCCATTTGGTCTCCCAAAAATGGACTGTCCCGACTGTGTTTCAGTAAAATTTTCAAGCCAAAATGTCACCAAAAATTTAATAAATGAAATTTGACTCCCAAAAAGTAGCCAGAATAGGCGTGAATGTTTTTAGTGATGTAAAATTAAATATAAAACACACCCATACCAAAATTTCCAAGCATTGAGCACCTAGATTTACTTACACAGTCTGTTGCAGCCACAACTGCAACTCTTAAAAAATGACATAATGTTGAAATAAAACATGTGTATTTTTATGGATGTGTTATATATAATTGAAAACCAAATACATGAAATGATGTGCAACACACACGTATCTCAAACTCATAAGTTTTCACTTGCAGTAAAGTCACAGTTGGGTGTTGCAGCTCATTGTCACAGCTAGGTGTTGCAACTCACTATAACAGCTGACAGTAATCAATCACAACTGAGTGTTGCAGCTCACTGTCATAGCTGACAGTTACAACTGGGTGTTGCATCTAACAAATTCATTCCTAAGTTCAAGCTTGAAGGGTTCCATAATCATTGGCTCATTTTCCTGTGGATCCTTCATTCACCTTCCCTAATTACTGTAATTTTGTTTTCAGGATAGTTTGTTTTTTTGTAACAAATAGAGACAAATTAAATTTTGAACATTGAAGACAAAAACGATTTAAGCATTTTGCTGAAATAGTCAACAATTCCAAAACATTCTTAAAAATATCTCATACCCATTCCTTATCTTTCTACTTTCTGATCTTCCAGATCGCAACAAGGCGCAGGAAGAGAGCATACTTATTCAAAAATAAAAAAACTTAAAAAGAACAAAAGCATGGTTTTATTATGTTATTCTATCCTACCCTATTCTATTTGGAAATATAAAAATTGTTCAAGTGTATGCACATTTCCAATGGAGTCACTTTTGAAGAAGCAACTCAAGCAGCCTCATACTCCCAATAGAAAAATATAACTTTATGAATTCTAGGATATGAGAGATCAACCTCCCTTGAAATGATGGTGCCAAGAATTGGTGAAGTATGGAATGATGTTGCAGACCGATGACAGATTAAAACCAAGCTTCAATATAGTCATTGTTCCCTTGATTTCTCATGGATGTTACACCATGAAGCTCCTTAGTAAATTGATCTTCCTCAATGCATAAGAGATTCAGATATAATGATGTAAATGATGCTTCAATTTTTGGTTCCAATGTTTGTCCGTCATCAAATGTTACGTGTGGCATGTTGATCTTGTCTTCTTGCTTATGAGGACTAGAAGAAACTCCATTTGCAAATCTTGGATTTAAAACATGTTCAGGCCTCGTATGGATTTGCTGCAACAATGCATAGTCTTTTTGTAGTGGTGTAGGTGAGGTAGAACAAGAGGGAAATGTAGGAACATTTTGTAGTTCAGCACTGTAAGCATACTGTACTGCTTTATTATGGTTAGGGTGGAGGGTGGATTGGACAGGAAATTGTGTTGGATACCAAGGAGTTTGATGAGAAGATAGATGTGGCTGATGTAGAGGATTGATTTGTGAGGTTGATATTGAAGGATCAAGTTGTGTTTCAGCATGAGAGAGAGTGGCCATGTGATCATAAGATATGCCATTCCAACCTTGTGGATAAGGTAGGTAAGAGTTAAATTGAGGCTGCAACAGCTGCCATGGTGGAAGAGTATTCAATGATTGAGTATGAGAGTAAGAAAATGAAGGGATAGAGTTTTGAACCATACATGTAGGCCATGGTTTCCATGACTATTGCAATGAGTTGGCTGCAACTCCCATATCTCTTTGATATGTTTCTTTCATCCTTGGTAATGAGGGACAATGATCTGTGGAATAATTCAAGTCACATATACCACGACTTTCAAGACTATCCAAAGGGAAATCCCTTGCTTCTCTTATTTCCTCATGCTTTTCCTTATCTTGCAAAACACCCAATTGTGAATCAGCTTTAGGAATTTTAAATAAATTGCTGATTTCATCTCCTATAACTCTTGTTCTTGCAGCATATTTCAAAGATTGAAAAGAAAGATTACTATAATTATTACCAGTCTTGAAGCTTCCTCTTGAATACCTTCAACATAACTCAAAATATCATCATATGCTAACTGAAATACATTACCTGTTCCTATCAGATTTAATATTTCTAAACATTTAGCTTGGATTCCCTTGAGTAGAAGTGTTTTTAAGGTCTCCTTCCCCAGTTTCCTTTGTTTGGATCTTTGGAGGTTATATTGAAAGCATTCTGTGTATTTCTCTAGACTATCTTCTTCTCCTTGTGTCATTTCGAATATGTCTTCATTGACCCTACAATAATCTTGGTACCTTTTCAAGAATACATGTTTCATGTCTTCCCAAGTTTGTATATAATCCCCACCAAGGCTCATGAACCATCGGAGGGCTATTCTTTTGAGAGTAAGGGGAAACACATTCAACTTTTGATCATTAGCACAATAATCATATCCTCTAAAAAGTACTTTGAATTTAAATAAAGATACATCAGAGTCTTCATTTTCCAAATCGTGAAAATTTGGTAGAACATGTGGGGGGATGCTTTTCGTTGGCGCCACTCTTCCTGAATCTCTGATGGGAAATTCGAAGGTAACAACTTCTCCATATTTCTTACCTTCCATCTCCTCATTAGATTCTTTGTCTGATCTCTTGAGGCTCCTCCTCTGAGTGTTCCTGTTAACTTGTTAGTTGAATGGGTGGTTCTTACAACACCACTAAGGGGAATGATAATATTTATGATCCAAAGATTGAAAATGAAATAAAACTGAATGTAAAGACAGAAAATACACACTCAAAATAAATTCAATAAACTGAAATGTAATCATGTAACCTACATGCCCTACTTTAACAATGCATCTACAAAACAATGTCAGATGTACTTATGCACCATTGATAACTTCCCTGGCCCACTATATGCCAGTTAATTAAAAATTAACATGCAGAGTGCTAAACATAAATTATCAACCCAAGGAAGTCATTTATTTCAAAGCTATCATGCAAGATCTATGCAAGCACAATTTCTACCTGACACTGTTATCTATTGGTATGAAATCGAAACTGATTTCAAACTAGATCACAACTTCTTGAAAAGAAAATAAACTCCAATCCTATTCGTAAATGCAAACTGTAAATCTAATCACACTTCAACAAAATCAATTCTTAATAAGCAAGATCTAAATACATAAACCTGGAAGCAATAATAAGTTGGCCAATGATCTATCAAGATGAATTAACAGGAAAACAACTATGATAAATCTAATGAAAGAAAGAACTAAATAATAAAAACAACTATGATCAATCTAATGAATGAAAGCATGAATTAACAAATAAACAAATCTACAAAATAAAACACCTACAATAAACACTACGAGCATTTGCTCAGGGAAGAGGGCCCTTCCTCCACTGAGCAGAGCTGGATCTCCACAATGAAAGTATACAACTCCAGAATTAAGAAACTACTAGCATGCATTATCAGAATGGAATGATTACAATAGATCTGGATCAAATCCTACATTATAACATTGTTTTCTCTCCTGCCCCCTCCTCTCAATGAGATTGATTACATATTTATACATAAAATTATCTCATGAAATGAGGAAATGAACCCCCACCTTGTGATCTGTAACAGCTGAAACATGGCTGTAACTGCTAACAACTTTGGAACTGGCCGCAACAGTAAATCTGGAACATACCCTATCGAAGAACCACTTGTATATCACAAACCGTGGCTTTGTTTGGAAATTTCCTCGAATGACTAGTAAATGAGGCTATTACACACAAAACCCATGTCTTGGATTTTTGAGATTCATTTCCATATGCACGCAAATAGAGACGCGAATCAAGGTATTCTTATCTGGCATGCATTTCCAGTTAAGGCTATAACAGCTAGCTGTGACCATCCTGTACGTGACAAATCACTCCACAACCCATCATTAGTAAAATTATGCATAATACTCTTTAATTCATCAAAGATAAAGGAAAATAATCATTATTAACCACTTAAAGCATCAATGAAAGTAGTATGGTGTTTTACGTGTAGTTACAACACATTGATGGAAAATGGAATGATAAATGAGAGATAATAGGAAGAAAATGGATGAAATATATGTCGATAAGTGATGGAAAAATGGAAAATTCCAAGGCCCAACAGAAGTAACTCCTTTTGTCTTTGGGTTTATATTGTCTTGGTTTGGCAATGCACTTGGTGACAAAATCTATACAAAAGAAGTTCTTGGGTTTTCTCCCTTGTGGTTACCCATAGGAAAATATTTATGTTATTTTTTCGTGTTGTGTTTGTCATTATTTTAGTGATATTATTTTTATGGTTATGATGAAATGGTGATAAATGTTTAAATATCTTATATAACCATTAAAATTCTAACATGGTATCAGAGCTACCCTGAAATAAGTCCTTGTGTAGTTGAACCGAGAAAGTTAGAAACTAGCATTTCATATTCCAAGCACTTCCCTCCATAGATCAGTTGAAAAAGGAGGACCATATAAATTACCCTAGGAGGGCACATCTTCAGTGGAAGCATATTTTAGTTATGTAAATTTTCATTTTTTTACCTAACACTACTGTCGCGGAAACTAGGGCAACAAATATTTTGTAGTTTTATTGACATATTTGGGAAAATGATTGCATTTCTCAACTTGCCGTGAGGAGGAACATGTCTCTCTCCAATCATATTTTCAAGTTACCAAAGTTTAAAAATTAGGGTTTCTTTGTCAAACCCTAGGTCTACTAGGAGCAGTTTTCCATAAAGGAATTGAAGCAAGCATCTAGTTGAAGCACTTTTATTGGTAAGTTTTATTCTCTCTATTCCCATTTGAGGTTCTCATATTATAAAGATGAAAAACAGTACCAAGCTTGAGGATGATCTTGAAGCATCTGAGAACTTCCACGCATGGAAGTATAGAGTGTTTCTTATACTAGAAGAGCATGATTTGGAAAACTATGTCAAAGGAGAATTTGCAAATCCATAGGAGTTGAGGACAAAGTGGAGCATAAGAAGAACTTGGTCAAAGCCGAGAGGATTGATGTAGATTCATTCAAGGACCATTTGATTCCACATGTATCCTTCTTGAAGACTCCCAAGAAGATATTTGATGCTTTGAACGGCTTAAATGAAGGAAATAATATCAACAGGAAGATGACCTTGAGGACTCATCTCAAGGGTGTGAAGATGCTGAATTTAGAAAGCATACAATCTTACTTCACAAGGGTCTCCCAGATAAAAGAACAACTAAAAGCTATTGGAGTCAATGTTGAAGAAGTAGAAGTAGTTATGACTACCTTGAATGGTCTCCCAAGATCATGGAAATATTCCATTCAAGAAATTTGTGATAGAAGAAGGCTCACCAAATTCAATAAGCTATGAGAGGAATTCACACAAGAAGAATATTGATTGATAGTAAGAGAAGAGAAGATCGGTGAATATGATAATCAATCCATAAAATCTCATGCAAATAAGGCAAAGGCCAATAAGGAAGAACATTCTCGCAAGAAACCTAGAAGACCTCAGAAGAAATATTACTCATAGTTCAGATGCTTCACTTGTGATGAGAAAAGTCACTTTGCAAGATATTTTCCCAAGAAGAAAGGAAACAAGAAGAGACACCATGCTCACATTGCATAAAATGATGAACCAATCAAGAAGAAAGATAAATAATATTCCTCCAGTGATGAAGGTGTCTTGATTTTAGCACTCATAGGTAAGGTTAATCATGATAGCAATGTTTGTCTTGTAGAGAGTGGTGCTTCCATGCACATGATAGGGTTCAAGAATTACCTCATTCACATGGTAGAAGAAGACTCACCTTACAAGGTGAAACTTGGAAATTACTATCAATATTCTATAAAAGGGGTAGGAGAAGCATCCTACAAGCTAGACTCAAGAAATTCTATCAAGATGAAATATGTTCTCTATGTACCTAGATTGAATAAGAATCTCCTATGCATAGTAATCCATGATATGAGAGGATTTTGAGTTTCATTTTTTCATGGCCAAGTCATCATGTGGCATAAGGGGAAAACCTTTAATGATGTAGTAGTAATTGGAAGGCAAGAGGAAGGCTTGTACAAATTGAAGGGCCAACCAGAACAAGCATTGCTTCATGAAACAACAGAACCAAGTGAACTATGGAATGGGAGACTTGCACATATACACTACAAAGCATTATCGATCATAAGAAAAGTGGTGACGAGTCTACTAGAGCTCCAAAGAAAACATGAGGGTGTATGCAAAGGATGTGCACAAGGGAAGAATGTGAAGAAATCATTTCCAAGTAGTGGCAGTAAAGTGAAGGTGATGTAGCCAATAAGATTTGATTGAATTCACAATATCTAAAAAACATTAAAACACATGAAAGTGGAAAAAAGAACTATATTTTTATTCATTCTCCATCCTAACTATTACAATCAAGGTCCAACCCTTTATAACTACAATCTGAGGTTTTCAAAAAATTGCTAGTTTTAGAAAATTCTCACATGACTATGAAACTAAACACTAACTATAAGCTAACTACAGTGACACTAGTTGTCAACTCACTTTTCTAATTAGGTTTATAAAATGATATATAATTGTTAATTACAAATTTAAAAAATCCCGCAAAACAATAAAACCTCAATTTGAGGCCTTATATGAAGGAATTTGGCCTCATAAAAGTGTTAAAAAAAACTCCAATCAGAAGGATTTGATCATCCACTACATTGAACACTTCGAAATGAAACCTCCTGTTAAATTTGAGTCTAAACATATAACCGAGTCAAAATTTATGACCCCCGAAAATCCCTACATTTATTCTCTATTTTTTTGCTTGTTTTCTCTTTTTTCCAGCGTTCAAAAATCACTACATCCTCCTCCTCTGGTTGAAACAAATGCAACTCCTGCAAGTTGTTGTCTTCAAATTGTTTCCACTTAACAAGATCTATATTCAGCAAGTCCCCCTCTATAATCCATGTACTCTATGTTGGTGTTAAGCCTTCCCACTGGACTAGATATCAGTTGTATTGAACTCGCCAAGTATGAAGGGTCTCCTTATCTAAGATATGACCAATTTTTTTCTTTTTCTTTCTCGGAATAGCCAGTTTCCAATCCACCCTTTCCTCATTTTCATCACCCACACTATCCCCATGGAAGATATATAAGTTAGAAACATTAAACATAGGGGAAATATCAATATCATATGTTAAATTGACCTTGTAAACATTGTCATTAATTTTCTTGAGAATCTTGCAAGGATAGATTTTCATATACTTCAATTTGTGGTAGGATCCTCTAGTAAACCGCTCTTTCCATAAATAAACCATCACCAAATTACCTTCATTGAATATCTAGTGTCGTAGATGAACATATTTTATAATTTTGTTCTGCTCATTACTGGCTTACATCTTCTATCTCACTTGTTGTTGCATTTGTTGAATGTGTTCTGCAAATGCTTCCCCATCATCACTGATTCTATCCCCAAGCAGTGTTAATATTTTAATATTTATACAAGATCTAAATACATTTATCATCATAACATCATAACCATATGCAAAAGGATCATTGAAAGAAATACAAGCACAACCACACAAAATAACACATAGATTTATCATGGGAAACCCTCGTGGGGGCGAAAACCCAATTTTTTTTTCTCAATATAGAATTTAACCAAGTACAATGTAATACCCCAAGGAATAATACTTATAAGACACCAAGAATAAGACTAGAATGTTTCCTCTCCTCTAGATGGATTTCTTCTTCTCTCTCTAGCGTAACTGCTTGGGTTTTGAGTGTGTCCAAATTAGGGTGGTGCCTCCCCTATTTATATTGATCAATGGAGAGGCCTAATAACCCAATAGGTTCGACTTCTCCTCCCAATCAAGGCCTACTTTCCTTGGGAAACTCAAAAATACAGTTTAATAATACTTTTGTGGGTACTATTGGCACGACTTACAATTGAGGTTTTACCTCAATACTTTACATGAACAAATACATCAATGACATCCCTAATTGGAGGAACAACATATCTGGAAGGGAAATAATAATAATAATAATAATACAACAAACAATATCTTTTGCAGTTACATTTCTTTAACATTCCCTCTTAACAAGGAAGGTATTCTATAACACAACAATAAATCTGTACAACTAAATAGTAGGTCTATATGTCATAGGAAGTTTTCACAACTACATCAACGTCATCATCATCTATGGAACATCATCATCATGGAGCATCACATCTTGATAATCATATCATGAGAACATCATCATGAGCATCATCACGAGCATCATGTCACATCATTGTGAGAATCTATAACATGCATCGCATCTCAACACATCATCATGAGCATCACATCTCGAAACATCATCATGATCATCATATCTTGACACATCCTCATGAGCATCGCATCTCGACACATCATCATTATCATCTCATATTGACACATCATGACAAGCATCACATCTTGACACATCATCAAAAGTGTCACATCACGTCGCATAATCAATAGCATCACATCTCTTTGCATCATCATGAGCATCACATATTGTCACATCATCACAAGCATCACATCTTGTCGCATCATCAAGAGAATCACATCTCATTGCATCATCATGAGTATCACATCTTGTCGCATCATCATGAGCATCACATCTTGTCGCATCATCACGAGCATAACATCTCATCAGATCATCACAAGTATCACATCTCATCGCATCATCACAAGCATCACATATTGTAACATCGTCACGAGAATTGCATATCATTGTTTCATCATGAGAATCGCATCCCCTCACATCACATCACATAATATCGGGTATCCTCATCCTAAGCATCACTTGCAATGCTACAAATACAAACACAACACAACATCACAAATTGATGTGGAATCACCAACATCATTAAGAATGTTGGAATCTCATCATCTGCAATTGAATGCAAGACCACAATGTACACAAACTTGAATGAAAATTAATGCTAGACCGCAATGTTCGTAAATGAACGCAGGAACACAACGTCTGCAAATGAATTCTAGATCACAACATATGAAAATGAATGCAGGACCAAAATGTCTGCAAATGAATTCTAGACCATAACCTTAGAAAATGAATGCAGGAGCATAAAATCTACAGATGAATGCAGGACCACAACATCTACAAATGAATTTCGGGCCACAATGTCCGCAAATGAATTCAAGACCACAACGTCTGCAAATTATTGCAGGACCACAACGTCCACAAATTAATGTAGGACCACAACGTCCGTAATTTAATGCAGGGCCAAAAAGTACACAAATTAATGCAAGACCACATCTCATTGGGATGTTCCTATTTGGAGATACAACCAACCTTCCTGGGATCTTTGTTCTGTGAATGCACCAACAATGTTGGGATCTATCCTTAGAGATATGACCAGTCATATTGGGATCCACCCTCGATGATGTCACCTACCATATTGGGATCTACCCATGAATATATGACCAAGCTCTCTATACAGTGACCATACCATTGGGGCTCATCATTCTTATCTTGTACATTCACAACTTCATCATTCTTATATTTTACATCTGTAACTTCATCATTATATCCTTGTACATCAGCAACTTCATCATTCTTCTCTTGTACATCCGCAAATTCATCATTCTTTCCTTGTCCATTTGCAACTTCATCATTCTTCTCTTGTAGGTGATTGTATATGATCCTTCCTACAATTCAAATACATCAGTTGTATGGTTAGAAACATTTCATAATCTTCAATACATATTCACAATGAAAAAATCTTATGCATAAAGATATATTTCATACAATCATGCAACTATTTTAGCCAATACAACATTCATCCATACCCTGTATTCATAAGGTAACTTTCTAGATTGCTTCCATCTCTACCAAGACATTATTAAGAGTGTGCACTACTCCCAACATGTCAGCAAAGAGGTTTCATTCTAGATAACTAGCAATGGAATGTTGTATAGCACCATAGGAAACTTACCCATCACATGCATATTAGTAGTATAATGTTCGCTAATGCAAACACTCTATCGTGCATAATACATTTCCTTGAACATATATATGTACACAACTAATCAATGTCATTTAAGCAATTATATATATATATATATATATACCGGTGCTGAATATTTGTGTCCCTACAAATGCATCCCTTCTTATCCAATGTTGAAATGGATAAGAGTATGAGCTTCGTCTTCATTGGTAGAATTCCTCTAGATCAAGGTACATATTCCTTATCAATTGAGGAATCTTCCCTTTATTTATTCTTAGTTTCAATATATTCATCCTCGGTTGCACTAAGAGCAACATTGGTTCACTTTCTACAACATATTGGAGTGATATTTATGTTTGTAGAACTACCAACCCAAACACATTCATCATATTCCTACAAGAATATCCTTTGGTCTCTCGCATATCTAAGGCCATACTCAATTGTACCCTTCAGGTACCACACCACATGATTTTCCACAACCATTTGAACATATATTGGCTCCACTATGTACTGAATCAAAGTATTCTGTAAAGAAAATATTCGGCCTTGTTTTCATCAAGTACATTAATGAATCAAACTTCTGCCTGTAGATTGTGACACCAACTATATATAAAGTAGGATCACATAGAAACTCCAAGTTCGACAAAATTGGTGTAGCTATAGTCCAACATCTCAAACCTCTTTAGTATCTTGACCGCACATTTTCCTTGGTTAAGGAAAATCTCCTTTGGATTCTGTCACACCTCATGTCAATATTCTACTGTAGTCACTCCCTTTGAAGCGACGTACCATCCTCCCTCTACATCTTGTACTCTGTATTATGTTACGGAGTGGTAGGTAGCTTCCTCTACTGCTAATATTTTGTGTATCCATCTATGTCAATATCATTGGATACTGAAATCCTCCATCTCAAACTTTGTTGAAAGCTCCTCTTGCACCCATCTATGATCTTGTTGCTGAAAAAATATTAAACGATTAATAAACTATCCAACGATTTAAATTGTTAACCCGAGGAGAGCATAAACTTGTGAGGTACAGGAAAAATATATGCATGGTCAGAGTAACACTAACTTAATCTAATATTCCACGCGACTGTAACAATAAAATACAGTTTACTAGAACTTCTAGAACTTCCACTTTCAAAAATACAAATAATCCATGAATATATATATAAATTTATAAAATAGATATGATGATGAAAGATTACAAAGTGAGTGCCATATTTATATTAATTGTAAAGGCACTTTGGATACTATCCATGAAAGGATGCGTCATTTTAGAACAATTTACTAATAACTATTTATTAATTATTAATTATTAATTATTAATATCAATATATATTAATATTAATATTTCATAGTTATTATTAATTATATAATAGTTATTTAGTGATTATTTATTATATATATTTTTATTCATTACATTGCCTCTCCCTTAGAATTGCTTTGTCCTCAAAGCACAACTATTGAAGACTTTATCCCTTGTTCTAGCTCGTAACGCTTTCTCATTACATTGTGTGTTGGTAGTTCCAACATTTGACGAAATAAAACGATACGTTCTTTTAAACATTGCGTGAAAATGCTGCGTCATTTGTGAAGTCGTCCATCCGAGATATACCCTTAACGAAATTATTTGCGGATCGATTGTCGAGAGTTGTCGATTTTGTCTTCACTCTTTGTAAGAATAATATTGGTAATTTTCCTTTTGTTTTTTTGTCTATCATAATGACTCTTTTGATTTGAATGGCGATAAGGAACTCAAATAGCCTGTGACGTGTTTACTGGAACTTCAACTTTTGGTGCTTCTAATGATTTTTTTAATTGTTTTTCGAAACCATTTTCTGTTGATGCTTGTAGCGATGTGACAGTAAGATTGTTCTTTTGAACTTTGACGAGATTTGCATTGCTTCCCTTTTCTAATGTTTGAATTTGAGCCTTTGATGACTTCTCTATTGCGTTAGTCATCGTTTCTTTGTCGAAACTTGATCTCTTGCAATTTATATTTTCTTGTAAAGATTATTCTCCTGCTTTAGCTTCCTAACTTTAATATGCACGTCCTGATTAACTTTCTTTAAGTGTAAGAGTTCTTCTTTATAGTTTGAGTTGATGACATCATATTGATTTCCTTGATTTTTGGGTTCTCTTTCTTTTAAGTTTTTTATTTTCTCTAACAATTCTTGATTAACTCTTTTTAAGGAAGAGTTTTCTTCATCTTTGCATGATAATTATTTTTGAAGATATTGATTCTCCTCTTTTAATTGTTGATTGCGTTGAAACTTATCCTTTGCCGTCTTGATTTGCAGAAGTAACTTCTGGTTATCTGACAATGTGATTTTTTTCTTTTTGTAGGGGAATGTCAGAAAAAAATTTCAGTATTTAATGTTGATGTATTTGTAACTTCAGAATGTATTCACTTGTATATCTTATGTATTGTACCTTGATGTTTATTCCGGGGAGTATCTATAATGTAATTGAGTCATGTCATGCCCCGATTTTCCAATCAGGAGATTCAATAATGTAAACAATTCATGTAAAGTCATTGAGGTTAACCCTCTATTGTAAGTTGGAGCAATAGTCCCCACAATTGTGTCAAAGTTAACCCTCCTTGTTGATTGGAGGAAAAAGTCCCCACAGTTGTGGGGCATTAGGTTTATTAGACTCTCCTAGAGATGTCGGCCCTAGTAAGTAATTGTTAAGTGGGGCTGGCATGTTGAAGTGGACATTAAGCGAACGAAAGAATATAAATAGAGAGTGAGCCTCTCTATTTATCACACCGACAGTCACTCACTGGGGTGCATGAATGAGAGAGGAGAAGCTTTCTCAAGTGAGAGAGAGAGAATAAACTATTGGAGATCATCTTTATGTTTTCGGGTTTTACTGCTTCCATTGGTGCTCATTCTATCTCTAAGGAAGTTGTAGTGTTTTATCCTTTCTAGTTTCCCCGAGGAAAATTCTTTGCGTCTCTTGTCTCTTGTGTTTATTGCTGTGTATGTTATTCTCTCAAATAAGATCCTAAGATCATATTGCTTAAATAATAAAAATCTAACATTTAAGATAAAATTCCCCAATTTTTTTAGCCACGGTAATTCCAAAACCATGTCACTGTTACTACTCCACAAGGATTTAACTATAAATTGCGAAACACCAATATAATCTCCAATGTTCTATTGTAAATAGCTTATTGCATATTCTTTGTTATTTGAAAAGTCTAACCTTTCACTTATATTTTTCCTTGGAATAGCTAGCCCATTAGCAAATTCATCACTAATATAATTATTACATTCGTTGGGAGCAATAGAAATAGTAATGTATTTCCCTCTAATTAATCCTTTTATTTGGAGTAACATTGAAACATAAGTTTTTAAAGTGCTTGGAAATCTTCCTTTTTTTTGCCATAAGACTCCATTTTATTTTGTTTGTGTCAAAATTTTATTTATTTATTTTGGACTTTACTTCTTTATATGCTTTAAAAATTTTACCTTCCAAATTCTAGTCCTTAACTTTTATTTTTTTCCAATAGTTTTATAAAATGCCAGTAGATTGGGTGGTTGGGAGGAATGAGTGTTACCTTCTCCACCTAATTTCAAATCTCACTTGCTTTTTAGTAGCAATTATTATGCACTTTATTTATTTAATTTTTCCCTTAAGTTTTGTAAAATGTGAGTAGATTGGGTAGTTGGGAGGAATGAGGGTTACATTGCCCACTCAAGTTCAAATCTCATGTGCTCTTTACTAGTAATTATTATGTACTTTTATATTCAAACCCAAATCCACTTTAAGAAACCAAGTGTGGTTTCACTTTTGTCCTTTTTTTTAACCTTTACCTTCTTTTGTTAACCAACCTTGTTTTATGGCAATCTTCCTTCTTCTTCTCTCTTTTTTTTTACTTCTTCCTTTTTATTTTTTCTTTTGAATTTCTTTTATTTTTTTCACTTGCTCAAAGACCATAAATTTAGGGACTCCCTAGTATTATGATTAAAAATCACGATATGACCAAAGGCATGGATCACAAACTAGCTTTGATACCACTGTAACGGTAAAATACCATTTACTAGAATTTCTCGAACTTCCACTTTCAAAAATACAAATAATCCATGAATATATATATATATAAATTGATAAAATAGATATGATAATGAAAGATTACAAAGTGAGTGTCATATATATATTAATCGTAAAGGCATTTTGGATACTATCCATGAAAGGATGCATCATTTTAGAATAGTTTACTAATAACTATTTATTAATTATTAATATCAATATATATTAATATTAATAATTAATATTGATATTTAATAGTTATTATTAATTATATAATAGTTATTTAGTGATTATTTGTTATATATATATATTGTTCATTACAACCACTGAAATTGAAAACACACGCGGCTGAAATCTAAGAAAACATGTGACTAACTTAATCTAAGAAAACACATGCGACTGAAATTGAAATTGAAATCTAAGTACAAAAGCATGAAAGTAAAAAAAATTTAACTAAGAAAACATAAAATTGCATGAAATAAACTAATCCAAAACAATCAACATTTTACGTGTGGGTTCACATAAAATCAACACTACTAACTCATAATAAATAAATCAAAATCAATATGGAGAAATGAAAATATTTATTCTAAAACATCAAATCCATTACAAAAGGATCAAATCCATGACTAACTCTCAAAAAGATAAACTATTTCTCTATTTATCTATTTCTAGAGAGGCATCCACTACTTCCAAATGAAGAGAGAGAACTCTCATTTATACATGAGTTTATTTGAAAAGAGAGTAAATGTAGATCTAATTTTCTCTCAACTTATTTTCCATAATTACAAAATATTTATTCCTTCAAATCCTCACAATTCCTCTCGTGATATTCTTCTTTGGAATTATCTTAAATAATTACCTCCAAATCTTGAAAAGATGGAGGATATATTTGAGAATCTTTTGAATAATCCTTTTGTTGAAAATCTTCAAATATTCCTACACATCACAAAGTTCACACAACTTTGAGATATAAATGAAAACATGTTAATTTTTAATATTTAATCATAAATTCTCTTAAAATACTTAAAAATAAATAAATTGGAAAATAGTGAAAATGAAAATAAATTGGAAAATACTGAAAATGGTATAAGGAATGGTTAATGTAGTGATGAATAGGGATGAATGTGAGGAATACTGAAGGGAAAATAGGATGAAAATGCTTTGGGTGACCCAACATTTCCCCCCAAATTAACTTGTTGCATGTCTCCATGCAACTGTGCATAAAATTTTTGCCTTCTTAACTCTGGCTTTGCATGATGATTATTTTAACAATAAATTATTCCATGATGTGAAATATATAAGTAGCAACTGATTTTAATTATGGTTGGATCTTGTGTGACAACCATGGATATGACAAATGTTGGTTCTTGTGTTACCAATGATTCATTTCCTCTACTTGTTTTCTTATGGTTGGTTATTGTGTGACAACCATGAATATGAAAAATGTTGGTTCTTGTGTTAACAACATTCATTCATTTTTAAAATTCAGATCTAAAAGATTTCAAGTTTTTAAAATTAGGGTTTCTCTGACAAAGCCTAGATCAACCAACACCGGAACTAGGATGGACACCTCAAATCGGTAAGATCTAATCTTTTTCTATTTACAACTGATGTTCTCATTTCAAGATGACTAATCACACCAGCTTGATGACAAGCTTGGTGAGGCTGACAACTTCCAAGCATGGAAGTATAGGATCTCACTAGTTCTTGAAGGAAATGAATTAGACATCTACATAAGTAGAGAGGTTCCAGTTCCAGAGGGAGATGAGTCTAAAAGCCTTACACAAGAATAACTTGGTCAAGGCCAAGAAGATCATTGTTGATTCAATCAAGGATCACCTTATACCATAAGTGTCTTCCATAAAGACACCGAAAGAGGTGTTTGATTCCTTAACCAATCTATTTAAAGGGAAGAACATAAATCAAAAGATGACTTCAAGAAACCAATTAAAGAATGTGAAGATCCATAATGCTGAGACCATACAATTATACTTTACAAGGGTCTCTCAAATCAAAGAACAACCTGAAGCAGTAGAAGAAGAAGTGGAGAATGCAGAAGTTGCAATAACCACCTTGAATGGCCTCCCAGGATCATGGGATTCATTCATTCAAGGAATGTGTTCCAGAAGGAAGTGACTACTTTCAGCAGCCTCTGGGAAGAGCGCACACAAGAAGAAGCTTGACTCATAATAAGAGAAGAGGAAATGGGAGAAACTGAATATCAAGCTCTCACGATTCAAGGAAGATCTCTCAAGTGACGAGGAATATGAAGGACTCATAACTTGGAGAGCCTCTTATCCATCTTGAGCATTTGGATAAGAAATGATGATGTGATGAATGAATAAGATGATGAAGCAGAAGGATCAAGAAGGATTCTACCCACGAAAAAAATAAAGATAAATATTTCATTGTCGTTTCATTGTCATTTCATTGTCATTTCATGATATTGTTTTGTTATGCATTTGTTTATATTCAGCTAATGTATTATGCATGATAGAATGTTTGCATTAATGACAATATACTACTAATATGCATGTGATGGGTAAGTAGCTCATGGTGCTATACAACTCTCCATTGCTACTTATCTAGAATGAAACCTCTTTACTACCATATTATATTAGTGCACAATCTCAATGTTGTCCTGGTAGAGATGGAAGGCATCTAGAAAGTTTCTGTGAGATATGGATGAATGTTGTATTGGCTAAAATAGTTGCATGATCATATATCTTGATGCAAAAGAATTTGTCATTATGAATATAACTTATGAAATGTTTCTAACCATACAACTAATGCATTTGACTTGTAGGAAAAATCGTGTACAATCACCTACAAGAAGGACGAGACTTGTTCCGAAGAACAAGTGATGACATTTCGAGAAATAATCAAAGAATGAAGATTAATATGATGAATGTAGCGACATAATTGATGCAAAATATTCCAGCTATGAAGAAGTAGCCAAGAAGAAAGGGAAGACCAGTTCAAGAAGAATGATGTCTAGGATGCAGTATCGAGACCGAAAGGGAAGTTCATAGTTCCATCATGCAGTAGATAGAAACATCGTGGGATACAAGGAAAAATTCGTGGCACGAGGCATAGGCCATGAAGGACTTGGATATGATGCACTAATTTCTAGGCATGGAGGTGTGGATAATGGAAGTATGCAGTAGAGATCCTAAAGAGGTTCAGGATGATGGACTGTATGGCCATAACCACACCTATGGCATTGAACTTGAAGCTACTGAGTGTTGCTTCATCAGAGTCAGTTGATGCCATGATGTATCGTCAGATGATTTGTTCCTTGATGTACTTGATGAATACAAGACCAGAAATTTGCTTTGCTATGAACACATTGAGACATGTTCACCTGATGGTTTCAAAACATGCAGTGAGGTACCTAAATGGTACAGTTGAATATGAGCTCAAGTATGAGGAAAATTAGAACATTAACCTGGAGGGTTATGTGGATTCGAATTGGGAAGGCAGTGCCATTGATAGGAAGAGCACTTCTTGGTGTAGCAGGAAGCAGTCTTGCATGGCACTGAGTACAGCTGAGGAAAAATATTTTGCCACTTGATTTTTGGGAGGTAGTATGTTTCCTTTGAAAACTACTATTTGATTTGGTTGATCTGACTTGCATTTTTGTATGATGTAGAGAGGAGCAGTGATCGAGATCGAGATCTCTCGAAAGAGGGAGCTCTAGCATAGTCAGTGAGACAGGTTTTATGAGCATAAATCTTGGTGAAGCTTGTAGGTTGCTTAGATGTAATCAGTGCTGTAGGTTGTCCTTGGATGTAATAGGTCCCGATGAAGCTTGCAGGTTATCCTTGGATGTAATCAGCCTTGATGTGATTCTATGCTAGAAATGGCCAAAGTGAAGTTTGATTACTTCAAGGAGAAGCTTGGTGTTCTCCAAATCGAGGTTCCTTCCAAGGGGAAATGATGAGTCCGTGAGCCCTTCTGACATGGTGAGAGGATTGGTTCCTTCCATGCTCAGATGTAAGTGTTGTGGCCCTTCTGACATGGTGGAAGCCTGAGATTCACATGGTCAGATATAAGTGCATAGATGATCTGATGTGATTGTGGGTTGTGTTACCACATGATCAGTGCAGAGCCATTCTGATGTGATTGAGGGATGTGTTCCCACATGATCATATATAAGTACTGAAGGCCATTCTCTGTGAGAGTGGAGGCACCTAATCAATTACCAAAAATACTCATCTTAGTACTGAGAGGCCATTCTATGGGAGAATGGAGGCATCTGGTCAGTTACCAGGAATACTCAGCTTAGTGCTGAGAGGCCATTCTCTAGGAGAATGGAGGCACCTAGAGGCACCTAGAGGCACCTAGTCAGTTACCAGCAATTCTCAGCTTAGTGCTGAGAGGCCATTCTTTGGGAGAATGGAGGCACCTAGTCAGTTACCAAGAATACTCATCCTAGAGTTGAGAGTGCTTGCGACATGTATGCTGGATTGGTTCCTCATATGGTCAGATGTAAGTGCAGAGCTCTTCTATGGATGATAGTAGTTGTGTCCTACCATGCCACTGGTTGTAAGTGCTGGGACCTTCCACATATGATAGTAGTTGTGTCCTATCATGCTAATCGTTGTAAGTGCTGGTCCTTTTCACAGATGATAGTAGGTGTGTCCTATGATGCTGGTGAATGTAAGTGCTGGGACTTTCTGACATGGTTCTTGGATGTGTTCCTCCCATGGTCGAATGTAAGTGCTGGTCCTTTCTGACATGGTTCTTGGATGTGTTCCTCCAATGGTTGGATGTGAGTGCTGGGCCTTTCTAACATGGTGGTGGATGTGTTCCTCCCATGGTCAGATGTGAGTGTTGGGTGTGCCTTTCTAACATGATGGTGGATGTGTTCCTCTCATGGTCAAATGTAAGTGTTGGGAGGGCCTTTCTGACTCAGTCATATATAAGTGTTGAAGAATATGAGGACCTACATGGAGGCTAATCCTACAACCAGCATGAAAAAGGGCTGGCTCTGTAGAAATTCCTGTGACGAGAAGAATGAAGAGATAGCACCATTTGATTGAGATAGAAGAAGCAATGATGATGATGATGATCCAGTGACAATCCAGATTAAGTGATGATCCATACTTGATGATGATCCAGATCAAGTAATGATCCAGACTTGATGATGATCCAGTGATGATCCATATCAAGTGATCATCTAAACTCGATGATGATCCATATCCAGTGATGATCTAGACTTGATGAAGATGACTTGCCAATGAAGATGACTTGATGATGAAGATGACTTGAAGATGAAGATGAATTGAAGATGAATATGACTTGAAGATGATCAAGATGATACAGAGAAGAAGACTTGTGCTGATAAATTGTGTCGAGAGAATACCTTCATAGTTAAGAGGGAGTGTTGATGTATTTGTAAATTCAGAATGTATTCACTTGTATATCTTATGTATTGTAGCCCAATGTTTATTCTGGGAAGTATCTATAATGTAATTGAGTCATGTCATGCTCCGATGTTCCGATCGGGAGATTCAATAATGTAAACAAGTCATGTAAAGTCATTGAGGCTAACCCTTTATTGTAAGTCGGGGCAATAGTCCCCACAATTGTGTCAAGATTAACCCTCCTTGTTGATCGGAGGGAAAATTCCCCACAGTTGTGGGGCATTAGGGTTATTAGACTCTCCTAGAGATGTCGGCCCTAGTAATTAATTGTTAAGTGGGACCAAAATGTTGAAGTGGACATTAAGTGAACGAAAGAATATAAATAGAGAGTGAGCCTCTCTATTTATCACACACACACTCATTCACTAGAGCGCATGAGTGAGAGAGGAGAAGCTCTCTCAAGTGAGAGAGATAGAACAAGTTGTTGGAGATCATCTTTATGTTTTCGAGTTTTACTACTGCCATTGGTGCTCATTCTATCTCTGAGGAAGTTGCGGAGTTTTATCCTTTATGATTTTCCCGAGGAAAATTCTTTGTGTCTCTTGTCTCTTGTGTTTATTGTTGTGTATGTTACTCTCTCAAACAATATCCTAAGATCATATTGCTTAAATAATAAAAATATAACATTTAAGATAAAATTCCCCAATTTTTTTAGCCACGGTAATCCCAAAACTAGGTCACTATTACTACTCCACAAGGATTTAACTATAAATTGCGAAACATCAGTATAATCTCCAATGTTCCATTGTAAATATCTTATTGCAAATTCTTTGTTATTTGAAAAGTCTAACATTTCACTTATATTTTTCCTTGGAATCGCTACCTCATTAGCAAATTCATTACTAATATAATTATTACGTTTGTCGGGAGCAATAGAAATAGTAATGTATTTCCCTCTAATTGATCCTTTTATTTGAAGTAACATTGAAACATACGTTTTTAAAGTGCTTGGAAATATTCCTTTTTTTTGCTATAAGACTCCATTTTCTTTTGTTTGTGTTGAAATTTTATTTATTTATTTGCGACTTTACTTCTTTATATGCTTTAAAAATTTTACCTTCCAAATTCTAGTCCTTAACTTATATTTTTTTCCAATAGTTTTGTAAAATGCTAGTAGATTGGGTGGTTGGGAGGAATGAGTGTTACCTTCTCCACCTAAGTTCAGATCTCACTTTCTTTTTAGTAGCAATTATTATGCACTTTATTTATTTATTTTTTCCCTTAAGTTTTGTAAAATGTGAGTAGATTGGGTGGTTGGGAGGAGTGAGTGTTACATTCCCCACCCAAGTTCAAATCTCACATGCTCTTTACTAGTAATTATTATGTAATTTTATATTCAAACCCAAACCCACTTTAAGAAACCAAGTGTGGTTTCACTTTTGTCATTTTTTTAACTTTTACCTTCTTTTTTTAACCTTGTTTTATGGCAATCTTCCTTCTTCTTCTGTTTTTTTTTTACTTTTTCCTTTTTATTTTTATTTTTTGAATTTCTTTTCTTTTTTTTTCACTTGGTCAAAGACCATAAATTTAGGGAATCCTTAGTATTATGATTAAAAATCACGATATGGCCAAATGTCTAGATCACAAACTAGCTCTGATACCACTGTAACGGTAAAATACCATTTAATAGAACTTCTCAAACTTCCACTTTCGAAAATACAAATAATCCATGAATATATATATAAATTGATAAAATAGATATGATGATGAAAGATTATAAAGTGAGTGCCATATATATACATTAATCGTAAAGGAACTTTGGATACTATCTATGAAAGGATGCGTCATTTTAGAATAGTTTACTAATAACTATTTATTAATTATTAATATCAATATATATTAATATTAATAATTAATATTGATATTTAATAGTTATTATTAATTATATAATAGTTATTTAGTTATTATTTGTTATATATATATATTTTTTCATTACAACGACTGAAATTGAAAGAGAAATCTAAGTACAAAAGCATGAAATTGTGTAAAACAAATTTAACTAAGAAAACATAAAATTGCATGAAATAAACTAATCCAAAACAATCAACGTTTTACATGTGGGCTCACATAAAATCAACACTACTAACTCATAATAAATAAATCAAAATCAATATGGAGAAATGAAAATATTTATTCTAAAACATCAAATCCATTACAAAAGGATCAAATCCAAGACTAACTCTCAAAAAGATAAACTATTTCTCTATTTATCTATTTCTAGAGAGGCATCCACTACTTCCAAATGAAGAGAGAGAACTCTTATTTATACATGAGCTGATTTGAAAAGAAAGGAAATGTAGATCTAATTTACTCTCAACCTATTTTCCATAATTACAAAATATTTATCCCTTCAAATCCTCACAATTCCTCTCGTGATAATCCTCTTTGGAATTATCTTAAATAATTACCTCCAAATCTTGAAAAGATGGAGGATATATTTGAGAATCTTTTGAATAATCCTTTTGTTGAAAATCTTCAAATATTCCTACACATCACAAAGTTCACACAACTTTGAGATATAAATTAAAACATGTTAATTTTCTAATATTTAATCATAAATTCTCTTAAAATACTTAAAAATAAATAATTTGGAAAATAGTGAAAATGGAAATAAATTGGAAAATAGTGAAAATGGTATAAGGAATGGTTAATGTAGTGATGAATAGGGATGAATGTGAGGAATACTGAAGGGAAAATAGGATGAAAATGATTTGGGTGACCCAACATCCCCCCCAACTTAACTTGTTGCATGTCCTCATGCAACTGTGCATAAAATTTTTGCCTTATTAACTTTGGCTTTGCATGATGATGTTTATAACAATAAATCATTCCATGATGTGAAATATATAACTAGCAACTGATTTTACTTATGGTTGGATATTTTGTGACAACCATGAATATGAGAAATGTTGGTTCTTGTGTTAACAATGATTCATTTCCTTTATTTGTTTTCTAATGGTTGGTTATTGTGTGACAACCATGAATATGAAAAATGTTGGTTCTTGTATTAACAACATTAATTCATTTTTATGGATGCAATACATAATATTTGAAAGTATACATACACTAGAAATTATAAGCCATTAATGTACATTAGAAAACATTTTCTTCATGTTCTGAATCATGCCAAAAATAGATCAAATTGTAATAAAGTGTATCTTGGAAGAGACATGGTGGTCAATGGTAAATGTTACAACAATAAAATAGTAATAAATACGTAACTATTACTAAGAGTAATTAATAATATTAAATATAGTTTATGAAGAGAAGTGTCTCTTCAATATGTGATGGCCAAGCCATATTTAAGGAAGTCATATCCATTGTAATCTAACATCCATTCAATTATTATATATATTATACATAATTATTTGAACATGGAACATCTTCCTCCCTAAACCCGGATACGGGATGGCATATTACACCGGATATGGTGTAACATTGGTATCAGAGCAAATTCACTCCTCCGACACTGAGCTCAGATTCGACTCATCCACTCCCCCTTCTCCCCACTGCTCCATTACCTTTGCCCCTCTTGTTTCCATCCATTCTGTAGCCCAACTTCCACTTCACAATCATTGTTCTTCTAATCTCCACTCCATCATGTGCTCCCTCAATTTTCCCACAGTCCGTCGCCTTCCCTTACTTATCCACCACCTACTTGCCATTCCATCTGCCTCTGTCTGCTCTTTGTTTCCTCCCCACATGCTCTACCTTAATCCACACTACAAACTCCTCCACCACCCATGACTTACATTCGCCCCCACCACCCCTCACCATCACCATCGTGGCCTCCTCACCCCTTTCTTCCACATCTTTAGAATCCACCTCACGCCTCCTTCTCCAATACACCCTCACGCCCTCCTACAACCATTCCTTCCATTCCAACCGCTCCATCACTCCCTTTCACCACTCCACTTCCACTGTCATTTCAATGCAACCCTACCTTCACTCGAATCACAGCCTACTCCTCCTCCTTACACCCACGTGTCCTCTCCTCTCGCGCACTTTCACACTCAGTTTTCCCTTCCTCATGCATGCCTTCCATTCCCCGTGATCTAACATGCAACCCCACATTTTCCCTTCCTACACTCCTATGTGCACCCATTGTGCCAGTTCATGCATGTTTCTACCTCCGCTCCTCTGCTAACCTTCGTTTCTAAACACTCTCCAGCTTGTACTACCTCTTCTTGTTTCTCTCCTTCCTCAGATCCTTCTCTATAGCCCGCCCATCTCCCCACCTCTCACAACCTCCTCCACTACTGCATCACGGCCGAGCAGCTGCTGTCGCTCCACACAAAAAAAAACAATTTTAATAAAAACACAAAAATTATAATAAAATTGTTATTATTACAAATATCGAATTTGTAATAATTCATTTTGTTAAAAAAAATAAATTTGTTTTTTATTAAAAGTTTGTTTTTAATAATAATTTTAAAATATTATTATTAAAATAATGATATTATTGTAATATTATTATTACTATCTTTTGAAATAATAATATTATTATAATCTTATTATAATCTTTTGAAATAATAAATTATTCTCTATATATATAAAGGACCGAAACCATGACGGAATTAAAAGACAAACTTGAGAAATTGGGGAAAGACATCAAGGCCCGGGTTTCCAACCAAGAAAAATTTAGAGAAGAAACGAAAAATAACAAAGAACTTAAGAAAGAAATCAAAGAAGAATTTGTTCTAGTACTTGAAAGAAAACTTGATGACAAACTAGACATCATGAACGAGAAACAAAAAGAGTTAGAAGACAAGATGAGTGCGATGACATAGAACATAAGCACCAGGGCACAGAACCTGAGCATAATGACACATAACCATAATACAATAATGGAAGTATTACAAAAAATAAGCTCTAGTACAAACCATAACAACAACTCAGATAGGTTGGACCAGTATGTCAACAAAAATGAGAGCAACAAAGTGAATCAAGACAATAAAAAATACAAGGAGACAAAATATCTTAGGGATGACCAAAATACCAATAATATATTTGATAAAAATGAGCTCGACCAAGATCATAATAAGATTCAAGCTAGTGTCATTGACAATAAGGATGATCCATACAATGCCAAAAGATGGATCCTATAGTATTAAAAGGAATCCAATTCAAAGAAACCAGATATCATAGATTCATCTTATACCTTAACTGTCAATACTACCTTGGAGAAACCTAAATGTAACATTATATAGCGACTTCGAGTGTGAGAATCCTCAAGAGATGTCACTTCTCGAGTTAACTCATACAGATAATTAAAGAGAAACATTACGTGATGACATCCTAAGTATCATGGGACAAGTGAATTCTAAAAAAAAGCTTGATATGGTGAGTCACAAAAATATTCCTCATATTCATGTAAATGGAAAAGGGATCAGCAATAATAAACATAATGGAGTACAAATTCGGGTTACAAGTGAAGGGAAATTGACAAACTATTGTATAAAGACCAAGCACATACCTAATACAAGTTCTAAAACAAAATACATGAATGAATTAATGGCATTGTTTCAACACAAAACAAGAATGAAACGACAACAACAATAATCTAAGCTTTTAGGACAAAGCTCTCCTAAGGGGAAGGCAATGTTACAACAATAAAATAGTAATAAATAGGTAACTATTACTAAGAGTAATTGATAATATTAAATATAGTTTATGAAGAGAAGTGTCTCTTCAATATGTGATGACCAAGCCATATTTAAGGAATCCATATCCATTGTAATCTAACATCCATTCAATTATTATATATATTATACATTATTATTTGAAGATGGAACATCGTCCTCCCTAAACTTGGATATGGGATGGCATATTACACTAGATACAGTGTAATAGTAAATGAGATGATGGCATGTGTAAAATGGAATCAAATGGTAATGAATATACTCCCCTCCCTGCAACTAAAGATGTTTTAATTCTATGAAAATGAGTAAGGTGATGTAACATGGTGAGGGAATTTTCCAAATGCATTCATTTTCTAGCATTTAAGGAATTACATGGTTAAATATTAGAAAAAAACATACCTCCACTTACCCAAAAAGTTGATGAATGGTGCAATAGGAATCTGGCTGATGTCGCTGCTAGATCATCATGGACTATGAAGTGAAGGAACCTGAATTGCTGTTTGGTTGAATGAATTAAAAGATGAAAGTTGAAAGTGGAGCTGTGGTGCTCTCATATGGCTGAAAGTATGTTGTTGCAAAACTGTTGATGGAGTCATGAAAGTATATATAGTCTTCACCTGCTATAAAACCTGATGGTACAATTCTTACCATGTGAATAAATGTGTTGATGTCAAGCATGGAAAGAATTCATTGGATTACCAATCATTAATATATGTCATTAACCAATGCGAGGAAAGCTCTCCATTGATGTCAATGAGTGCCAAAGTACATAATTACATCTTGAGAAGTGCGAATAAATGAGTTGATGTCGAGCCACTTGCAATATCTAACAATCAAGGGCCATTGATGTATTCCCATGATTGTTAGGGAGAGAACTTGCCATTAGGGTATGCAAGCCTCAAGGTACTCAAAATGAACTCTAGTCTCTATCCCAAATAAGGTGTTGAGTTCAATGTGACAAGAATTGTTGAAAGCTGGGCCTTAAGGAATCCCACATCAGTCAACATGAGTTGTACAAAATGAGTAGTAGGACTATATATGAAATATATCATGGTCAAACAATGTTTATGACAAGGATAACAATGCAATTCAGGAATGGAAAGGAATGTGAATGGTTTTATTTATAAGGAAAAATATGAACTGAAAATGGGGCAAAATGTATTTGACTCATAAAAGTAAACATGAGTGAAGTCATAAGGTAGTAGTGATGGATAAAAAGTTTCATTCCGACTACATAGGAAATGACAAAGTAGACTTCAACATGGATGACTGAGGAGATTTGAAGGAGGAAGGGTAAAAAATCATGTCATGACACAAATGGTTTTTGAAAGGATTCTTATGACAAGAAATAACGTGGCATGTGCAATAGAAACTCAACTCCTTCAAGCATTCATGAAGCACATTTTTCGGAAAAGTTTTGTGATTCTTGCAAATCACTTCTACATGAACAAGGCTTCTTGATTGTCTCAGAACCTGTAATAGATTAGTATTTTCCTGCAACAAAATTGTGAGAGCGTTGAAAAACATAAAATGTTGGAAACATGTGTTTAGCAAATCAAATTCAGAGCTAAATGAAATGTGTTTTTGTAAATTTGAGCATATAGATCTGTAGACAAACACACAACTCACAAAGAAGATCTCACAATTTACTCAGCAATTGAAGAATGAAACAGTGCAAAAGGCTTGCAACTGCGAATGCTTTCATTAATCAAAAAAGTAATCTGAATGATAATTACAATAATGTAAAATGGCTTTAATAGCCACAAGCAATTCGAATCCACATGAGGAAGTTCGAATTGATTAGACTCTACTTGACTGTAGGTAACCAAGACTTTGTCTAAATCACTATCAGAGGACCCAGTAGTTAACTGTCCTTGTCTAAATCATAACCGGAGTTCATAGGAGCTTTAAAACACAACCAAGTGTTACATTTAGTGTTGACTAATGGTTAACTAACTGTGGTAGGTGAGAAAAGCGCCTCACATGTGTGCAATCAATGAAACCTAGCACTAACTGAATGTAGAGGGCTAGAACTGAATGTAACTGACTCCTAACTTGGCTTGACTAGTCATTAACTGAAGTGAACTGACCTTGGTTGGTTTCGGCACTCCTAGTTGCTTCCTAAATTGTAGGGATTGATCTAGGAGACTCCTAAACTTATGCAATCAAGTGCAATAAGTGGCAGTGAGCCTCAATTAGTGTTCCCCACACTTTGGTAACTGAAACATGTGCCCCAATTAGTTCAAGTTTACCCAATGGTGCTAATGACTATAAATAGACTGGATGGACTCCCGATTTAGACATGACTCCTGATTTAGACATATGACCAAATTGGACAAGGGAGGATTAATAATCCTAACACCCCCCCTAAATGCTAACTTGGACAATCTGTGGGCCCTAGTAACTAAGACCATAGGTCACCCATTACATCAAGTAAAGTAAAGTAACTACTCAAAAACAAGGTGCTGGGGAAAAACCACATGGGAAAAAAAATCCCCCTTCTAATTAAGCAGGTAGAATCAGGATCAATCTGGTTCTTCTATGCACAGGTATCCTGGGGCCTGGCATGTGAAACTCTCCATCATTATGTCTGGAGGAATCTTCCTCTTTGGAAGAAGAATGATATGCTCAACTAAATCACAAATATAGACAGCTGCCGGATGAAGACTGGACCCATGTAGAGCAACTGAAGTCAACTGGAAAGTGAAAAAAGGTTGTTGAGAATTCAGAGAATGTGAAGAACACTCAAGAAACTGATATGTTGCAGCCATGAACAGAAAACCATGAGTGGTAAGAATAGCCCCAAGTGTTAGGAGCATGTGTCCAGGTGGATGCAGAAAATCTTCCTCTTTGCTAGTTTTGTGAGAAGATGAGCAAGTGATCAATGGTAGAGAAGCACTGGGACTGTTGAGAGCGAATGCTTGAGATCCATAGTATGATATAGCTTCTGAAATAGATAATGAATCACATAATATAATATCAGCAACCTCATATGAGGAAACTAACACCAAATCTCCATCAGCAGTTTTGAAGAGAAAGTGCGGTACTTGATTTTTCACACCGGATTTTGTGAGAGCAGCTACAAGCATGACTGAATGCTTTTGGATTTTAAAATATGAACCAAATAATATCAGATCAGAAAGTAAATCATATCTAAACAGGTTCAAAACAGATCCAAAACTTTGAAATGGAATCAAATCCCCAGCAACAGTTTTGTAGGAGACTTGCGGTACTTGTTTCTTCACACCGTTGATGAGAACAGCTACAAGCAGTACTGAAAGATTATGAATTTGATATATTAAACCAAGAAATATCAGATAAGATCTAAATAAGATCATATCATATCCAATAAGGTTAATATCATATTCAAATAAATGGTTAACTGAGACGGTGGATGCACAGCTTTCTTCTTCTTCAAAATTCTGAATTTTGGTGCATGCAATCCTGCAGGAATTTGCTGGAAGATCTAGATCATGGGGAGCGAATGTGTCACTCTTATAATATGATATTTATTCCAAAATATCCAAGTTTTTACATATTTGCACACCAGCAGCAACATTAGAGAAAGAAAAATTAAATTTCTCTTCACTTTCGGAAGCAATTACTGGTAAATTTTGCACAGAATTTAAAGGAAAATCACCGGTGAATGTTTGCATGGAAGTGCAGCAGAATTTTTCTTCAATATCAGAGATTCGAATGTCTTCTTCTGTCTCAACAATATAAGAAGATGAGATATCAGATATCTCATGAACTTCCGGAGCATCAGGAGAAGGAGTCACCGCATGGAGACTGTCTTCAATTCGAATTGACTGTGTAGAAGTTTCTGCTTCTTCTTCATCTTGAACAACTTCATCAGAGAGAGTGGAGGCTGATATTTTTGAGTAAAGAACTCTTGTGGTGCTGGATGTGATCTCCAAAGTGCTATTATCATCCTCATTGTGCTTGCCAAAGGTTCTATCCAATTTCGTCCAGAGATCCTTTGGGTATTCAGCAGAACCAATAAGGTAGCGCAAGCTAGGAGAAAGGGTTAGACATATTGCTCCAAAATCTCCATCACTTTTATTCATCCAGTTAATCAGAGATGAAATCATTTCAAAGTTGTACCTGCAAAACAAAAAAATGATCCAGTAGGAGATCTGAGGAGGAGAAGTGCCTTGTCCGCCGATGCTCTGATACCATGTAAATTTGAGCATATAGATCTGTAGACAAACACACAACTCACAAAGAAGATCTCACAATTTACTCAACAATTGAAGAATGAAACAATGCAAAAGGCTTGCAACTGTGAATGCTTTCATTAATCAAAAAAGTAATTTGAATGATAATTACAATAATGTAAAATGGCTTTAATAGCCACAAGCAATTCAAATCCACATGAGGAAGTTCGAATTGATTAGACTCTACTTGACTGTAGGTAACCAAGACTTTGTCTAAATCACTATCGGAGGACCCAGTAGTTAACTGTCCTTGTCTAAATCATAACCGGAGTTCATAGGAGCTTTAAAACACAACCACGTGTTACATTTAGTGTTGACTAATGGTTAACTGACCGTGGTAGGTGAGAAAAGCGCCTCACATGTGTGCAATCAATGAAACCTAGCGCTAACTGAATGTAGAGGGCTATAACTGAATGTAACTGACTCTTAACTTGGTTTGACTAGTCATTAACTGAAGTGAACTGACCTTGGTTGGTTTCGGCACTCCTAGTTGCTTCCTAAATTGTAGGGATTGATCTAGGAGACTCCTAAACTTATGCAATCAAGTGCAATAAGTGGCAGTGAGCCTCAATTAGTGTTCCCCACACTTTGGTAACTGAAACATGTGCCCCAATTAGGTCAAGTTTACCCAATGGTGCTAATGACTATAAATAGACTGGATGGACTCCCAATTTAGACATGACTCCTGATTTAGACATATGACCAAATTAGACAAGGGAGGATTAATAATCCTAACAGTTTTTACATGTTACCTTGATGCATCTTAGACCTATTTCGAAACATGTTTATATTGATTTCCAAAATTAACATGAAATGCAAAAACATGATTTCAATAATGTTTCTAGGGAGTACAAGGCCCATTTGCAAATTTTAATTTTGTTGTTTTATTATTTATTTACTTTTTTATTTTAGAAATTTTTATTATTTTTATTTTCATTAAAAAAAAATTTCAAAACAAAAACAAAAAAATTATTTGTGTTATGCTTTTTTATTAAAAATGTTTGTGTGTGTTTTTTTATTTGTTGTTTTTTTAATTGATATATATAACAATTACAAAAACAACAAAAGCAACAAATAAAAAAAACACACAAAATAAGACAAATTATTTTAATATCTAACACAAACAATACCCAACACACTACATAATAAATAAAGGCCATCAATGAAGAGTAGAGAATTCGAATCAGTTGATGAACATGATGTCGAGAGCATTCTTGGCCCACATGAATCCTGCACATGGCATGGAAAACCCCTAGCTGCATAGAAAATACAAGGAAGGATTAAAAGAGTGGGTTTTTGAACTAATTAAAATGGCTGCAAATCATCTCTGGATCCTGTCACATAATCATAGAATGTATACAAAAATACAAACATCAATGTTTATTATAAAATCCATATATTTATGCATGTACAATAGAGATTCTCACTATCCATGAATCCACATATATGTTCTTGTGTGTATATGTGATTACGGGGCATTGTTTACATTAATAAACTGTGCAAGATCCCTCAAAAATACATATAAATGGATCAGTTACATGAGAGGAATTTATGATTTCTCATTTGATGGCTCATCATGGAGTACTTCAGGAGCCATCCATCCACTAGTTTCACGTGTAACATCTATTAAACTAGTCGCCTTCTCTGCACTCTGTGGCAATGTGACCTTTTTAGCCACAATTGTAACACACATCTTGACCTCCTCCTCGGCCTCCGACACAATTAGGAGGACTGCCACAGGGATCTCTCTCACCATAACCACCATGAGCCTCTCCATAACGATCTACATACAGATCCATGCTTTTGTTTCTTGGGGAAAATACTACATTGTGATCCTCAAATACAGTTCTTCCACCTTTCCATGTTGATCATCATAAAATCCATCCCAACCTTCGTCAACCAATCGTTCAGAATATTGACCCTATTGAGGTCCATCTCCCCTCGGCCCCATTCTCGCAAACTGGACTATTATATGACTTCCATGGATCCATATCACTCTTTGCATCATTAGTATCACGAGGATCGTGGAATTCATTAAATTGAAGCCACATTTCATTTTTAAATCTCGAATCCTTCCAAACCTCCAAAATTCCTCATCAAGATCAAGATCCCGAACAATATTTGAAAGGTGACCAACATAAAGTCTTGTTGAATATACTTCCCCATGTATGTTGTAAGCCATCTTAAAAGACAAATGTATGAAAGTATTTTAAATGATATTTGCAGATGCCCCAAGATCTTTGTGAACCCTGCAACCTCCAAAGCATCTCCTCTTCCTCCACCCTCACAGTGAAAGAAATATGGGCAAAGATACAAAGTTCAAATAGTCATACCTTAGAGGAATCCACGTCTGAAAATTTATGTATCAAAATCTCTAGTATATGGAAGAAGCAAGACCCTGAAGGTGATTTCCAGTGTGAGCCAATTATTATCAATGGCTCTAAACTGAAGGATAAAGAGCTAACTGGCATATCCCATACTAAATGGTGTCGTCAGATTGGTAAATACTCGATAGCTATTGACAAGTTGGGTAAAGACTCATTGAGTGTTGTTACAATGATGTAGGACAATACCCTTCTATAAGGTGAACCATAAATCGTATATTCTGAAATACAATAGTCTTTGTAGACTCTACCACTAATTATGGATTCCTACACTTTCTCTCTTTTCTTGGGAGATATGTGATAGATTGGTTCCGAGTAGGATTATGTAAATATGAATCGAATGATATGAAAAGCAAAGACAACTAGTTTAGCTCAATCTTGTATAAGCATGACCTCCCATGAATTACGTGTGGATGGAATAATGAATTGACAATGGCCAGGTAGAAAGAAATCTCACACGAGGATCCGCAGCAGTCAAATCTGCCAGGAAGGATCGATCAGAGCTCATGAGAAACGATATGTTGGCCCAAAAAGAATTCTGAATATCAGGATTTTAATTTCATGCAATGATATTGAGGTAATGAACGCCAAGGATAATGGGATTTAGCTAATGATTCATGGATCGAACTGAAGGCACAAATTTTGAGAGCAAATCCTGGAAGGAATCATACCTAACTGATGAGGCTTCCATTCAAATTCCCGAGAAATATTGTCACCGAGATCTTGGTGAAAATTTGTTTGCAATCAATACTGCAATGAAGAGAAATACCACAACTACCCGCAAGAAAGAAATGACCGATTGAAATGATGAGCAATTGTATAACAGTGTGTAGTTAATTTATAATGCAATATGGGTTAACTAGGTGTAATGTTTCAATTCTTACTCAGCATACAGTGGCTCAACGTTACCAATTGAGGAGAATAACAGAATTTGAATACAATCTAGTCAAACAGTATCAAATGAGGTTATGCAATGGGAGAAATTACAGTAAATAGAACAAGGGCTTCAATTTTGTAGTATAATCCCGCTAAGAGGAGATTATTGTTCCCATCACATACCAGTTGCACACGGTATGGCCTGTTTTTACTGATTTGCTTCAACTTTATTTCCTTTTTCCTTGATTTGTTGTTTTATTTACATCTCAAGACTTATGAGGGGTTTCTTTTGGCTATTATGATAAAAACAAAAACATATTGCAGATCCACATCAAACATAGAAAAATGCATATTTGTCTATCAATAGGAGTAGATTTTGGCTTTGAACAAGAATAATGTGAATCAGATTTTGAAGGAGAGAAAGGCGGTGGCGATTCACCTCCAAACAGAGATTCCATTGGGAAGGCATAATTCTTCGATTTACAAATCATTAGTATGTGTTATTTCTGTTTACAGATTTTTTTACTTCGATTTGCAGATCATAATTAGTATGTGTTGTTTCTGTTTGCATATTTTTTACTCTAGGTCAAAGGATGAAGGCTAGTGATGTATTTAAAGGAGAAAGCATAAACAAAATTGACCGAGACATCCAGAAGTCCGAGACTGTATAGCACTCATCATGTTATTGATTTTGTATTTTTTAATCTAATTTTTATACTGTTTTAATGTTTTGTTTTATTATTATTATTATTATGATAATTCTAAAAGCTCAACATCCTTAAAAAAAAATGGTGAAAAATGTTTATAAAAAAATTTAAATGATGTTTATTTTTTATTTGTATTTTTTTATTCCATTCTTAAATTAAAAATAAACAATAAAACAAGAAAATTAAGAGAAATCAAATTAATGAAAAATTGTTAATAAATGAAGATAAATAATTTGAAATTGAAGAAAAAAATTGACTAAACATTTTTACACCAAAAACAACTTAAATCATTCTTGTAAACATTTTTAGTCATCATTGAGATTTCTACTTTATGATCTTCCAAATCGCACAAAGAACGGGAAGAGAGCATACTTATTCGAAGAAAAAAATTGAAAACAAAAACCTGTTTTATTTCTTTAACCTACCTACTCTACTCGAATTGGGAATTGAAAAATTATTTATGTGTAATGAAATTTCGAGTGTAACCATACACGCAATAAAAGTAAAGATGTGTTCACATTCAATTTTACAAGATGAAGTATAAAATATACAAGAATGTGTGAAATTAGATGTGGTAAATGGGATATAAGGAAATAAGGAAGAAAACATTGAACTCACCCAATAACAGATTGGAACCATCTTTCGATACAGCTTTCATAGGCTTGATTTCCATTCTGATTTAGACCACACTGCATCTCATCTTTGTTCTCCTTGATCTCATGTTCGAATAATTATTCCCCATCTAATATACATGATTTTTCTTTCACTTCAGGAGGAGGGGTTAAGCTTTTAGCTGCTGTCAAGATCTCCTCTTCCTAAGAAGAGGAGATCCCGACTTTTGCTAGGATCTGAGTGAGTTGTTCCACAATTACATGTATCATTGAATTGATCCTATTGGTATTCATGTACTTCCATATAGATCAAATAGAAAACACATAAATTAAATTGAAATCTAAATATAAAACTATACAAATAAAACTAATGGAAAAAACAAAATCACTCTTTACATAAATAAAAATAAAACAATTCAGAAGAAAAAACAACTTAGAAATCAGGTGTTGTGGGTGAAAATTGGTATGAAATCAAAACTAGTGCATAATGAAAACAATACAAACTTATAACTACAAAAATGTAAATGCAAAATAATAATAGATAAAGGCAAACTTGCATAAAAAAACAAATTTGCATAAAAGAAATACTCTTGCAGAAAATAAAAAGAAATACTCTTGTAGGAAAGGTAAACCACGCTTGCGAATAGGAAACTTATTTGCATGCAAATGAACAACAAGGCTTTGGGGTGACCCACTAAAGTGGATGCGTTAGTTTGTTACACCATGTAAATTCTATAGTGAAGTTTTCCTTATGTCTTATCGTTTCCCCTCTCCCTTTTTTGTGTAATATAAAAACAACATATCTACCTATCTAAACTTGGATCCCCTTTTAACACTTCCGTGGAAATGGTGCCAAAATGTTGGTAAAAAATATTAAATTATTAATAAACTATCCAAGGATTTAAATTGTCAACCCGAGGAGAGCGTAAACTTGTGAGGTACAGGAAAAATATATGCAGGGTCAGAGTAACACTAACTTAATCTAATATTCCATGCGACTGAAATTAAAAATACATGCAACTGAAATCTAAGAAAACATGCGACTAACTTAATCTAAGAAAACACATGTGACTAAAATTGAAAACAGGTGCGGTTGAAATATAAGAAAACATGCGACTAACTTAATCTAAGAAACACATGCAACGAAAATTGAAAGAGAAATCTAATCTACAAAAGCATGAAATTGCGTAAAATAAATTTAACTAAGAAAGTATAAAATTGCATGAAATAAACTAATCCAAAACAATCAAAGTTTTACATGTGGACTCACATAAAATCAACACTACTAACTCATAATAAATAAATCAAAATCAATATGGAGAAATGAAAATATTTATTCTAAAACATCAAATCCATTACAAAAGGATCAAATCCATGACTAACTCTTAAAAAGATAAAATGTTTCTCTATTTCTCTATATCTAGAGAGGCCTCCACTACTCCCAAATGAAGACAAATAACTCTTATTTATACATGAGTTACTTTTAAAAGAGGGTAAATGTAGATCCACTTTTGTTTCAACCAATTTTTCATAATTACAAAATATTTATCCCTTCAAATCCTCACAAATTCTCAAAAATCCTCTCATGATATTCCTCTTTGGAATTATCTTAAATGATTATCTCCAAATCTTGAAAAGGTGGAGGAAATATTTGATAAGCTTTTGAATAATCCTTTTGTTGAAAATATTCAAATATTCCTACACATCACAAAGCTCTCACAACTTTGAGATGTAAATGAAAACATGTTAATTTTGTAATATTTAATCATAAATTCTCTTAAAATACTTAAAAAGAAATAAATTCGAAAATAAAAAGGTAACCCATATTTATCTATGAAAATGATATAAGGAATGGTTAATGGAGTGATGAATAGCGATGAATGTGAGGAATAGTTAAGGGAAAATTAGATGAAAAACCGACATTTGGGTGACCCAACACTTCTCGTCCTCTGTAGGATTCCATCTTCAATATTGTACCAAAGGTTGATATCTTCATCACTCTAGGCGATCTTGAACCTTGTCATGTAACTGTATGTGCTATCCCATCGGTTCCTTTTGAACTTGTACAAATCCTTCTTCAATTTGCACACAGGTGCTTGTCTGTAGAAATTCCATTGTCCTATAATTTGTTCTATATGCACTTCTACTTCACTGAAGAAGTGTGTCTGGTCACTAGAGAAATGTCTCTTCATAATCGACTCCCTCTTTCTGATAGAAACGACGAACCTTTCTTTGTATCTCTTGATGTTTCCATTTGTTGTATGCTTTATCTTGTAGATCTACTTGGAAGACATTACAGACTTCCCTTCAGGTCTTGGAATCATATCCCAAACATAATCCTTCATGATTGACTGGTTCTCCTTGATCATATAATCCTTACATTCTTTTGTAAAGTCTTCCTTTTAATCATCTGAGTTGTGAGAGGTCCTTCTTCTAAAATATTTTGATTCTTGTGAGAATGTTCTTCCTTCTTGTTATTTCTCTTCTTGGCATGAGTTGTTAGGGCTCGATTGTCAACTTCATCCATCTCTTATTCTTTTGTTATCAATTAATCTTCTTTTTGCATGCATTCCTCTCATAGGTGAAGTTTCTTCTAGTACAAATTCTTTGAATCGATGATTCTCATTATCTTGGGAGACCATTCAATGTAGTAATATCCACTTTATTTTCTTTGACATTGTCTCTAATAGCTTCTAGTTGTTCCTTGATCTGGAATGATCTTGTGAAGTAACATTGGATACCTTTTGACATCTGGATCTTCACACCATTTAGTTGAGTCCTCAAGGTCATCTTCATGTTAATATTGAGCATCTCCTTGGGAGTCTTCAAATATGATGCATGTGGTATCAAATGGTCCTTGATGGAATTTTCAATGGTATTCTTGGATTCTTTAGCTTTGTATTCATCTCCCTATGGATCTGTAGATTCTCCTTTCACATGTAATTCTAAATAATTTTCTTCTATATGAGAAGTACTCTATACTTCCATGCCCAAAAGTTATCAGATCCTTCAATCTTGTCCTAAGGCTTGGTATTGTTTGACATCATGATAAAGTGAGAAATTAAAATGAAATTAGAAAGAATAGAACTTACAAATGAGATTACTTCAACTGGATGCTTGCTTCCATGCTTTTCTGGAAGACTGCTTCTGGTGTCCCTAGGGTTTGATAGAGAAATCCTCATTTTTCAAATTAGGTGGATTTCATATTTGATTGGATTGAAATATGTGCCTCCTCAAGGCGAGCTGAGTAACATACTTCTTTTCCCAAAACTATGGATAGAACTACAAATATCGGATGCCCTAGTTTTCCGGTAGCAGTGTTAGGTGAAAAATTGAAAATACATAGAATGATAAACTTCTTCCATAGAATTATTCTCCCTCCTAGGGAGAGTTGGATGGTCCTCCCTTTTTTACTGATCGGTGGAGGGAAGTACCTCGAACATGAAGCCCTAGTTTCTCCAATTTCTTCTATAGAATTGTATGATCTTGATTCTACTGTATCTTTGAAATTATTGCTTCTCAAGGTCTGAAACTTCGTACTGGGACATCATGATCTACATTATTTCCAACCCCATATGTTAGAGCAGTATTGGATTCACCAAGTTTAACATATGTTAAGTTTCCCAAGGTGACATGTTGTAGGACTAGTTCAGTATAGCGAACTTGTACAGACTTTCATGTGTCACTGTTTCAACTTTCGGATTTGAAGCTCACACTATAAAAACTTCAGTTTGTTCCCTATCTCCAACATCTTTATAAATTCGATTTGGATCTTCCTATCCTAAGATATTTCAAATTTCCTTAGGTCACATGTTTATGATTGAATTCTAGAAGAGGATGGAACCTTGACTTAGAGGGATCATATCTCCTAAAGCATAGAGACTATAAGAATGAAACACACACACAAAGTAGAGAAGTGCTTCATCTTTGTCCTGTCCAATTTTCAGCTCTTGAGAATTTACCAAAATGAGATATAACAAACATTACATGATGACTAGATTTTTCCTTCTAGTGTTTTAAATCATGAAACCCTAATCTTCTGTAGACGTAGTTGTAGCAGTATTTTAGCTACAAAAATACTTATTTCAGGGTATCTCGAAAACCATGTTAATATTGTAATGGTTATACAATATCTAAAAAAATTTATCATCATAACATCATAACCATATGAAAAAAGATCACTGAAAGAAAGATAAGCACAACCACACAAAAGAACACAAATATTTATCCTAGGAAACCCTCGCGGGGGAGAAAACCCATAAAAAATTCATTGATATAGACTTCAACCAAGTACATTGTAAGACCCTAAGAATAAGACTTGTAAGACACCAAGAATAAGACTAGATTGCTTCCTCTCCTCTAGATGGACTGATCCGTCTGTCTCTAGCACAACTTCTTGAGTTCTGAGTGTGTCAAAATGAGGGAGGAACCTATGCTATTTATATTGATCAGTGGAGAGGCCTAATAACCCAATAGGGCCCACTTTTCCTCCCAATCAAGGCCTACTTGCATTGGGATACTCAAAAAAACATTTTAATAATACTTTTGTGGGAAGTACTGACTTGGATTACAATGAAGGTTTTACCTCAAGACTTTACATGACCAAATACATCAATGACATACCTAATTGGAGGAACAACAACTATTGAAGGGAAAATAATAATAATAGTACAAAATATAATATCTTCTGCAATTACATTTCTCTAAGAAGCGGTAGCTGCACCAAATCTAGGACACCCATAGGATTTCTACGATAAACAACTTGAAATGGAGATTTACCTGTAGACCTATTTACTAAACTATTGTAGGAAACTTATGCTTTAGGTAAAACCAAATCCCACGTCTTGGTCTTCTTTCTAAAAATGCTATGTAACAGCTTTCCAAAACTCCTATTTACTACCACAATTTTCCCATCTATTTGGGGATTATAGGCACTACTGAACTGTAATTTAGTTCATATTTTCTTCCCTAAAGTCCTCCAAAAATTTCCCAAAAACCGAGTATCTCTAATAGCAGTAGTAGTTTTTGGAACACCATGCAATTTAACAATTTATGAAAAAAAACTATTCTCCCACATTTGATGCATCACTAGTTTTTTTCCAAGCAATGAAATGAACCATTTTATAGAACCTATCAACATGCACAAAAATAGAGTCTTTACCTATAGTATGTGTGTAGGAGCCCCAAAATAAATTCCATGCTAATACCTATCCATGGATAAGTGGAAATTGGTAATGGCATGTACAGCCCTGTAATGTGTGAGTGTCCTTTAGCCATTTGACAAATCCTACATCATGCCGCATACCTAGTTATATCTTTTCTCATATTCGATCAATAATACTTATCTTCGATTAAGGATAGCATCTTATCCTTTTCAAAATGTCCTTCCAAGCCACTACTCTAAAGTTCTCTGATAATATTTTCTCTCATAGAACCAATTGGAATGCATAGTTGTTTTCCTTTGAAGAGGTAGTCATCTTGCATAACATATTTACTCTTAATAATATACATGTTCCCAGCAAATGGATTCTTCAATTGTTCCACAATATCTCAAAAATCATTATTTGTCACATAGAGATCCTTCAATACGACAAAGCCATTTACTTGATTTTCCATGGTGGTCAAAAGAACAGTGTGCCGACTCAAAGCGACTGGAACCTTATTTTTATTTTCTGATTTGTGCTTCAGAACAAAGGTGTATCCTTGTAAAAAGGAAACCCATTTTTCATGTGTACAATTCAATTTCTTTCGAGTGTTTACATATGTTAAGTCAATGTGATCAGTAAATAACAAAAACTCTTTTGGCAGTAAATAATGCCTCCAATGTCGCAATGCTTGCACAATTGCATAAACTTCTACATCATATGTGGAGTATTTATTTCTTATATCATTAAATTTTTCTCTAAAAACTTCAATTGGTTTATCTTCTTGGCTAAGTACAACTCCAATGCCTACATGTGAGGCATCACAGTCTACCTCAAACAATTTATTAAAATATGGTAAGTATAATATAGGTGCCTCAGATACCTTCGTCTTTAGAAACTTAAAAAAAATTCGGCTTCATTGGTCCACTTGAATTTTTTCCTTTGGTGAAATTTGTTATGGGTGCTACAATACTGCTAAAATTTTGAATAAATTTTCTGTAAAAGGTGGTTATCCCATGAAAAATTCTTACCTTTGTTATGCTACTAGGACTAGGCCACTCCAAAATTAATCTTACCTTCTTTGAATCCATCTTGACTCCTTCTGCTGAGATGAAAAAACCCAAAAATACTAAACTTTCTTGCAGGAACCTACATTTCTTCAAGTTTGCATAAAGTTGATGTTTGCTCAACCTATCCATTATAATCTTTAAATGTTGCAAGTGATCTTTTTGTTTTTACTGAAAACTAGAATGTCGTAAAAAATAAACGAGAACAAACTTACCGATGTAAGGTCGAAGAACAATGTTCATCAACTTCATGATCAAGGTACTAGGTGCATTGGACAACCCAAATGGAATCACCATCCATTCATATATTCCATCCCTGGTCTTGAAGGCAGTTTTCCATTCATTTCCTTCGCGAATTCTGATTTGGTAGTATCGACTTTGCAAATAAGTTTTACTAAAATATTTAGCTCTGGATAATACATCCATGATGTCATCCAAGCACGGTATAGGAAACCGAAATTTGATGGTAATTTTTATTGATTTCTTTGTTATCTGTGCACATCCTCCATGCATTATCTTTTTTTGGAGTCAACAATGTTGGTACAACATAGGGACTCATGCTTTCTCTTACCACGCCTTTCTTTATAATATTTGTTACTTGTCAGGTGAGCTCTACATGTTGTGTAGGAAACATTCTATAAGCTTCTTGATTAGGTAAGGATGATCCTAGGATCAGATCCATGTGATGTTGAATATGACTCTTTGGTGGAAGACCATTAGGAAATTCATTAGGGATAGCATCAACATATTCTTCTAGTAACTTGGTCACTTCAGTGGGTATTGGTATGTCTTCCTCAAATCCTTTTCACACTATTAATGCATAGCAGAAACATGTTTCCTTAATTTCTTTAACAATCTCTTTTTCTGCAACATATTCTTAGTTTTTCCTTTAACTTTAAGGGGCAATAAGACAAATTTTGTTCCATCCTGTGAAAAAGGTGTAGGTATTCTTTCTTCCATCATGTATGACTATCCTATAAAATTTCCAAGGCCTTTCCAATAACATATGGCATGCATCCATCGGAATGACATCATATCATACTTCATCTGTATAAGTCTTATTGATAGAAAACTTAATCAAACATATTTTATTAATGGTGACTTCATTCCCTTTTTTAATCATGCAATTCGGTAAGGATGGGGATTTGTTTCACAACATAATTTCAACTTATCTACCATCTCTTTGGAAATCATATTCTCACAAATGCCACTATCAACAATAACTTGGCATACGTTTCCCCCAGAAGTGCACTTGGTTCGAAAAATATTTGTCTGAAGCCACAAATATTCATTGTTGCCACTATTTTTTTCTTTCTCGGGAATCACCATTGACCCTCATATCATGATATTTTCCCCCATAACATCTGGGACTTTAGATTCAACTCCTTCTTCTTCATTCTCATCTTGGACCAAACTTAAACTATGTTGTTGTCCTTGCTTCAGCTCTTGCATGTTGTAATTTGAGCATTCAAATGATCAATGACCCTCTACGCCACACCTAAAACACCAATAAGTTCTTACTCTTCCATTACACTAGAAATCCCTCCAGATCATGGCATGACCCTTCAACTTTGTGCATGCAAATTTCATATTCTTTTCTTCTGTCATAGGCTTCCATTCAAAAAAAAATTCCATGGAGTTCAACCAATCTATTAACTCCTTTGGTTTAAGACTCCCTGCATAGTCTTAAACTTCCATTTTAAACCCATCATTTCTCCCTTCTAGAGCACTGAGCATCCTTTCTTCAAAAGGTATGCACTCTACTTATTTTTCATGTCATGTATGTTGATCTACACCTCCTTGGTATTTCTCCTCATCAGACGCTTCTCCTCGTATTATCCCTTGATTAGCAAGCATGTTTATAATATATTCTACTTGCCTTTGGATATTTTTCATATCTATATGGATATGAGCAAGACCTTCTCTTTCTCTTCCTCTCCTTGTCACATACCCCAAATTGCAAAAACATTTTTAAGAAGACATTATACTTTATTTTTATTATAAATTTTGTGATTATTGACCAAGTGGGGTCAAGGATGATTGTAATTAATTATATTGAATATTTTATTAGTTAATAAATAAAATAAGAGACAAACAACTTAAGGAGGCTGTTAAATTAGTGTCTACTGGCCACTAGGTGGAATAGACTAGGGTGAGAGAAGATTTACACTTTGCAGCATCCTCAAACCACTTCTAGTTGTTGTAGGAGGCAACTTCCGTATTTTTGTGGTCATGTTCTCGAAGAAAGTGAACAAGAGCAGGTGGCTCATTGAATGAAAAACTGACCAAAAGACCTAGGAATGCTTATAATTACCCATCGAATTTAGTAGAGGGGGATCAATTTTTACTTGTGAAGTATTCTGAAGTGAAAGTTGTGCACAAGATATTCGATGGAGGGGAAAGGCAGAAGTGTTTGAGTGTAAAGGATGATTTACAGAACTAGTGCAACTGAAATGCTGAGTTCTTTACTACAGAAAAATAGAAGTATTACTGTTGAATACTTATGTGGAGATTGCATGGGTTTTCTATCCCATCCTCTCACCCAGTGCTTTCAGCCAGTGGACCAGTGGGCAGGCTCGGGGGTCCTAAGACTAGAAACTAAGCTATCTTTAGGAATTGGTTGGGTGGAATGGGATCCTTAAGCTGTTGTCTTCTCTACGAGTTCTCAGGTTCTAAAATGTTATTTTATTTTATCTTATGCAAATGTAAGTACTAAAATGAATGCGGTTAAGATAAAAATACGGTTATGTTTTGATAAAAAAAAATTATGCAATTTAGACAGTTTACCAGATTTATTTCAAGAAGTTACTGAGTAAATTTATTGAATAAATGTTCTAGGGTTAGATTTAATTGATTAATGAATGAATTACCTGCCTGTATTTTTCCACTCATCTTAAGACGAAGTACTCTAGTACAATAGGTGTTTAGATGAATGATTACATCAAGTAAGGTGCGTTGTAATCTTTTAAATTGTTAGTTGAATTTATGAATAATAGTAAAATCCCTTAACTCTGGAATTCTTTTCATTTTTACATTTCCAATTTTATTTTAAATACCAGACAGAATTTATAGAATAATTTTTACTACACATTTTGTAACCGTTTTTAATATAACACGGTACTAATTCCTTTCTCCATGTTTTAATTTATTTATATATTTATAATCTACTCCGAAACAGTAATTATAAGTAAGTATTAAATAAGATATTACTTAATACAATTTAATTTATAAACTAATTTTGTATTTTTAATATTTTAAAGAAAATAAAAACACAAACAGTGATACTCTAGTTTATGCTTAGTATTTATTGCTCAGATAAGTCTATAATTGTTCTTTTAAAACACACAACTTAGTAAGTCCATGCCGAACAGTCAACAGACTTCAAGGGTTTAATATATGGTTTACCTTTGGTCATAAGTTAAACAAATTAAAAATCCATGTTAAACTAAGCTGTAAACGATCAAAACCAACTCTAATATTATCACTGAAAATTTATCTGTCTACACAGCCCTAGATTATTAAAACAATCGAACTAATATAAATTTAAACAATTGTTTATAAAAGAAATCAAATTCATAAAAATGACCTTTTTATCAAAACGATAAATAAAAACAAATCTCTAGATTAATATTTAACAAGTATAGTTATTTATAAGTAGATTTATTTCACTTACTATCTGCCTATTGGCTTGAACCCCCTTTCACTATCGGAAATCTTTCGCAAACAATTTTTGTCTTCTTGACAAGAAAATTTATCGTTTTTACCAAACATAAAATTGAATACAATTACAATTTATAGAGTTTATAACACACACATTCTATCTTAAAAACCTTAATTTAATCTTTTGCAACAACTTTATAAATTATTTTAATAATAAATCAAATTATCATATAAAAACTTTAAGCGAAAACCCAATACTGTTCTTTATAAAAGGGGCTGTACAACAAAGTTCTTTTCAACACATTTATCTTCGTAAAAACCAAAAAGGAATCCTTTTTTTCACCATTTCGTCTTCCAGTTTTAAAGTCGTTAGTTAAGAATAAATTAGAGCCATCTCTTTACCCTTCTTTCAAATGTCGAGCCAAGGTGTTGATTTTTTTTTAAAAACCTAACCTAATCTTCCTGCAACCTAACATAACAGATCTAAGGCCATACAACCTCTTACACGTAACAAAGCAACCAAACATAGTCACGGCCATGAGAATTCCCATTTGTGTTTTAAAAATTTCCGTATACCATCGCCAACAGATCCCTACACATCACCGAATAAGGGAACCTCGGGTTTTAAAGTCGAGGCTTATCGAGTCAATGCGTGTAGTGCATGGCAGCTCAAACCCATAGTTTTTCAAGTAAAATATCCTACACTTTCAGCTGTGTGTCGACGATTCTTCACCGTTTTCCAAATCTAATCAAAACCACAATAAATTGTTATTGAATCTTTTACAGTTCTATTTAAAAGAAGGAATTAAAAATTACCAAGAGAAATGAAAAGAAGTTACCTTAAAATTTTATTGTGCTCATAGCCGCGTAGAATTCTTTTTGTGAAAACCCCACTTGGACTATGCTAAGATCTTGCAAAGGAAACCTCAGTTCAAGCAACCGAAATACAAGAAACCTTCAGTTCTAGACTGCATCGAGAAGTGGAAAGGTGAAATTTACGAACGCCACAGTAGAGGCCAAGCAGCAACTAAAAACACAATTACAGGTTATCAACCTGCTAACCTATCTCCTAGAAGTTATACTACGAAGGAAAAGAACATAGCTTGGACTGGTGAACACCTATCACCACCAGAAAAAATCAACTTTTGCCTTTAAGGCCAAGAGGCCAAGATCCTGTCGGCTCTACTCACAAGTGTCAAATAGAAATGATTTCCAAGCAAAATTTTAGGGTTTAGTCGGATTTATATGGTTAGGGTTTTAGCACTAAACTCCCTCCATAAAAATTTTAACACATGGATTCCACCATATAAACAATTAAATGGGTTTTGATATAGTCTAATCGCAAAGATAAACCCTGCAAAATAAATTATGTTAATATTTATTTTTATAATTTGAGACCAAGGTTTTTATTTCAAAATTTATGTAATATATTTTCCTTAATGAGTAAAGATAGGAAAATAGTTTTTATGCATCATTCTAGGTATACCTATGAATGCATTAGGTTTATTAAACATATGTTTAGATAAGCATATAGATTTACTTTGCAAATCATCATGTATGACAATGCATAAAGGACATGCATCAATGGATGTCATATGCTTAGACTAAGTTAACATAAGCATGTTATACCATAAATTAAATGACAAAAATTTAGAACTTAGAAGTTCTACGCCCTAAAACCAGTATAATATTCACAGGTAAAATTATATGGAAAGGAAGTAAATTGTTTTAGTACCTTCAATAACCACGAGATGGATGAGTTTACCCTACTTCACACTTATTGCATATTTATAAACACTGGATGAGTTCTCTAGAATTTTATTTTGTTGTCGAATTATTTTAATCTTGAATCCAAACTGGAAGTAAAAGGCTTACCTGTAAAAGACCCGTAACAAGAACATCATTCGACTGCATTAGCTTTAATAAACTAAGTAAGCCTTAGGCACAATCAGAAGCCCCTTCAATAAACAAGAAAACAAACTTTAGCACCTTTCACTCACTAGTAAGTAAATAGTTGATCTCAATACTTTACTTCTCTAGCTATTTTACTTTATAGATCGATATTTCATGACATTTCTTTTGGATGTTGTTAGTAATGAATGTATTTATATATTAGTAAATGATTTTATTGTAGTATCTAGATTTAGATATTTTAGAATGTTAACTGTTAGTGGTTAAGTTACCCTCTTAAGAGATGTTTTAAACATTAATTGTCGGAAAGAAAAATTTTAATTTTTTACGAAATTTTGGAGTAATACATATGGTATCAAAGCACACATTCAGACACTAGGCTTGAAGCAGCTCAACTCATGTAAACAAACAGTAAATAAAATTCATCCCTACTGATTTATTATTTTTAAAATGTTGTGGTACATAAAAATTTTCTGAACTAGAGTTGCAGGTATGGAAGGACTTGAAGAGTATGTAGATGAAGAGTCCCCGTTAAATGAACAAAGTAATTCTAGAAAAGTTCTTGTTAAGGAAGAAATAAATAATAATTCATCGAAACTGCTACAAACCATTAAGAATTAAAAACTCAAAAGTAAACAGTTAAAAAAGAGAATGAAAGAATTCTAAGAGCTCAAGAGGAGCTGAACCAAATACTGTTGGAAAAATTTTAGAGTGAAGGGAAGGATAAATAGATAGGATCTGATAATACGTCCTACCAACATAAAAGTAAAAAGTCCAAACATTCTAAAATTGAAATTAGTTCATCCTCTGAAATTTATGGTGACTTACACAGGAAGAATCGCTAGTATTCTAGTGACAGCAGTGAGGATAATTATCATTCTAGAAAAAGGAATATAAGCCCTATGAAGAGATTTCTGGAGAATTTAAGAAGATTAAACCACCAAATCTCAACGACGAAACAAAGAAAGGGGAGGAAGATGAAGCATGGCTGTCCGAAATGAAAAAGTACTTCCAAATTTATAATTATTCCAACCAGTTAAAAGCTAGAATGGCAATATATAACTTAATTGGGAAAGCAGATATCTGGTGGCAGGACACAAAACGAGTAAAATGCATAAAGGAAAAGAATATTAACTGGAATACCTTTAAAACATACTTTAAAAATAAGTTTTTGTCGGAGCAGTATTATGAAGAGCAAGCTAAAGAGTTTTATGATCTGAAGTTGGGAACCATGAATATGAAGGATTTAAACAATAAATTTTCAAGTGTACTACGTTACGTGCCTTACATTGTTGATGAGAAACCCAAGGTGCAGCGGTTTCCGAGTTGTTCACCTTTTCACATTAAAGATAGAATTGAATACAATAACCCTAAAACCCTTGAAGATGCTATGCGAAAAGCAAATTTCTGCTATGAGTAGAACCGAAAAAGAGAAAACCTTCCAAACTAGAAAGCCAAGAGGTCTAATAATTTTGAGCATAAAAAGAAGGGTTTCACACCTAATCAAAATTTTGGGAATAATAATGTACACAATTTTCCTAATAAAAAATTTCAAAGAAATAAAATTAACTCAGAGCCAAATCCTAATGCCCCTACAAATAAAGAAACTGCTAATAATCACCGCAACTACGTTAAGAATAATGAACATAAAGAACCGATAAAATGTTGGGATTGTAACAAACCTCACTACGCATCAGTTTATCCTAACAGAAAGAAGACCATTAGAAACATTCATACAGTGCAGGAAGAGATGACGGTTGGTGACTTAGCAAGAGGGATGCCCAGGATCAATGCAGCGCTGGAAAATAGGTAGGTTGATTATCCAAATTCCATGGTGGAAGTAGAAGGTAAGCTGAACCAAAAACCCATTTATATCTTAATTAACCCAGGGGCTAGCCTGAGTTATGTTTCTCCTAGTTTAGTAGAAAAATGTAAATCACCATTAAATAAATTTACAAAGTCATGGCTGGTTCAACTAGCTACAAGGTTAAAAAGAAAAGTAATAAATTTTGTGAAAAACTGTACTTTATTTATGAATCAGTTTGAAACTTTTGTAAAGCTAAATGTACTTCTGTTAGGCTCTTATGACGTGTTAATTGGAATGGAATATTTATAGCAGCATAGAGTAGTGTTGAACTATTTTGATAAAACCTTTACATGTGTAAATAATGAAGGATAAACAATAACAGTAACAGGAATTCCTAGGAAAAAATCAATCAGACAAATTTCTTCCTTGCAACTAAAACCGGTTGTTCGAAAAGGATGCAAATATTTTGCTGTAATTGTAACTGATGAAGAACATATTAATAACGAAGATAAACTAAAATTAGAAGATATTCCAATCCTGAGGAGGTATTTGGATGTATTTCTGGAGGACATTCTAGGATTGCCTCTGAAAATGGAACTAGATTTTACTATTGAGTTAGTATCTGGTGCAATGCCTAACTCAAAATCCCCTTATCGGATGAATATCTTGGAGCTTAATGAATTAAAATCATAATTAAAGGAACTTATTGATCAAAAGTATATAATACCAAGCGTGTCTCCTTGGGGAGCACCTGTCATTTTCGTCAAAAAGAAGAACGGTACTCTACGCTTGTGCATTGATTACCGTCAGCTTAATAAAATGACCATTAAGAATAGATACTCGTTTCCCCATATAGATGATCTGTTTGATCAGCTATATGGAGCAACAATATTTTCAAAGATTGATTTAAGATCTGGTTATCACCAAGTCCGGATCAAAGATAAATAGATTTTTAAAATAGATTTTAGGACCAGATATGGTCATTATGAGTTTGTTGTCATGCCATTTGGGCTCACTAATTCCTCATTTGTCTTCATGTGTTTAATGAATAATATATTACATAAATATCTTGATAAATTTCTAGTGGTTTTTATTGATGATATTCTAATGTATTCAAAGACTAAAGAAGAACACAAGGAACATTTAAGAATTGTCTTACAAGTGTTGAGGGAACATCAGCTTTATGCTAAGTTCAGTAAGTGCAATTTATTTAAAGATAAAATACAATACTTGGGTCACATAATAACTAAAGAGGGGATCTCGGTTGATCCAGACAAGATAAAGGCAATTGAAAAATGGCCAGTACCAAAGGATGTGACAGATGTGCGGTCATTCATGGGGATCACCGGTTACTATTGAAGATTCATTGAGGGATTTTTGAGGATCGCAAATCCCATAACTTCTTTAAAGAAGAAAGGGAAGAAATTTGAATGGAATAAAAAATGTGAAGAAATTTTTAAGAAATCAAAAAGTTATTAAGTACTGCACCAATTTTAAAAAGTGTTGATCCTAACAAAGACTTTATTGTATGCACTGATGCATGCAACCATTGGTCTTGCTGGGGTCTTGACTCAAGAAGTACACGTAATAGCATACGAGTCTAGGAAACTTAAAATTCACGAGAAAAATAATACTACTTATGATTTAGATTTGGTTGTCATGATACATGATTTAAATATGTGGCACCATCACTTGATCAAAAGAAAATTTATGTTAATGACGGATAATAAGGGTTTAAAGTATATGTTGGATCAACCAAATTTAAACACAAGACAAGCTAGGTGGCTAGATTTCCTTAGTGAGTATGATTTCAAGATTCAACATATCAAGGGAAAATAAAATAAAGTAGCTGATGCTTTGAGTAGGAATGCAATATTGAATTTCATGGTGGAAATCAATACTTATAAAATAGATTTAGAAGATCAACTTGAAGGAGTAAAATTGGATAAAAATTATCAGAAATTACAAGCTAAAGTGGCAGAAAACGTAATTGAAATTTTAGGTACATTTTATAGTCTAAATGAAAAAGGGTTAATACTTTATAAAAATAGGTTGTATATACCTAATGTACCTAAAATTAAGCTGTTGATTAAAAATGAAATACATAAGACTCCCTACTCGGGACATTCTGGCTATCAAAAGACAATAACCATGTTGCAGAAAGATTATTTTAGGCCGAATATGAAGAACACATTGGAAAAATATATTGCTAGGTGTTTTGAATGTCAACAGGTTAAGACTGAACATCAACATCCAGCTGGTTTATTACAGTAGTTACCAATCCCTAGTTGGAAATGGGAAATAATTAATCTTGATTTTATTACAGGTTTGCCTAGAAATCAGAATCAGAATGATTCGATGATGGTAGTCATTGGAAAACTTAGTAAAGAAGCCCATTTTATACCAGTAAAGACTACTCATAAGACTGCTAATATTGTTGAAATATTTTGAAACAAAAATTTCGTTTACATGCGATACCGAAAGTTATAATATCTGACGGAGACCCTAAGTTTACGGGAAATTTCTAGAAATCTTTATTTAAAGGTTTGAATACTACTTTAAATTTCAGTACATATTTTCATCCGCAGACGGATGGACAGACTAAAATGGTGAATCAAATCTTGGAAGATATGCTAAGGATGTATGTTAGAGAACAACCAAGTAAGTGGGAGGACTACTTACACTTGGTTGAGTTTGCATATAACAACCACTACCAAGCTTCAGCAAATTAATCCCATTTGAAATTATGTATGGAAGAAAATGCAATACTCCCATCTAATGGAGTAACCCAGTTGACAGGTTAGTACTAGGACCTGAATTACTAAAGGAGATGGAAATAATCATGAATCAGGTACAAAGTAATTTGAAGGTTTCATAAGACTGACAGAAGAGTCAAGCAGATCTTAAACGAACTTAGAAAGAGTTCTAGGTGGGCGAACATGTTTTCATAAAGGTAAAACCTAAAAAGAGTTAGTTAAAATTATAAATTTGTGTAAAGCTAGCACACAGGTACTACGGGCCTTTAGAAATATTGTCTAAAATTGGACAGGTGGCATACCAACTGGCCTTACCACCGAACCTTAAAGTTCATAATATTTTTCATATATGTGTTTTAAAAAGATATGTACATGATGCTACTCATGTTATAGATTGGAATGATGTGCAGGTGGAACCCGAAGGAGATTTTCGAGTGGAACCAGATTGTATCCTCGACAAGAGGGAGCTCTTGCTTTGGAATCGCACCATTGGACAGGTGAAGGTGCAATGGAATCACTTTAGTCCAGAAGAAGCAACTTGGGAATTGGAGAGCCATATGTGGGAAGCATATCCAATTCTATTCCAGGGCATCTCTGAGGATGATGAATAAAATAACATCGAGGACGATGTTATACTTAAGGGGGTGTGTATGTCACATACCCCAAATTGCAAAAACATTTTTAAGAAGACATTATACTTTATTTTATCGTAAAGTTTGTGATTATTGACCAAGTGGGGTTAAGGATGATTGTAATTAATTATACTGAATATTTTATTACTTAATAAATAAAAGAAGAGACAAACAGCTTAAGGACGCTGTTAAATGAGTGTCTACTGGCCACTAGGTGGAATAGACTGGGGTGATAGCAGATTAACACTTGGCAGCATCCTCAAACCATTTCTAGCTGTTGCAGGAGGCAAATTCCCTATTTTTTATGGCCATGTTCCCCAAGAAAGTGGAACAAGAGAAGGTGGTTCATTGAATGAAAAATTGACCAAAAGACCTAGGCATGCTTATAATTACCCATCGACTTCAACAGAGGGGGTTCAATTTTTACTTGTGAAGTATTCTAAAGTGAAACTTGTGCACAAGATATTCGATGGAGGGAAAAGGAAGAAGTGTTTGAGTGTAAAGGCTGATTTACAGAACCAGTGCCATTGAATTGCTGAGTTCTCTACTCCAGAGAAACAAAAGTATTACTGTTGAATACTTCTATGGAGATTGCATGGTTTTTCTATGCCATCCTCTCACCCAGTGCTTTAAACCAGTAGATCAACAGTCGTGGAGAAGGACGCAAAGATCTGACAGCTGAGAAGATTGCAAAAGAAAAGTTAAGGAAGGAAAGTTGTGGGGGAGCAACTTTGAAAAGTTGACATCCTGCATCTCGCAACCCGCGTGCGGAAAACCTATTACGGAAGGAAAGTTGTAGGGGAGAAAATTTGGAAATTTGGGTTGACATCCTGCATCCTGCAACCCATAGGAGGAAAGCATGTTGCGGAAACAGAGTTGCGAAGAGTCTGTCACAGGAAAAAATTGTGGGGAGGAAAATTTAGAGCAGAATTTGGCTGAGGGCTAAATTTGGAAATCCTACTAAGTGTAGGAGCCACCAGATCTTGAAGGTGTTGGTTGGGTTGATTGTGGTTGATTTGGCCTACACCAATTTTGGTATTAGAGTGGGTAAATATTTCCTGCGTGTTCGAAAATAGAAGCAACTTCCAGGTATGACTAGATAGAAGTTGTTGAGAAATTCCACAGTTGTAATTGTGGGTAGAATTTCTGAAAGAGTTAGGCGATGTAGAAGCTAAAGCTATAGAGGAGTAAGGAGAAGCTCATGTGAGAGAGAAATGTAGCAGTATAAGCCTAAAAGGAGCAAAGAAGAGTGCTCAAGAGGGTCTAGATAGAGGACCAGTGTTACCAAAAGATCGAGTACAGAGAAGGGGCTTGGTGAGGTAAGTTGTAGCAGTGTGAAAGAGGATTGTTATTGCAGAGGCTTAGTGCAAGAGGATGGCTGCACGCGTAGGCAGAGCAAGAGGTCGTGACAGAGGTCGACCAGTGGTGAACATAGAAGTTATGGAGGAAATGAGGAGAAGCTCAGTGACACATGAAGGAAGAGAGTAAATTTACTCGGGTGAAGAGAGAAAGAACACAATAACAAGAGAGTGTTATGTAAAGGTGAGAAGATAGACCAGCAGTAGTCTAAAAGAAGAAGAGTTTGCATGAAAGTGGAGAAAAGGCTTGTAGCCTAAGCAGTAAATTATAGGAATAGATATCTACTTTGGGAGGAGTGTATGCTTGTAGGGGATACCAGAAAAAGTGAAGACATATAAGTAAAGAAGTCATAATCTTTGAAGACAATGATGAAAGAAACTAGTGAGGGTTTCTGAGAGAAAGTGAAGTGTGGCCAAGGACCTAGTATTTCAACTAAGGATTGAAGTACAAGAGGACAGTTATGTTCTCATGAAGATTAGTTGTGGGATAAATCCTAGAAGGAGTATAGAGAAGTGCTTAGGAGGGTTCTAGAAAGAGGACCAGTACTTTTTGAAAGACCAAGAATAGAGGAGGTTGGTGAGGTGAGGTGTAGTAGGGAGAATTGTTACTACAAAGTCTAGTGCAGCTCATAGAGAGTGGAAGAAACTCAAGAAGATGACTATTGAGATTCATAGCAGAGGTTCAGGAGGAAACCACAAAGGGAGGAAATAAAATGCCAAGGCAAATGGCATATGGAGGTAGTTTAGTGATAAAGAGTATGAGAGAGAGAAGACTAAGATAAAATTCCATCTGGAAGCAATGATGGAGTTGTTACAGAAGGAGGGAGACCAGAGATGTGGTTTTCTTGTGAAAATAAATTTGAAGTGGGATAAGCTACAAAGGAGAGGAGAGAAACTGATGAATGCTCAGTATGAAGAAGAGATACTCAAGGAAAGAGAGTATCTGAGGAAAGTCTTGAAGACTAAAGCTTCAATTGAGACTAAGAGGTCTCAATGTTTTGAAACTGATATTTTGTGTATTTCTATAGGTACAAAGAATGAGGAAAGACAATTTTCTAATATTGTCAGAAAGGATGAAGGAAGAGGATAGAATCTAAATTCTGTTCAGGAAGAAAATGAGACAGCTGAGTCTCATGTACATGGACATGCACAGCTGAGTGAAAGCAATGGTTTCCAGCTTACTGTGAAAGTTGAAAACAAGGAAGACTTGGCATATGATGATGACCAAGAACTAAAAGAGACAAAGGAGGATATCCATCATTTAGATGGTATGCTTGGGGAAACTGAAAATAATGTTATTGAGGATTCTGTGAGTCCTATAGAAGACTTGGAACAACCAAAGAAATATTTGGTGATTAAGTCATCAAATTAGACCATTAGGTCGTATGAGTTTAATGCTGAAAATTTGAATGTGTGTGTAGGTTGTATAGAAGACAATCCATCTCTTGGAGTTGTCTCAAGTAAAGATGAAGTTTGTCTAGTAAGGCATAATGAGGAAGATGTTAAGAAAAAATACACAGGTCTTGAAGAATTTGATAGGGAGAGGTTATAGTTGGAGAACCTGTTAGAGAAATATGAGTCTAATTGTGAATGGAAGCCTCAGGTAAATAAGCTATGTTTTAAAAAATTTGACAAAGAGATGAAGTACCTTGAGGGGTGCATAGGAAAAGATGAAAGTGTGAAATATTTAGTCTGTCTCAATGGACAGTTAGAATTGTTGTCAAGTAATGACAAACGAAAAGATGAGTTATTGAAGTAGGAGGAGTCTACAGAGTCCTTAATTAATGAATGCAACAATCTTATTGGGGAAGAGACAACCATGTCTTATGAGAGGGAATTTTTTCCTGCTGAGGGAAAAAAAGATTGGGCTTACTTAGAAAACCAAGGTAAGAATGATGGATAGGCCTTTGGGACTTCCATAATAACAGAGAATCAGAATTCTATTATGATGGAGAGGGATGAGATAGTGTCATAGAAAAATTTGGTTAGTGACCAGAAAGAAGAAATCCATAAGGAAGAAAGTGAGGCTATTCTGTCTCAAATTGAAGATGAAATAGTCTTGGGACTAAGGAAGAATGAATTGACTGATAGCAATGGTCAAATAATTGAAGGGCAATTACTAAAGATTGTCGAGATAGAGGTAGAGAAGAGTTATTGTAACATTGAAATGCAGCATACTCATGAAGTACTTGAATGAAATCAAATAGTAAATGAATGGTTGAGTTTCTTATTGAAAGCATTTGAACAAGAGGGAAGAGTTGTAATTAATGATATGGAAGTGTCCCATGCTATAAAAGAGACAAGAGAAGATATTGGTTCACAGTTCTATGATGTATTTACTAGTATACAAAGAGGAGTGATTGAGTATATGATTGCAATCAGAAACTGAGAGATAAATTACTCTTTGAAAGAGAATTTGCAGGCAAAGAGCATGAGAAGGATATTGCAGATGGGGATATCTTCAAAGGTATTCAAGAAGTTTGGGTGGCAGCAATGCCTGTGACAACATATACATCAATCTCAAGAGTTGTAGCAGAAATTAAATAGATGAAGGTTGAAGAAGGTAACCAACAGTTTGAAAATGAATGTCCAGAATGTAGTAAAGTGAAGTGGGAGAGCAATCAACACAAGATTTGTTTTCAGCATAAAACTAAATTGAAGGATGTCATAAATGAATTATGGAAACTAGTGAAAATTCGTAAGAAAAGCTATAGCAGGGTAAAGTAGGTAGACCACTGTAAAGTTGAATGAAGAGTGAAGAATGATGAAGGTAAATACATTGGAGTACTGTAGCATAAGATTTGGAAGCCTGAAAGGTTACAGCTAAAGAAAAATGAAGATAGTGGAGCTTATGGATAGCAGCAGAAAAAATTTTGGAATCGGGGAGGATGTGGGATAAAGATGCATAATCAAGAGATCATGTATTCTTTCTACTTTGGGAGTCTGATGTAGGAGCATTAGCTCTCAATACCAACTACTAAATTTTTTATTGGACCTTAATCTCTAGACATTTTCCCAAGGAGGGGTTGGTTGTAGAGACATTGTAAACTTTCATGTAAAGTATTTTATTTTCCTAGAAAGTCTAGATAGGATACAAGATCTAATCTGATAGGTGTTAGTAAATGATGAGTCATGTAACTAATGTGACGCAGGATCATCGTGGCATGCCAGCAATGTGATGAGTTGGTCAAATGATGTGGCATATTTTTGGTTTGATGAGTCATAGTTTATTAGTGGCCATAGGAATGATGGCAGATCATGACTCCCTACATGGAGATCAAGCCACAGGTTGTTCATTGTGACAGGGACGTTTTCATCATACGTAGTAGTGGTTTTTTTGTTGTTGCAGGACCACTCGGTGGGGGAAGTAACAGTTTTGGTTAAATAGGCAAATTAGAGAAGTAGAGGGGGTTTTGTTCTTCAGGGTTAGAATCTCGATTCACAGAAGGGAAGGTCAGACCTACGTCTAACTTCCACTTGTAAATATTTTGGAAAGACTAAAGAGGGAGAGTTGAGTTGTGTGTTTGTTCCATTTCTTAATAGAAGAGTTAGATGTGTGTTTGCAGTGTGGTTAGCCTAGATCCATTTACTTATTTGAATGATGTACCTGTGCGAGGGTGATAATGGATCTACAAAGATCTGTGAGATCTACATCAAAGAGTAGATCGATAATCGTGGAGAAGGCTGCAGAGATCTAACAGTTGAGAAGATTGTGAAGGAAAAAGTTGCGAAGGAAAGTTGAGGGGGAACAACTTTGGAAAGTTTACATCCCGTATCCTGCATCCCGCAACCCACATGCGGAAATCATGTTGCAGAAGGAAAGTTGCGGGGGAGAAACTTTGGAAAGTTGGGTTGACATCTCGAAACCCATAAGCAAAAATCCTGTTTTGATGAAGTTGTTGCGAAAACAGAGTTGTGGAGAGTCTGTTGCAGAATAAAATTGTGGGGAGGAAATTTTAGATCAGAATTTGGCCGAGGGCTAAATTTGGAAATCCTGCTAAGTGTAGGAGCCACTAGATCTTGGAGGTGCTGGTTGGGTCGGTTGTAGTCAATCCATCCTACACCATAATATAGGTGCCTTAATTACCTTTTTCTTTAGAAACTTAAAGCTTTCTTCAGCTTCATTGGTCCACTTGAATGTATTTCCTTTGGTGGAATATGTTATGGGTGCTACAATACTACTAAAATTTCGAATAAATTTTCTGTAAAAGGTGTATATCCCTTGAAAATGTCTTACATATATTATGCTCCTAAGACTAGGCCACTCCAAAATTGCTCTGACCTTGTTTGAATCCATCTTGACTCCTTCTACTGAGATGTCAAAACCCAAAAATACCTAAATTTCTTGCAAGAACCTACATTTCTTCAGGTTTGCATAACGTTAATTTTTTCTCCACATATCCAATATAACCTTTAAATGTTGCAAGTAATCTTGTTTTTTTTCATTGATAACTAGAATATCATCAAAATAAATGACAATAAACTTACCAATGTAAGGTCAAAGAATATTATTCATCAACCGCATGAAGGTACTAGGTGCATTGGACAACCAAATGGAATCACCATCCATTCATATAGTCCATCCTTGGTCTTGAAGACAATTTTTCATTCATCTCCTTCGTAAATTTGTATCTAGTGGTATCCACTTCACAAATCAATTTTACTAAAATATTCAGCTTTGGATACTGCATCCATTAAGTTGTCTAAGCACTGTATAGGAAACCTATTTTTGATGGTAATTTTATCAAATTCTCTTCTATCTATCCACATCCTCCATGTAATATATTTTTTGGAGTCAACAATGTTGGTACAACACAGAGACTCATGCTTTCTCTTCCCATGCCTTTGTTTATAAGCTATGTTACTTGTCGGTTGAGATCTGTATGTTGTGTAGGAATCATTCTATATGATGCTATATTAGTTAAGGATGATCCTAGGACCACATCAATGTGATGTTGAATATCCCTCTTTGGTGGAAGGCCATCAGGGAGTTCATTAGGGATAGCATCAACATATTCTTCTAGTAACTTGGCCACTTCAGTAGGTACTAGTATGTATTCCTCAACTCCTTTTTTCACTATTAATGCATAGCATAATCATGTTGCCTTCATTTATTTAACAAGATATTTTTTTGATAACATATGCTCAGTTTTCCCTTCATCTTTAAGGGGAAATGAGATGGATTTTGTTCCATCCTGCCAAAAGGTGTTGATATTATTTCCTCCATCGTGTATGAATTTCCTGTCAAATTGCCAATGCCTCCCTAATGATAGATGGCATGCATCCATTGGAATGACATCACACCATACTTCATCTTTATAAGTCTTACCGATAGAAAACTTAATAAAACATGTTTTATTAATGGTGACTTCATTCCCTTTTTTTAACCATGCAATTCGGTAAGGATGGGGATGTGTTTTATAGCGTAATGTCAACTTATCTACCATCTCTTTGGAAACCATATTCTCACAACTACCACTATCAACAATAAGTTGACATAACTTTCCCCGGAATTGCACTTGGTTCGAAAAATATTTGTATGAAGCCATGAATATTCATTGTTGCTACTCTATCTTTGCTCTTTCTCAGGAATCGCCATTGACCTTCGTATAATGAGATTTCCCCCCATATCAGGAGGAAATTCAGATTCACCACCTTCTTCTTCATTCTTATCTTGTACCAAGTTTAAACTGGGTTGTTTTCCTTGCTTCAGCTCTTGCTTGTTGTATTTTGAGCATTCAAATGCTCGATGACCATCTACACCACACCTAAAACACCAATAAGTTTTTCCTCTTCCACCACTATATCCTCTACCCCTTTGAAATCCTCTTCCTTGTGGTTGGTTTAGGTTACCTTGTCTAGTATCTTCTTCCTTTTTAGCTCCTTGGAATGATTTGGCTCTTCCATAATTAAAACCACCCCATGAGGCAGACAATGTGCCCATCCTTTCTCCTCTATTCCTTTGAGAAAATTGTTGGTTTTTTTTTCCTCAACCTTTAAGGATAGCTAGTATGCTTCTTCCATGCTACGAACCCTATGCATGCTCAATTTATATTGAATAGAAAATTTCAAATAATTCATATATCTTGCAGCCAATTTCTCATCAGTTTCCTCGTGATCCACATGAATGGATAATTCATAAAACTCATGTGTGAATTCCTCCACGATAGACATGTTTTTCTTCAAGTTATGAAATCTACAAAAAAGGGTTTGTGTATCGTCCAACAGCAAAAAAAAATCTCACAATTTTTTTCCATCTTATCCTAGGTCTTTATTTTGGATTTTCCTTTTCTTGTTATGTCTATCTGCACACAATCCCACTAGATCATGGCATGACCCTTCAACTTTGTGCATTCATATTTCATCTTCTTTTATTCTTTCATAGGCTTCCATTCAAAAACCAATTCCATGGAATTCAACCAATCTATTAACTCCTCTAGTTTAAGACTCCCTGCATAGTCTGAAACTTCCATTTCGATCCCATCACTTCTCCCTTCTAGAGCTCTGAGCATCCTTTCTTCAAAAGGTATGCGCTCTACTTCTTCTTCTTCATGTCATGTATGTTCATATACACCTCCTTGGTCTGTCTCATCATCATATGCTTCTCTTCGTATTATCCTTTAATTATCCATCATGTATGTAGGATTTTCTACTTTCCTTTAAATATTTTGTATATCTCTACAGATCTGAGCAAGACCTTCTCTTCCTCTTCCTCTCCCATCCATCGTCGGGCTCTAATACCAGATGATGCAGCCAAGAAGCTTTGATTCAATTCACAATATCTAAAAACCATGAAAACACATGAGAGTGGAAGAATATAACTATGTTTTTATTTAGTCTCCATCCTAACTATTATAATGAAGGTCCAATCCTTTATAACTATTATCTAAGATTTTAAAAAATTGTTAATTTTAGAAAATTCTCCGATGACTATGAAACAAAACACTAACTATAAGCTAACTAGATCGAAACCAGTTGTCAACTCACTTTTATAATTAGGTTTATAAACTGAGAGATAATCGTTAATTATAAATTGAAAAAAAAATACTGCAAAACACTAAAACCTCAATTTGAGGCCTTATATGAAGGAATTTGACCTCAAAAAAGTGTCAGAAAAAACTCTAATCAAAAGGATTTTATTGGCCACTACATTGAATACTTCAAAACACAACTTTCAATTATATTTGAGACTAAATAGATAACCGAGTCAAAAGTTATGACCCCCGAAAATCCCTTCATTTATTCTATTTTTTTTCTTTTTCTTCTCTTTTTTCAGCCTTCGGAAATCATTACATCGAAAGGAGATATTAGAAATTGTACCCTTGTATGTATGTGGACCTATGTCATCCAACTCTCTAAGAAGGTAAGCATATTATGTTATTTTTATAGATGATTACTCCCACAAAACTTGAATTTACTTTTTGGAGACAAAGGATGAAGTGTTTAGTAAATTCAAATAATTTAAAGCCCTTGTAGAGAATCATACTGAAAAGAAAATAAAGACCTTGAGATCATATCATGGTGGTTAATTAACTTCATAAATTTTCAAATATTTATGTAAAGAATTGGGGATTCAGAGGGATTTGAGAACTCCCTACAATCCACAACAAAATGGTGTTGCAGAAAGAAAGAACCTGATAATAATGGAAGCAATGAAATCCATGATCCATGATCGGGATATTTTGATGAACTTATGGGCCAAAGGAGCTAGAACAATAGTTTATGTCCATAACAAAACACCACATGTGCTAGATAAAAAGACTTCAAAAGAGGTATTCTTAGGAAAGAAACCAAAAGTCAGCCATCTTAGAATATTTGGCTACCCAATCTACATTCATATTCCCAAAGAGAAAAGAACAAAGTTTGATCCTTCAGGAAAGAAGGGCATATTCATTGGATACAGTGATACATAGAAGGCTTACAGATTCTATATACCCATCTTTAAGAAGATAGAGATTATCAAATATGTTACCTTCGATGAGGATGCATCCTTTAGCAGATCAATCCAGATTCACTCCAATGAAGTACTTAAAGAAGAAACAGAAGCTACTAGAGTTAGAGACATAGTGATGGAAGAGACACCTTTAGAAGAACATGAGGATCGTGATATGACCAAGGCATAGAGAGATTTTGGTCCACCTCGATAGGTGAACACACACAAGATAAGACCATATTTGAAACGAGATATCATCCAATATGTAGAGAAGTATGGTGCTCTAGATGGGAATTCAAGAGAAAGTAAGAGGCCTCGAACATACTCCAGTTATGTGGCACTAATATGTGACATCATTGATGAAGAGACTTTCAACTACGAAGTAGAAATTTAGAAGAAAGAGTGGAAGGATGCTATGATCAAAGAGTACAAGTTGATCATGAAGAATGATGTCTAGGATGTGGTTCCAATACCTTAAGGGAAATCGTTAGTGTCTTCCAAATGGATCTACAAGATTAAGCATGCAACAGATAGAAGCTTTGAGAAATACAAGGCAATATTTGTGGCTCATGACTTCTCCTAGAAAGAGGGCATTGATTACGGGGTTACTTTTTCGCGTGTAGCCATATACACTTCGATTAGAGATATTCTTGCAATATCTACATTAATGAAGTGGGAGGTACACCAAATGAATGTAAAGAAAACTTTCTTGAATGGCGTAGTAAAAGAGGAAGTGTATGTGGAGCAACCACTAGGATTTTAGAAAGGTGAGAGAAAGACGCATGTGTGAAAATTCAAAAAATTCCTTGCACATTTGAAACAGGAGCCCAGGACATGGTACAGTAGGATAGATGGATTTCTGACGAGCTTGTTCTTTACCAAGAGTAAACTGAATTCCAACCTTTACTTCAAGAAAGAGGATGGAAAACCAATGATACTACTATTGTATGTAGAAGAATTGTTCATGACAGGTGATGATAATCTCATAGCAGAAACAAAGAAGAGGCTTTCCACAGAGTTCGAGAAGAAAGACCTAGTATGATGCATTATTTCTTAGGTCTTGAGGTGTGGAAGAATCCATATGATATTTTCCTTAGTCAAGGAAACTATGCGGTAGATATCCTGAAGAGATTATGGATTATGTATTGCAAGGCCATGGCCACACCGATGGTATCAAAATTGAAGTTGTTGTATGATACTACTTCAGGAACAGTTAATTCCACAATCTACAGGAAAATGATTGGTTCTTTGATGTACTTGATGAACATGAGGCCAAATATATGCTTTGTGGTGAACACCTTGAGCCAGTATATGGTATAGCTGGGACGTGTTCACATGATTGTGGTAAAGCATGTTCTAACATACCTAAAGGGTACGATTGAGTATTCCCTTATATATGTGACAAATCAAAATATTTTCTTGCAGGATATGTAGACTCAAATTGGGCTTATAGTGCTACTGATAGGAAGAGTACTTTAGGGTGATTCTTTAGTTTGGGGTCTAGCATAATATCCTAATTCAACAGGAAGCAAACAAGTGTAGTAGTGAGCACATCTTAGGCAGAGTATATTGCATCTTGTTCATCTAGTTCTAAGGTAGTGTGGCTTAGAAAGCTACTTTAGTATTGTTCAAGGTTTACTTAGAAACGAATTATTTGTTCTGACAATCATAGTTATGTGAAGTTGTCCAATAACCCTATGTTCCATGACAAGTCAGAGCACATTAATATTCGGTATCACTATATCCGGGATATAGTACAGAGAGGAGTAGTGAAGCTCCAATATATTGTGAGGAACGAGCAGATAACCAATGTGTTTACCAAGCCTTTATTGAGATTTAAGTTTGAGTACTTCAAGAAAAAGTTTTGAGTTGTCCATATCGATGTCCATTGCAAGAGGGAGTGATGATTCCCTGCGGTTTTCACATCCATCATGAAAAAGGGTTGGCTCTATGGAATACATGTGGTCTTCACATCCAACATGAAAAATGGATAGTGGAAGCACCGAGTATCTCACATCATGAAAAGGGCCCTTGGTGGAAACATCTATATATGAGAGGTATCTCCTAGCATGAAACAAGCCTGGTGGAAACATTGATATGAGATGTACACCTAGTGTGAAAAATGACTAGTCATTGTATGGGTAGCTCCCATCATGAAAAGGGATTGGAGGAAGCACTAGGTAGCTCCCAACATGAAAAAGGGTTGGTTGATGCACTGAGATGAGGGTAGCTCCTAGCATGAAAAAAGGTTGGTTGAAGCAATGGGTAGCTCCTAGCATGAAAAAGGGTTGGTTGATGCACCGAGATGAGGATAGCTCCTAGCATGAAAAATGGTTGGTTGATTAACCGAGATGACGGTAGATTCTATCATGAAAAAGGGATGGTTGATACACTGAGATGAAGGTATCTCCCAACATGAAAAAGTTCTAGTTGATGCACCGAGATGAGGGTATATCCCATCATGAAAAAGGGTCAGTTTATGCATTGATATTAGGGTACACCCAGCATGAAAAAGGGTTAGTTATTGTACATACTTCTTATGATGTATAGATTGAAGAGATGCCATAATTCAATGGCCCAAGTACCAAGTTACAGTAGCAGTGACGATGAGATATAGTCATGATGTCTAATGATGAGATCCAGTGATGATGTCTAGGGATGATGATCGTGACAAAATAACACCTTCCTTGTTAAGAGAGAGTGTTGAAGAATGTAACTTCAGAAGATATTTGTATTGTAATTTTATTGTATTATTGTTGTACCTCCTTTGGGATATATTATTGATGACTTGGTCATGTAGATGTACTTGAAAGAATCAATGTAAACCTTATGTTTTAACTCAAACCAATAGTACCCTTAAGAAAGACTATATAAATGTTATTTTGAGTCTCCCTAGAAAAATCTAACATGTAAGAGTAACAAGTCATTCCAGTTAGTAAATTAGGTCACTCACTTGATGAGTATAAATAGAGAGGGCACACTTCTTATTTGGACACACACTCTACTCAAGAAAGTACACAAGAGAGAGAGAGAGAAGAGGTTCCCTGGAGAGAAGAAGTATTTTATTTTTTCTTTGGGGTTTATCTTATCTTCGTTTGGAATTACACTTGGTGATGGAATCTATACTAAGGAATTTGTTTGGTTTTCTCCCTTGTGGTTTCCCAAAAGAAAATATTTGTGTTCTTTTGTCTTGTTGTGCTTGTCTTTCTTTAAGTGATCATATTTATATGGTTATGATGAAATGATTGTTATAGCTCAAAATGACACATCTCTACCTATGACCACTTTCCCATGATTATGTCGCATGTCGACACTTCCATGACCGTCACTTCATGAAATTCACTGAAAAAACACCTAAATTGGAGGACCCATATATTGAGTTTTGTAGCTCCGTTTGACCTCATATTTGCACCGTTGGAAAGGTATTTCAGTTAGATAAAGATTTCTCGAAGACACCAAAGTCTGAAAATGCCCAGAAATATAGTAAAAATGAGTTTTTGATGTGTACACGACTTTCCTTAAGGAAAACCACGTACGTACGCGAGTTGCTATATATAATAGTCACGTACGCCTTAAATACGCAACTTTTTTCATTGCAACCCGTGTATACCTCCTTGTGTACACGACTATTGTTTTTTCAACCCGCGTATGCCTCTTGAAAATGTCAAAAAAATACGAATTTTGAAATTTGGGTAGTTTGGGTAGTTATGCAACTGACTCCTTCAATTGTAACTACTTTGTCTTCAACCCTAACTCTTCTTTAAGCATACAAATAGAGGTAGTGAGGTCCATGAGAGGAGACTTGAATATTTGCATCATTATGCTAGAGGAATTGGGACTCTCTTTTCCCTAGAATCTTTCTCCTTGTGTTGCAGAGCTTGGAGGCTGAGTTCCTTGGAGAAGAGAAGCAGCAGAACCAGATCAAGGTTTCGTGAGGTGTCAAACTTGAAGAGAAGGTACATTTGTACTTGTTTTCAAGCTTAATAAATATGTGATGTCCTTCTTCTTCCCAAATCATTGTTCAATGTGTGATTTAATCTTTGATTAAGATTATATGATGTTATTTATCATATTATGTTTTCATGTTTCATTGAATATAATCTCCTTTCATATAGTCTATTTGGTTTGAGGAAGGTATAATTCGTTTTGCAGGTCTCTTGGAGCAAGAGGAGCAAGAAGGGGATTGAAGGGCTATTTGGATCAACCTTTTTTTTTTAAGGTATGAACTATTCTAATCTCTGAATGTTGTTTATATTTGCTTGCAGAAACATTTACATCCACCTTTCAACCCCCGTATGTTGATGGCCTCTTAAACCCTAGCCATAGGAAAATTTCCTTTACAACAGAACTAGCGACTTTGATGGGGAGAGCCTTGTGTATTTGGGGTTTATCTATTTTTATTTCAGTATTTTGCAAGGTTTCGGGTCTTTCTTTCCACTTAGGAACACTTTATCAGTCTAATAGAACATCTCCCCTGCCTTCCTAAGGCATTTTTTGACCTTTTTGGGGATTTTTTCCACCCATACACGAGTTGCAGACTGAACAGTCACATGTCTGGTATGGTACACATGACTTTCTATACTATCAAATTGCATATGATACATGACTTGTCAGTAGTACAACCCACGTGTGCCTCTAAAACAGTGTTTTTCCTCATTTTTTGTGGTTCTTTCTACTGTTGTGGGCTATTGGTAGGTCTTTTGGTGTCCTTTGCAAGTGCATGACTCCAAGGAGTTAGTGTCATCCATTTTGGTTGTTATTTATCTATGTGGCAAGCCTTTTTATAGAATTAGGGTTTGTTCTTTGCTCTTTCCCCCTACCTCCTTTGCTTGGCATGATTTTTGGCTTATGTTTCTGGTCAGCCTCTGTTAGTGATCTTTGTCTGAGTTCAGAAGCTTGTTGGTGTTTTTTTCCTTCTTATTTTGGTGGTTAACTTCACCATACCAAAGTAGTTGACTTGTCTCTTAGTTAAAATGCTGGCTTGGGTGGCGCTTTAGGTTGGCTAGTTAACCTGGATCTGTTGGAAGGGAGAGTAGCTATGAGTGATTTTAGTTATTATTATTTCAATTCTTCCTTGAAATCATGAGCTATAACGAATGTGAGTTGGAGGAACCGAACTTCTTTATATGATTTATGTAAGCTAGAGTTTAGCGTAGAACGGATAAAGAAACTAGACGTAATTAATTAATGGAGGGTGGGATAACGTTTAGTGTGAATTCCCTAATTGAATGCAAGCCTTCCTTCCAAGTAGGGTTTATACTCACTTTAGGGCATTCTAGAGTCTATTTGGTGGTTGTATAGCACAGTTCCTTTTGCTTTGTTCTTGTTATCTGCATACTTTTGTTTGTAGGTAGTTTTTCTTTTTGCAGGTCATGTTGGATCTAAGCACTCAACCTCTACCAGTCAAGTTGATCTTCACCATCTAGCCTCTGTTGATCATGCTGGTGAGATCCTTCCATCCTTTTTCAGGTCACGTCAGATCCAGTCACTCAGCCTCTATAGTTCATGTTGAGGGCACCCGTTCAAACTCTAATGTTCAAGTTGAACCTCCCCATCCAACCTCTGCAAATCATGTTGGATCCATCCACCCATCCTCCGTGGTTCATGCTAGGGGCACACACTCAACTGCTGCAAAGCATGTTGATCCTAACCATTCAGCCTATTTTTTTCATGCTGGTGGTGCTCATCCAACCTCTGCAAGTCATGTTGGACCCAGACTCTCAGCCTATACAAGTCATGCTGGGGGCACTCTCTTAGTATCTATGGTTCATGTTGAAGAAAATCTGCCAGCCACTGCGAGTCATGTTGACACTATTGAAAAGACTAACCGTTCAAAACACAAGCCCAAGTTTCCTTGTAAGCTTTGGGAGGGATACCACCTTACTTATAAATTCCCTTCTATTGCGGAGGTGCGAAGAGTTTGGTTTCATGGTCATCCCATTTTTTAACATTCTGAAGCTTTTCAACAACCAACCTCTCTTTTGGACTCTTCCTTTGAACAGAAAGTCAGTGATCCTGATGAGTTTGATTTTTCTGATGAATTTTTCAACTCTCGTGAGACTGAGTTTGTTCCTGCGGACTATATATCCCTTGTTGATTTTTGCTCTCCTTCTAAGGTTGATCTTACTGATTATAAACCCTCAAGCCTTGGTGCTATAGAATCTTCTTTAGTTGATTCTACCTTGAATTTACCTTTTATAGAAGATAGCAAAGTCACATGTGTTTCTGCCAAAGTGACCTGCATCAGATCTTTTCTTCTGAATATGATCTTGATGTTGTTGTTTCTTGGAGACAGGATTTTTAGTTGGATTCACAACTGTTTACTAGCCTCGTCTTGTTGTTCAAGATGTAAATTCACTTGCATGTGCCTTGCTCGCGCTTATGATCCTTATGTCGGCTTCCACGCTTTTAGCTCGTTTTATAAGCCCTCATCTTTGTTCTCATCACTACTCAGCCTTGTATCATTTTGCCTTTGCAACTTGACACCCTTTACCTTAGGGAGACGTTCCCTGAGTGTCCTTATCTATCCCACTTTCCTTTCATTATGCATAGGTTTGTTCCTTGCGTTTGGAACTAGTTTCTCCTGCCTATGACACTCGTCTCCTCACATTTAGAGCATTCTTTCTGCTCTCCTTCGAGCTCGTTAAAAATAGTAAGGAGGCCGCGAGTTGTTTTTTTCGGACTTGTTAAAACTTCATGGGAAAGATATTGAGTTTCTTTAGGCCTAGGTCTGACTCCTCAAAATAGACTTGACTGTTAAGTAAACCTGTTCGTTCAGGCTTGTTAAGAATATGTGAATGGGCATCCACATTGGTGGTAGGTTATCACTTTCTCGGACCATGTGGAATAATAAGAGAAAGGAACACTCTCTTTTCTTTGGAATTGAGAAGAGTATTCTCACGAATAGGTTTATCACTTTTCTGGACCTGAGGGACTAAACTTACAGAAAAGGAACCCTCGATATGAACTTAGTTTTCTCTTTTTCATGCTCTGGACCTAAACATGAAAAAATTTCGAGTGTACTTTATGTCTTTGTCATGCTCGTTAAACCCTAAAGAACAAAGCATCGAGCGTATTGTTGTAATCCCCATTTCTCGTAATCAAATGGATCTTTCCGAGTGATATTGCCTTCCTTCACACTCGTAAAACTGAGGCTATATGTTGCTTTTGAAGGAGCGTTGGGTAGGTGGTAATTTAACCTTTTTCGGACCTTCCTAACTAAGTATGAAAAACGTGCGCCTTACTTCTTTAGAAGCTATGAGAGTTCTTCTATGGTTTGTTTTATACTTTTTGGCCCCAGGAGACTAAATTGGACGAAAAAGCACCCCCTGGAGTCTTCTTTGGATTTTTCATACTCTCTAAACTATGAAAACACCATCGATCATGTACTAGTTCAGGCTCGTAAAATCCATGAATCAGTGCTTTATCAAGCATTCTTCTCTCTTTTCTTCGAGCTTGCCAAAAATGAAGATGGTCCCAAGTTTGCTTTCTTGGACTCGTTAAACCTTTACAAGAAGAGGGGAAGGGAAGTGAATTGACATGTTTTTTACATCATGGCAGCAAGTCTTGTTTCCTTGAACAAAGAACCGGTTTTGAGTCTATCAACAGTTGGGTCCTAGTATTTTGACCTTATCCTGATATTGAGTTTCTTACTCCTCCATTTGGTCTCTTTTCCAATTATATGGGGAATTTGTCAATGTCTCTTATGTTGCATATTTGTGTCGTTGGTTCTTTCATGTCAAAAGCTTCCTAAGTCACTTTTTTTGTTGTGCCCACTGTTCAAGGATTAAACCTTTACCGGCCATTCTATAGTTGCCTTGACCTTTTGTGTCAGCCATTCCCTGGTATCAGTTCATTACATCATGTCTTCGGTGGTCCTTGTCGTGAAATTTAGTACCAATTCCAGATCCAATTAGTCTTTGACTTACCTTGTGTTGGATGATGAAGGATGCCTTAATTCCTTCCTTCCAACATATATCTTCCTATCGACTGCAACACATCTTGCTTTGGGAATGAGATTTAGAGTTTGATGACATTACCTTGGGGATTGTTGTCATCAGTGGAAATTTCCATCGCTATTGGGTAGTGGGAATATCTTAATGTCTGCTACTTGATGGATTTTTCAAGTGTTTGACTTCAAGTCCTTGTATTCACACTTTTTAGAATGTACTAGGTACCTTGGGGACCATTTTCATTAATGGTGAATTCCCTTGCGTTTGTTAACGATTTTCATCATTGACTGGTAATCAAACGGTTTCCTCCATGTTCGACTTCAGCTCATTTATTTGCATGGTTAGGATTCATACCTTTTTTGGGTGGTTTGGATTGAAGACCTTGAGCTGACAGTAGAATCGTCATTTTTCTATTGCCCAAGTTGCGCAAGACCTTGCTGCATTGTATATGACATTTTGTTGAGACATAGATCCTCCTTGTATTTTTGTGGCTATGATCAATTGTCCAGTATGGATCCACCTTGTTCATTTGTGTCCATGATTCCTTTAGATTTGATATGGTGACCTTTTGCATATTGAGCAACCATGATAGTTTCATCAGTTATACATATGTTGGATCCACTTGTATATTTATGGCGATGTTTTTTATATGGACTTGTATGTCCCAGAGATCAGTTTTTTCTGACATTTATCTCTCTTTCAGGTAACTTTGTTCGAGCCTTTTGATCTTGGATTCTCTGCTCTCTCCATACTCAACTATTTCCTTTATAATGTCTTTCAACTATCGTATTCCCCTCTAACCTCATACATTAGGGGGAATCAGTTATAGCTCAAAATCACACATCTCTTCCTGTGACCACTTTCCCATGATTCCGTCGCATGTCGACACTTCCATGACAACACTTCATGAAAGTCACTTAAAAAACACCTAACTTGGAGGACACATATCTTAAGTTTTGTAAATTCGTTTGACCTCATATTTGCACCGTTGGAAAGGAATTTCATTTAGCTAAAACTTTCCAGAAGACAAAAAAGTCTGACAATGCCCAAAAATACCCCAAAAATGAGTTTTTGATGTGTACATGACTTTCCTTAAGGAAACCCGTGTACATACACGAGCTGCTATATATAATAGTCGTGTATGACTTAAATACACAACTTTATACATTGCAACCCATGTATACCTCCTCGTGTATGCGACTGTTGTTTCTGCAACCCACGTACGCCTCCTAAAAATGTCAAAAAAATATGAATTTTGAAATTTGGGTAGGTTGGGTAGTTATGCAACTAACTCCTTCAGTTGTAACTACTTTGTCTTCGACCCTAACTCTTATTTAAGCATATAAATAGAGGTAGGGAGGTCCATGAGAGGAGACTTGAATCTTTGCATCATTATGCTGGAGGAATTGGGACTCTCTTTGCCCTAGAATCTTTCTCCTTGTGTTGCAAAGCTTGGAGGATGAGTTCCTTGGAGAAGAGAAGCAGCAGAACCAGATCAAGTTTTCATGAGGTGTCGAACTTGAAGAGAAGGTATATTTGTAATTGTTTTCAAGATTAATAAATATGTGATGTCCTTCTTCTTCCCAAATCATTGTTCAATGTGTGATTGAATCTCTGATTATGATTATATGATGTTATTTATCAAATTATGTTTTCATGTTTCATTGAATATAATATCCTTTCATATAGTCTATTTGGTCTGAGGAAGTTATAATTTGTTTTGCAGGTCTCTTGGAGCAAGAGGAGCAAGAGGAGAAAGAAGAGGATTAAAGGGCTTCTTGGATCAACCTTCATCTGTTAAGGTATGAACCATTCTAATCTCTTAATATTGTTTATATTTGCTTGTAGAACCATTTACATCCACCTTTCAACCCCAATACGGTGATGGCCTCTTAAACCCTAGCCATAGGAAACTTTCCTTTACAACAGAACTGGCGACTCCGCTGGGGAGAGACTTGTCTATTTTGGGTTTCTCTATTTTTCTTTCAGTATTTTGCAAGGTTTTAGATCTTTCTTGCCACTTAGGAACACTTTATCAGTTTGATAGAACATCTCCCCTGCCTTCCTAAGGCAGTTTTTGCCCTTTTTGGGATTTTTTCCACCCATATGCGAGTTGCAAACTGAACAGTCGCATGTCTGGTTTGGTACATGCGACTTTCTATACTATCAACCCATGTATGATATGTGACTTGTCAGTAGTAAAACCCGTGTGTGCCCCTAAAACAGTGTTTTTCCTCATTTTTTGTGGTTCTTTCTACTGTTGTGGGCTGTTGGTAGGTCTTTTGGTGTCGTCTATAGGTGCATGACTCCAGGGAGTTAGTGTCATCCATTTTGGTTGTTCTTTATCTATGTGGTAAGCCTTTTTATAGCATTCAGGTTTGTTCTTTTCTCTTTCCCCCTACCTCCTTTGCTTGGCATGATTTTTGGTTTATGTTTCTGGTCAACCTCTGTTAGTGATGTTTCTCTGAGTTCAGAAGCTTGTTGGTGTTTGTTTCCTTCTTCTTTTGGTGGTTAACTTCACCATGCCAAAGTATTTGACTTGTCTCTTATGCAAGATTTCCTTCCAAGTAGGGTTTATACTAACTTTAGGGAATTCTAGATTTTGTTTGGTGGTTGTATAGCACAGTTCCTTTTGCTTTGTTCTTGTTATCTAAATACTTTTGTTTGTAGGTAGTTTTTCTTTTGCATTTATAAAATAAAAATAAAAACAACATATAGTGTTTTAATATGCATGTAGATTAGGGTTTTGTTTCTAATACACCGCATATCATTATTTAAAAAATAAAAATAAAAATAAATTGTTCTTTTCTGGCTTTCAATTTTCTATTTGAAAAAGAAGAAGAGAATAGTTTTTGCTTTTTGCATCTCATTTCTCTTTGTTTAGTTATTTTGTTTCAACTTTGAGTCAAAACACCACATAAGTTTCACGCCATTTACCCTCTGATTCAAAACAACCCTTAAAATAAACGATATAATTTAAAAATTATTAGTAAGTTTTATTTTATAGGGTCATACACTAACTAGCTCAGGCTAGACTTGTGGATTAGGGAGTTTAAACTCTCCACAAGTGTTAAAATTTCAGACGTAGTTGGCTAATCACTAGGTAAACCCCTTTCTACGTTGATTGTATCTGGGAATCTCCTGTCAAATGAGAGTTAAGCACGAGGCTGCATGGAGGCTTGGACTAAGGAGATAACCCTCTAATTCCTTGTCAAAGCATAGACCAAGGTTTCTGCGCATTTGGGGATTCTGTCTTAGACAGGGTTTTAGGCTTTGCTATCCTGCCAATGCATATGAACCAGGCTTGTGACTGTCCCACCAGACTGTCAATATAGTTAAGGTAGCCTTTAGTCTCTTTGAAATCTAGGGTTCATACACAGGTACACCGAAAGGCTATTTTTGGTTGACCTTGGACGATCTTGGAAGGTAACCCTGGTAGAAGGTGTGGGAGGGTGGTGGGCGATTCCTTTGCTTGTTCCTAAGAACATCTATAGGGATTCCAAGTAACTGTCTATCAGATTTCTTTTGGAAAGCGTATCTTATACCTGTTTGTCTGTTTGGATTTAGGAATTTTTTATTGAGTGCTGTGTGGTCTATCTATACTTAGTCTCCCTTCAGGTGCGTGCTTGGTACTTTTGGTTTCCTATTGACCTCAGACTTTGTATCCTTGTTTGAAACTATGTCTAACACCCCTTTGAACACCAACCAAGAGATCCCCATGCTGGGAAATCCTTTTACTATTCCTCTCATGGGGAATGTTGGTGTTCCCTTGACGGCCACCCTGAATCTACTTAGATTCACCCTAGGGCTACCGGTGTGGTTTTTTTCCACTCTAATTGTCCTAAATGCTCCTGGTGCTTCTCAAGTAAGCTCGTTATATCAAGGGGATCAAAACACTGCTTCCCCTTCACCTGTAGTTGATTCTCCTCCTCCTTCTACCTCATGTGATGAAAGTACTGATACTAGTAACCGGCAGTCTAAAAGGAGTAAAAGAAGGAGGAATAGGAAGAAGGCACATAAGCAAGGGGGCACCTATCCAACCTCTGCAGGTCATGTTGGATCTAAGCATTCAACCTCTGTAAGTCAAGTTGATATTCACCATCCAACCTTTGTTGATCATGCTGGTGGGAATATTCCAACCTTTCCAGGTCACGTTGGATCGAGTCACTCAGCCTCTGTAGTTCATGCTGAGGGAGCCCGTTAAACCTCTAATGTTCAAGTTGAACCTCTCCATACAACCTCTATAAGTCATGTTGGATCCATCCACCTAGCCTCTGAAGTTCATGCTGGGGGCACCTATCCAACCTTTGCAGGTCATGTTGGATCTAAGCACTCAACCTTTGCAAGTCAAGTTGGTATTCACCACCCAGCCTCTAAAGTGCATGCTGGGGGCACCTATCCAACCTCTGCAGGTCATGTTAGATCTAACCACTCAACCTCTGCAAGTCAAGTTGATCTTCACCATCTAGCCTATGTTGATCATGCTGGTGAGATCCTTCCAACATTTTTAGGTAATGTCGGATCCAGTCACTCAACCTCTATAATTCATGCTGAGGACACCCGTTCAACCTCTTATGTTCAAGTTGAACCTCCCCATCCAACCTCTGCAAGTCATGTTGGATCCATCCACCCAACCTCTGTGGTTCATGCTAGGGGAACACACTCAACTGCTGCAAAGCATGTTGATCCTAACCATTCAACCTCTATTGTTCATGCTGGTGGTGCTCGTCCAACCTCTGCAAGTCATGTTGGACCCAGTCTCTCAGCCTCTGCAAGTCATGCTGGGGGTAGTCTCTCAGCCTCTATGGTTCATGCTAAAGAAAATTTGTCAGCCATTGCGATTCATGTTGAAACTGTTGAAAAGACTAACTGTTCAAAACACAAGCCCATGTTTCCTTGTAAGCTTTGTGAGGGAGACCACCTTACTTATAAATGTACCTCTAACGTGGAGGTGTGAAGAGTCTGGTTTCATGGTCATCCCGTTTTTGAACATTCTGAAGCTTTTCAGCAACCAACCTCTCTTAGTCAGGTTGGACCCAGTTACCCAGCCTCTGGTGGTCATGCTGGGGGAAAAATCTCAACCTTTGTATGTCATGTTGAGAGCAAACAGTCAGCCACTGCTAGTCATGTTGACACCATTGAGAAAATTGGTCGTTCGAAGTGCAAACTTAAGCTCCCTTGTAAGCTATGCAAGGGAGATCATCTTACTCACCAGTTCCCTACTATCGTAGAGGTGCGAAGAGTGTGGTCCAAGACTCAAGAATTTCCTTCTCTTGAACAACCTATAGTGTCTCAACAACCTACTCAACCTTTGGTTGATCAAGTGGTCGAACCAATCTCAGATTTGGTTGATCCCACTCTTCTTTCAGAGAGTGATCCTAATGTGATTGAACCAATGTCATCTTTGGTCAATCCCACTCTCCCTTCAGAGAGTGACCTTCACAAAGCGGTTGAATCGATTCCATTGTTGATCAATCCCACTCTTCCTTTGGAGAGTGAAGTGTCTGCTAGTCACATTTTCTTCACTGCCAGTTCAGAACTTACTGAACAAGGGGGCACTGAACTCATTTAGGATCAACCCCCACCAAGCTCTCGGATTGCTTCCTTTGATTGGGATAGCCTAGTTGAGCCATGCCTTCCTTCTGATGCACCTTTTCAGATAAAGGTCAAAGTTGAACCATACACGATTGCTTGTTGTATTGTTGATGAAGGAGCCTCGGTTAGTATCTTGTCTTCTCATGCTTGGCGATGCATGGGATCTCCCAGCCTTGTGTTGGCTGCTAGTCAGTTACTAGCCTTTGATAGAAGAACTTGTATAGCCTTGGGAATTCTTGCTCAAACACCTGTTACTTTGGGTGGGAAGACCTTCCTAGTTGACTTCATGGTAATAGAAGACCCCTTGGACTTCAATATGCTCCTTGGACATGATTATGTCTATGCCATGCAAGCTGTGGTGTCAACATTCTTTCGTGTGATGTACTTTAATTACGGTGAAGAAATTGTCACTATTGATCAGTTGGATTTTCTTGATGCATCTCCTAGCCCAACTAAAGACCATGTCTTTCCTTTATTAATTCCCAGTGTTTCTATAGACACTACCGTGCCACAGGTGAGCTATGTGGCCTCGTGTCCTTTTCGTTCAATTGCTACTAAGAAGCAGCCTCTGTTTTCATGCTTACCTTCTCAGGGATTGGTCCCAGCAATTGACCGGGTGAGTCATCCTATACAGACCGTGGAGCCTTCTCTCCACTCTGTCGATCCATTTGAAATTTTAGACATGTGTCCTATCTCAGATGATCCCCTTCCTTCGGATGGAGTCTTCCTAGAGTCTTTGATACAGTATTATCTTCTATTGGATGTTGGTTTAGTTGAGACTAATTCTAACCCTGATTTTCCTAGTAAGCATGACCTTTCTTCTTATGTTGGTCTTGTTGATTCTTTTGACTCTTCCTTTGAACAGGAAGTCAGTGATCCTGATGAGTTTGATTTTTCTTATGAATTTTTCAACTCTCCTGATACTGAGTTTGTTCCTGCAAACTCTATATCCCTTGCTTATTTTTGCTCTCCTTCTGAGTTTGATCTTACTGATTATAAACCCTTGATCCTTGGTGTTATAGAATCTTCTTCAGTTGATTCTACCTTGACTTTACCTTTTATACAAGATAGCAAAGTCACATGTGTTTCTGCCAAAGTGACCTGCATCGGATCTTTTCTTCTAAATATGCTCTTGATGTTGTTGTTTCTTGGAGACGGGATTTTTATTTGGATTCATTTGTTTACTAGCCTCATATTTTTGTTCAAGATGTAAATGCACTTGCATGTGCCCTGCTCGCGCTTATGATCCTGATGTCAGTTTCCACGCTTTTAGCTCATTGTATAAGCCCTCATCTTTGTTCTCATCACTGCTCAGCCTTGTATCATTTTGACTTTGCAACTTGACACCCTTTACCTTGAGGAGACGTTCCCCAAGTGTCCTTATCTTGCTCACTTTCCTTGCATTATGCATAGGTTTTTTCCTTGCGCTTGGAACTAGTTTCTCCTGCCTATGACACTCGTCTCCTTGCATTTAGAGCATTCTTTCTGCTCTCCTTCGAGCTCGTTAAAAATAGTAAGGAGGTCGCGAGTTGAATTTTTTGGACTCGTTGAAACTTCACGGGAAATATATTGAGTTTCTTTAGGCCCGGGTCTGACTCCTCAAAATAGACTTGACTATCGAGTAAACTTGTCCGTTCATGCTCGTTAAGAATATGTGAATGGGAATCCACATTGGTGATAGGTTATCACTTTCTCGGACCATGTGGAATAATACGAGAAAGGAACACTCTCTTTTCTTTGGAATTGAGAAGAGTATTCTCAGGCATAGGTTTATCACTTTTCCGGACCTAAGGGACTAAACTTATGGAAAAGGAACCCCCGGTATGAGCTTACTTTTCTCTTTTTCGTGCTCTGGACCTAAACATGAAAAAAATTTCGAGTGCACTTTATGTCTTTGTCATGCTCGTTAAACCCTAAAGAACAAAGCATCGAGTTTATTGTTGTAATCCCCATTTCTTGTAATCAAATGGATCTTTCTAAGTGATATTGCCTTCCTTCACACTCATAAAACTGAGGCTATATGTTGCTTTTGAAGGAGCGTTGGGTAGGTGGTAATTTAACCTTTTTCAGACCTTCTTGACTAAGTACGAAAAAGGTGTGCCTTACTTCTTCAGAAGCTAAGAGAGTTCTTCTATGGTTTGTTTTATACTTTTCAGCCTCAGGAGAATAAATTGGATGAAAAAGCACCCCCCCTGGAATCTTCTTTGGAGTTTTTAGACTCTCTAAACTATGAAAACATCATCGAGCATGTACTAGTTCGGGCTCGTAAAATCCACGAATCAGTGCTTTATCAAGCATTCTTCTGTCTTTTCTTCGATCTTGCCAAAAACGAAGATGGTCATGAGTTTGCTTTCTTGGACTCATTAAACCTTTACAAGAAAGAGGGGGAGGGAAGTCCATTCACATGTTTTTTACATCATGGCAGCAAGTCTTGTTTCCTTGAATAAAGCACCAGTTTTGAATCTATCAACAGTTGGGTCCTAGTATTTTGACCTTATCCCGATATTGAGTTTCTTACTCCTACATTTGGTCTCTTTTCAAATTATATGGGGAATTTGTCAATGTCTCCTACATTGCAGATTTGTGTCGTTGGTTCTTTCGTGTCAAAAGCTTCCTAAGTCACTTTTTGTGTCATGCTCACTGTTCAAGGATTAAAAATTTATTGGCCATTCTGCAGTTGCCATGACCTTTTGTGTCAGCCATTCCCTGGTATCAGTTCATTACATCATGTCTTCGATGGTACTTGTCATGAAATTTAGTACCAATTCCATATCCAATTAGTCTTTGACTTACCTCGTGTTGGATGATGAAGGATGCCTTAATGCCTTCCTTTCAATGGATATCTTCCTGTCGATTGCAACACATCTTGCTCTGGGAATGAGATTTAGATTTTTATGATAGTACCTTGGGGATCGTTGTCATCAGTGGCAATTTCTCTCGCTATTGGGTAGTGGGAATACCTTAATGTCTACTACTTGATGGATTCTTCAAGTGTTCGACATCAAGTCCTTGTATTCACACTTGTTAGAATGTACTAGGTACCTTGGGGATGATTTTCATTAATGGTGGTTTCCCTCGCATTTGTTAACAGTTTTCATCATTGACCGGTAATCAAACGGTTTCCTCCATGTTCGACTTCAGCTCCTTTATTCGCATGGTTAGGATTCATACCTTTTTTGGGCGGTTTGGATTGAAGACCTTGGGATGACAGTAGAATCGTCATTTTTCTATTGCCCAAGTTGCGCAAGACCTTGCTACATTTTATATGACATTTTGCTAAGACATAGATCCTCCTTGTATTTTTGTGGCTATGATCAATTGTCGAGTATGGATCCACCTTGTTCATTTGTGGCCATGACTCCTTTAGATTTGATATGGCGCCTTTTTGCATATTGAGTGACCATGATAGTTTCATCAGTTATACATATGTTGTATCCACCTATATATTTATGGTGATGTGTTGTATATGGACTTGTATGTCCCAGAGATTAGTTTTTTCTGACATTTATCTCTCTTTCAGGTACCTTTGTTCGAGCCTTTTGATCTTGGATTTTGTACTCTCTCCATACTCAGCTGTTTCCTTTATAATGTATTTCAGCTATCATCTTCCCCTCTAACCTCATACATTAGGGGGCATCTATTATAGCTCAAAATGACACATCTCTTCCTGTGACCACTTTCCCATGATTCCGTCGCATGTCGACACTTCATGAAAGTCACTGAAAAAACACCTAACTTGTAGGACCCATATTTTGAGTTTTGTAACTCCATTTGACCTCATCTTTGCACTGTTGGAAAGGTATTTCAGTTAGCTAAAACTTTCCAAAAGATACCAAAGTCTGAAAATGCCCAAAATTACCCTAAAAATGATCTTTTGATGTGTACGTGACTTTCCTTAAGGAAACCCGTGTACGTACATGAGTTGCTATATATAATAGTCGTGTGCGCCTTAAATACACAACTTTATGCATTGCAAACCATGTATACCTCCTCGTGTACGCGAGTGTTGTTTTTGCAACCCACGTATGCCTCCTGAAAATGTAAAAAAAATACGAATTTTGAAATTTGGGTAGTTTGGGTAGTTATGCAACTGACTCCTTTAGTTGTAACTACTTTGTCTTCGACTCTAACTCTTCTTTAAGCATATAAATAGAAGTAGGGAGGTCCATGAGAGGAGACTTGAATCTTTGCATCATTATGCTGGAGGAATTGGGACTCTCTTTTCCCACACCTTTGCCCTAGAATCTTTCTCCTTGTGTTGTAGAGCTTGGAGGCTGAGTTCCTTGGAGAAGAGAAGTAGCAAAACCAGATCAAGGTTTCGTGAGGTGCCGGACTTGAAGAGAAGGTATATTTGTACTTGTTTTGAATATTAATAAAGATATGATGTCCTTCTTCTTCCCAAATCATTGTTCAATGTGTGATTGAATCTCTGATTATGATTATATGATGTTATTTATCAGATTATGTTTTCATGTTTCATTGAATATAATATCCTTTCATATAGTCTATTTGGCTTGAGGAAGGTATAATTCATTTTGCAGGTCTCTTGGAGCAAGAGGAGCAAGAGGAGCAAGAAGAGGATTGAAGGGCTGCTTGGATCAACCTTCGTTTGTTAATGTATGAACCATTCTAATCTTTGAATCTTGTTTATATTTGCTTGCAGAACCATTTACATCCACCTTTCAAACCCGGTACATTGATGGCCTCTTAAACCCTAGCCATAGGAAACTTTCCTTTACAACAATGATCCTAATTGTTTAAAGATATTATATAAAATTTAAAATTCTAACATGTCAAGAATGTAAAGCAAGTCCTAGATGTCTTAGCATGGGAGAAATTGTATTTGAAGATGTCCAAATGTGAGTTTGGAAAGACATATTTGGTTTATTTTGGCCACATTATAGGGGGTGGTGGGAGAATAGATCCCTCTAAATTTAAGTTCATTCAAATTTGGCCCAAGCCTAATAATGTAACAGAAGTTAGAAGTTTCCTGAGAGGAGACCAATACTGGAGGAAGTTTATTACTAACTTTTCATTTATTTATTCTCCTTTACATGCTTTGACAAATGTGAAATACGTATTTCAATGGAGAGGAAAAGAGTCAAAATCCTTTTACACTTTGAAAGAGAATATTATCACAACAACATTACTTGAATTTCCATATCTATAGCAGTGATTTGAGATTGAAACTAGTGTTAGTGTTTATGCCTTGGGGGCAGTCTTAATGCAACATAAGAACCAATATGCTATCATTCTGAAATATTCCCTAACTAAGTTACTAAATCTTCTACATATGATAAAGAATTGTATGCATTATGTAGTTTCCCTACTTGGAATTTTGGAGAAAAGTACAATATGGGAAATTTTTTGAGCTTTACTAGTCAAGACTGATGGGGGTTCCAACTGATTCCAAATGGTATAGAATTTGAAATGAAAGTGTATGATGAGTCATAGAACATCCAAAAATTAACTATGAATACTTTGTATCTAACTTTAAGCTTCTTAAACTTTGTTTTTGGATAAGGATAAAAAGTGCAAATTTCCTAGGAAATTGAGGGCAAATCACCCCAGGGGTGGAGGACAATTTGGCTCTCCAACTCAATTACGAACCTCCCAAATTTCAGAAAATAGTAAGGGGATGAATAGAATATATCAATTTATATCATTAATAATGTCTATTAATCTATACAAATGAATTATGATGTGCGACATTTGTGTGGTAACTTTCATGGAAATTGCATAAGGGGAAATTACATTACTAGCTCAAATTTGACACATGAAAAATAGAATTGATGGTTTGCAGAGTAAAATGAAATATAGTGGTAATATAAAGAATACAATTTTCTATCAAAATATAAACAAACTCATATAAAATCCATCATACAAATCTTATCTAAAAATCCTTCAAGATTGAAGCCGAAGTCATGAAAACTAGTGATTCAATTGCATGAGAATACAAACTTTTCACAGCTGAGTTTCTTGGGTTTAAAGCTACAGATCATATGTACATGAAAGTTTAGAGTCATAAATCATATATTTATTCTCCAAAATAATCAAACTCAGAGAATAACCCTCATACAAATATGATATAAAAACTCCTTCAAGATTGAAGCCAAATTCATGAAAACTAGTGATTCAATGGCATGAGAATACAAGCTTTTCACACATTAGTTTCTTGTTTTAGAGATAAATAACATATGTACATGAAAGTAAACAGTAATACATATTATATTTCTTCTCCAACATCATCAAACTCATAGAATAACCCTCATACAAATCTGATATAAAACTCCTTCAAGATTGAAGCCAAATTCATGAAAACTAGTGATTCAATGGCATGAGAATGCAAGCTTTCACACATGAGTTTCTTGGAATTAGAGATAAAAATAATATGGAATTTAAATTACATATACATACATCATATACCCAATATTTTTCATTAAATTGACTTGGAAAAGAGCAAGTACCACTCCAACAAGTCTACCATCAACATGAGAGTGTGAGGAAATAGAGAATAACGAATGAGAGAGGATGGAGATAGATGAGAACTAGGTGAGAAATAGAAATGTATGGAAATTAAAAATAAAAATAAACACCATAAATAATATCCATTTATAATTATTAATGGCCTCTCCATCAATCAAATTGGAAAGGAATCCAACTCCCTCGAAATTGGTTCAAGCAGAGAGAGTAAACACCTACCATCCAATGGACAAGCAAAATATCTCCAAAATGAAAAATCCCAAATAACAAATGATCAAAATATGACCCATTTATACTTCCTCCTCTTTTAATAACCTCATTGGCCTCATTTCCCTCCAATAAACTCAAATTACCTTCTCATTGGTTCATTAACTTGAATTAGGGTTAATCTAGGTTATTACATTAACCCAAGTGACACTTATCTTGACTGTGTTTGATATCCCTTCATGAAATTCGACTCGAAACCTTTCATGAAGCTTACTTAGGCCCTACAAAAACCTCATGCACCCTCTGGGGTCTATTTTTATCTCTTACATGTCATAGATTTCATACAATATGTCATAGTTGTAAGAGAATCTGTCATAAGTGTCATAAGGTATCATAGAGTTGTCATAAATGTCATAATTTCTATTATAGTGGTCATAGAATATTTTCATTGCATAAATTTAGCCTATAAATCTAGATCCACCACCTTCAAAGTAAGTCCTTCCTCCAAATCCGAATTTGAGGGTGATGTCATGTGTAAATGAGGAATGATCCCTCATGTGGACACCACACATATGCTTATACACCCCCATGGCCAATTAGGACCCATTGCCACTTCATTTGGAGAATTTAATATTTGTTCCATCATTTATTAACCCATTTTCCACCTTCCATAGATATGAGTTTGAATTTACATGTGAAACTATAGGCCTTGGGTTTAAATATCAATAGCTTGATTTTCCCACATAACCCTTAGGAATTGGATAGGACAACTTAATTGTTTATTTGAAAATTATTTAATTGGGGACATGACACATTAGTATAAAGTGTGAAGAAGAGGAAGCATTATATAATGAGTAAATAAACAATCGTACATGTTAAATTAGGTCATGTCAATAAGAGTGGGGGGGGGGGGAATCAGAGACTACGATTTAAACAATCCTTTAGCAAGTGTAAAAAAAAATTTGAACACAATAATTTATCATGGAACCCAATAATGTAAACCACCAACACTTTCATATTATCTGCAAAACTTTGTTTTTACAATATACAATAGAATAAGATGTCTCTTCTTTTTTATCAGCACCAACTAATTAGGATGCACCCACACCCTCATTCACTAGCCCCAACTGGTAGGAGGAAACAACGCCCTATTTAGTCAGCTACGACTAACAAGGATAACCTACTCCTTTCGCAAGAACCAACCTGCCCTAGTACCACCCTTCCACCCTTAAATGTGATGAACCATGCACACAGATTAGAACATTGGTGACACAGTTACTTGGTCTTTGTCTCCTCGGATTTGGACACAAAATACACCTTATTTTAATTTTAAATTTTTGTTTAAATACTTTCCTCTTGGATCATGACTATTGGCTACAAACACATCCATTCATCGTCTAACCTTCATCCATCGCAATATTTCATCATGCCTTTCATCTAGACTCACCCTCTCATCCTTTCCGCGACCTAAAATCCATTTATGTGACTCTGTTAACATTTTTCTGATGCTTCTACACTTTCGATCCTGTAGATGGTCTTTTTGCACTTATATTTCCTCCTCAACAATTCCACACCATCGATCTCCTTCAATCTTTTTCGTGACCGACGATTTGAGGAGGAAATCAGATATCGAATGTGCCTTTTTCAAATATCATTCCATGATTTTCGAACCAATCTTTCTGCACACTCTTTTCTGCACTACGGAAGGAAGAAATAAAAAACTCAGCTTCCCATTTGTTTGTACCTTTCCCTTTCTTCCTTTCCACTCCTGCAACGATCCTTCCATCATTATCTTTCCACACTTCAAAAGGTGGAAACCGAAAACCCAGCTTTCCAATTTTTCAGACTTTTTTCTTTCCGCCTTTCCACTCCAGCAACGGTCCTTCCGCCATTGTATTTTCACACTTGTATTTTCCACAGGGAGGAATGCAAAAGTCAGAAACTCAAAATTTCTAAGAATGATCATATTTTCTTTCACTTTTTGTACTTTCCTTTCCGCACTTCCTTTTCCCCATTGTGGAATGCGGAAATAAAAAACTCAATGTTTTCCAAGAACGAGCATATGTTATTCCTCTTTTCAGACTTTCCTTTCCGCACTTTGGAATACGAAAGTTGGAAACTCAACATTTCCAAGAATGAGCATATGTCCTTCCACTTTATGGACTTTCCTTTCCGCACTGCGAAATGCGGAATTTGGAAACTCAACGTTTCCAAGAACGAGCATATGTTCTTCTGCTTTTTGGACTTTCCTTTTTGTACTTCCTTTTCCACACTATGAAATGCGGACTTCAAAGACTCAATGTTTCCAAATATGATATTATGCTTCTTCTGCTTTCTGTTTTCCACACTAACTTTTCCACACTGTAGAAATCAGAAAAACACAACTTTTCATGATTCCGACTTTTTTTTCCACGGTTTCGCACCCGTAATGACCTTTCCGCATTGGCATTTTCGCACTATAGAATGCGGAAGTCAGAAACTCAATTTTCACGACTTCAAATTTTTGCACTCTATGGTTCTGCACCCACACTTCCACTTTCGTACTGCGGAATGCGGAAGTCGAAAACTTAGTGCTTCCAAATATTTGACCTCGCGGTTCTGCACCCGCACTTCCACTCCCACACTGCGGAATGCAAAAGTTGGAAACTCAATATTTCCAAAACTTTGACCTTTTGATTTCCGTGGTTCCACACCCACACTTCCACTCCCTCACTACGAAATGCGGAAGTCAGAAACTCAATGTTTCCAACAACCTTTTTCATGATTATTTGCTTTTCACCTTTCGCTTTATATCTGAACCATTGATTTGTTTTAGCGGATCATTTCTTAGCCGTTGGATCTCAGTTTTTTTGGAAATTCTGTCATGTCCTATTTTCTTATGGATATATTATCCACCGTTTATATTTTTTCAGACTAATTCTCAACCATCTGATTTCGAAACTTTGCTGAACTACAACCTTTTTGCCTATCTTATGTCGAACCAATCCTCATCCATTGGATCTCGTGTGGATTGCTTCCTGACCATTCATTTTAGAACTAATGTGTATCTTACCATAATGTATTTGCAGATATGCATAATGTATTTGCAGATATGCATAATGTCTTTATGGAAATCCTATGTGACTGTTTCTGTCAGTTTTTCTATGCCATATCATCATCTATGAAATTCCATATCATCATCTATTCCATGCCATGCCTTGTCATCATATCTGCCATTATATATTTTGTTTATCCTTTTTCATTCCTAAACTATTTGACATCAATGACAATTATCATCCATATTTCCAACAATATTCCCCTTTAGTATTGATGGCAACACCTAAACCTTCTCCACCTTTGACACTAATGACAAAGGATACCATTCCTCCCAGCTCCATTATTGAGTCTGAATTTGTACTCCCCCTAAGTATGTGACTCCTTGATTAACTCCTCATTTTCCATTAAATGGTTAACTGACTCCACCTGACTTTGATCACTATATTTTGAGAGACTAGTTTGAAGAGAAACTACTCCTAGCCTTTGTCTGAGCTATTCAAATACATATTTGTTTAAGATTTTAGTGAATATTTCTGCAATATGTTCTTGAGTTGGGATATATTCCAATTTGATGGTCTTCTTTTCTTCCAGATCTCTCAGATAGTGATATTTTATTGGAACATGTTTTTCTTTGGAGTGCTGGATAGGATTCTTAGAGAGACTTATAGCACTTGTATTATCATATTAGATAACCATGGGTTCTTTAAACACTACTCTGATGTCTTGTAGAATTTTTTTCATCCATTCCACTTGTGCGCAACATTCTGTTGTTGCAATATACTCAACTTCAGTAGTAGACATACAAAATGAGGTTTGTTTCTTGCTTCTCGAGGCTACCAATGATTATCCTAAGATAAATTCTCCTCCACTTGTACTCTTTATGTCATCTACACAACTTGCCCAATATGCAATTGAGTAGGCTTTTAAAGAAAATGAATTCTTTCTAGGATACCACAATCCAAGATCTATGGTTCCTTTCAAATAAAATAAAATTATCTTCATAGCATGAACATGGCTCTCTTTTGGTCCATCTTGAAATATAGCTACCATACCAACAACTTGCTTGACATCAGGTCTTGAGGCTATTACATAAAGAAAACTCCCAATCATTGAACTGTAGTGTTTTGGATCTACTTCCTTGGACTCATATTCCTTTCTTAGTTTGCACCCAGTTGTCATAGGTGTACAAATAGGTTTGCAATCTTCAAAATGGATTTTTTTCAGCATATCTTTAACATATTTGGACTGATGGATAAAGATTCCCCTTTTGGATTAAACTATTTGAAATCCTAGAAATAAATTCAGTTCACCAAGAAAGTACATTTCAAATTGTTGTTGAACCTACTAGCAAAGTATTTACTCATTTTTTCATCATCACTCCCAAATATGATATCATCAACATATACATCCACAATAATCATGTAATCACCAATAATTTTATAGTAAATATTACTATCTGCTGACCCTCTTTTGAAACCTTGCACTTGTAAGTAAGAATCTAGTCTTCCATACCATACTCTGGGTGCCTGTTTTAACCCATAAAGGACTTTCTTTACTTTGCAAACATAATATCCTTTGTCAGTTAATTGAAACCCTTCTCATTTCTCAATGTAGACTTCCTCTTCTAAGTTACCATTGAGAAATGTTGACTTGACATCCATCTGATATACTTTCATTTTTTTGTAGCTAACAAAGGCTAAGAACATCCTAATTTCCTCCAATCTAGACACAGGTGTAAAAGTTTCTTCAAAATATACTCCTTCAACCCGAGCATACCCTTTACATACCAATCTGACTTTGTTCCTAATTACTTGTCCATTTTCATTTACTTTGTTTTTGAACACCCATTTAGTTCCAATGAAATTCTTATTTTGTGGTCTCGAAAGGAGTTCCCAATTTTTATTTTTTTCTATTTGGTCTAGTTCTGCATTCATAGCTTTGACCCAGATTTCATCTTTCAATGCTTCTTTGATTGAGCTGGGATAAATACATGACAACAGTGCTATCTATGTTTGATACACCAATTTTCTTCTTGTTTGTACTCCTGCACTTTTATTTCCAATGATTTGGTCTTCAAGATGATTCTTTTGGACTATCATGGAGGGTGTCTTTGTGTCTCTTCTAGAATATTCTTCTTCTTCTTCTCGAGTATCATCCTATTATTCTTCGGTATCTATTTCATCTTCTTGTATATCTTATTTTTAATCTACATATGTTTGTGTACCAACTAGCTCATCATCATCCTTGTTTTCACTATCGAGTATATTCTCTTGATGTTTGAACTTCTTTGTTTTTAAATCATTCACCTTAACATCAGCACTCTCAACAATCTTATGAAATCTGAAATTGTAGCATTTGTATGCCTTTTTGGTAGAAGAATATACAAGAAATATACCTTCATCAGATCTAGCATCAAATTTCCCAAGATTCTCATCAAGTCTTTTTATCTAACATTTACTTCCAAAAACCTTAAAACATTTTACAGAAGGAGCTCTTCCAAACCATAATTCATAAGGAGTCTTATTATTATTTTTTCCGAGTTGTCCCCTATTTAAAATGTATACTTCTGTGCTTATGGATTCCCTCTAGTATCCATCAGACAGTCTTGCTTCATTGAGCATGGTCCTTGCAGCCTCCTGGACTGTTCTATTCCTCCTCTCAGTAACCCCATTTTGTTGAGGTGTTCTGGCAGCAGAAAATTGTCTCTTAATTCCATGAGTTTTATGGAAGATATAAAACTCTTTTGAGGTGAACACACCACCATTGTATGATCTAAGACATTTTATTTTTTCTTTTGTTTCATTTTCAACAAGAGTTTTAAAATCTTTGAACTTTCCAAATGCTTTTGATTTTTCTGGGAGGAAAAATACCCACGCCATTCTCATAAAATCATCAATAAACAACATAAAATAAGACTCTCCTTGCATACTTTTGGTCCTTATAGGTCCACAAAGATCAATGTGAACCATCTCTAATGGTTTTGAGGTTGATTTTTCTTTTTTTTTGAACCTTAGTCTAGTATGCTTCCCTAATTGACAATGTCTACATAGAGGATTTGAAGGCTTTGTGATCTTTGGTAAGTTTCTCACTTCCCCAAGATTGCTAACCTTCACTAGATTATCAAAATTAATGTGCCCCTGTCACGTCCCCAACCCTTACTCAACGGAGAGGATGCAACTAATATCTAACAACCCGAGCAAACTAAGCCCCATGAACATAATATATATAAAAAAATCTTGAAAATAAAACATTCATAAGTATAAGCAAATGCATAATGAAATGTACATGATATATACAACAGAAGTAAAATCATTCATTCAACACATTCATGCATTCAACATGTTCATGATAATGTCATAATAATTCAGAAGCAAATACAGTTGCAAAACTTAAATACACCAGAATACTTATCTTTGAAAGAAGCTCGTCTCGCAAGCAGCTATGTCGCTGCAACGGTCCACCCAACCATCGGCCAGTGTGCTCTTTAATCTCTCAGCAACACTGCCACCCCCGAACTGGGCATGATCTTCCCCAAGGAATAAGGAACACTAGTATACTTCACCCATAGCCAAGGATACAATTAAAATTCATTCAATCCAACACAGTTGGGTTTATCAGACTTACATAGGTAATGGTTTACACTTAGCCGAATTCACATGAGACATAACCAAGCCAACAGATGGGTTTATCATGCTACCAGCCAATCCATCCTTCATGTTGGGTTTACCAGGATTCCAAGGAGGTGGAAAGACTGACTTCTAAGCTAGTGAGCTCAACCCTAGAGGTATGAACACCCACACCGGATCTAGCCTGATTTCTAAACAATTACACACCCAACACAAGGAAGCATTCCCTTCTCTGCTACATAGTCCCTTAGGCCATGCCTTCCCTTCCAGTACTATTCAGGGCATGCAAAGAAGAAAACCACCCTTCTAGATTGGTTTGTGAGGTTCTTTCACACACTAGGTTTATCAAGAAATTCTAGACTCTATTTCCGTTCCTTCAATCAATTCAAATTCCAAACGTGAATGCACACACAAGGATCTCAGTCCTGGGATTTATCAAACGTAGAATATGCTAGGGATTACATACACATACAGAAATTTAATAATTTCTAAACATTGGTAGTGCGAGACCGATTGCTGTGAATTACCAAAATGAAAACGTTTGTCAGTTATTCAAATCAAAGATACAAAATCGAATTGCGGGCAATTGTATTCAGGAAAACAACTAACAGATGGGAGAAAACGTGAGAGAGAACAAAATTTCCAAACAGGGCAAAATTCATAACACAAAAACGAAAACGTGAAGGATTCAGATCGTCGGGCAGGGGAAATTCCAAAAAGGTTCAGACTCATAATTGTTTTTTCTTACTGGATGCTACGTGAATGTCTGATTGGGTTTCCAAAAAAAAATTGTTCAATCCAAAATCGTGTGGGAAGGTGAAACGCTGCTGCATGAGGGAAAGGTGGTCGTTTTTGGTGTTTCCTTGCCCAAGAAATCCAAAAAACGTTTTTCCCAAAGTGGGGCTCTTCCCAATTCGAATTTCCCCACTCTTCCAATCCCCCACTCCCTCACCCTTTGGAAAAATCATGCCCCCATCTCAATTAGTTGCGTTGACATAGCCAGTTGTGGGTTGTAATTAAAAATTGCAATTTTAACACAATGTCCAACTTTTTAATGTTCAACTAGCATAAAAAAAATACCATCGGCCACATCTTAATCACCGAAACATAAACACTAAATCAATGGTGGGTCTTTTTCCTAGCTCCACACCATGATTATTTACATCATTTTATTTAAATGCAAACGGGGTCAAAAACTGAGGTATTACATTCCCCTCCCCCTTCAACAGCACTGTCCTTAGTGCTTTACAACAATGATAAAAAATGCTTGATGGTACTACCCTCAACAATCCGTGGGTTCGAACAAAAACGTATGTGCTAGTCGCATGGCATCCTCCAGCTCCCACATAGCTTCTTCAGGACCGTAGTGCTCCCATTGCACCTTCACCTGTCCTATTGCTTGGTTCTGGAGCAATGTGACCTTCATGGTGAGGATGCGCATAGGCTCAATTTGGAACTGTCCCTCTGGTTCCACCTGTATCATGAAGCAAACAAATACTTATAAACCCACTTGATTCACATTTTAACCCACAATGATTACTCAATTGAATAATCAACCAATGGAAAATAATTCCATATTAGAAATATTAAATAAATATTAAAGATGAATGATGATAAAAGATTACAAAGTGAGTGCCATATATATATATTAATTTTAAAGGCACTTGTATATCATCCATGAAAAGATGCATCATTTTAGAATGGTTTACTAATAACCATTTTTTAATTATTAATTATTAATATCAATATATATTAATATTGATATTTAATATATATATATATATAT
>LPNX010041822.1:244804-300158 GCA_001517045.1 Pseudotsuga menziesii
GAAACGATGGGTTATTTCATAAAACCATGGTCTATTTCACTTTGTTTTTAACTTTTCCCCTTTTATTTCTTTGTTGATAATTTTTTATTTGTTTTATTTTTTATTTTTCACTTTTCCCTCTTGTTCTTGCTTCATATTTGGACCGGAATTAATACTTCTTCAATGAAATTCAAAGGCCAAAGACCAATTTTTGGTCAAAAACCAATTTTTACCAGAGAAACTTTGAATATGGATGGCTAAAAGCCACTATGAGGTCAAGGACCTAAATTCAAGGAAACCTTGAACATGTTTTTTAACTTTTCTTTTTAACTTATGTTTTTTAACATTTCCCCTTTTATTTTTTTTGTTGATATATTTTTTTTTATTCTTCATAAAAAAAAATTCTTCTTTTTTCCCTCTCATTCTTGCTTCATATTTGGAGTGGAATTAATACTTCTTCTATGAAACTCATATGGCCAAAGGCCGATTTTTACCAGAGAAACTCTGAATATGGATGGCTAAAAGCCACTGTGAGGTCAAAGACCTAAATTCAAGGAAACCTTAACACTACAACAAATCCTGGAATTAGCGTCCCATTTAGAGTCCCTTTTTAGTGTAATTTTTTTTTACATTGAGTAGTCAAACTAGACGCTAAATGGGACGCGTCATGGAAAAAACTTAAAGTGTCTCAAAAAATGTCGTTTTTTTCTTCCTAGATAGCATCCTTTATGACGTCCAAAAAAGCGTCTATTTTTTTGCTTCTATAATAGCGTCCAACTTTGCTTCCTAAACAACATCGTGGTTTGCTTCCTAAATAGCGTACAACTTTGCTTCCTAGACAACGTCGAGGTTTGCTTCCTAAATAGCGTCCTATTTTGCTTCCTAGTGAGTGTCTGATTTTGCTTCTTAAATAACATCCCCCTAGCACCATATTTGCATCTTTAATAGCACCATGTTAGCATCCAAAGTAGCATTCATTTTTGCTACCAATTTAGCATCCCATTTTGCACCATGTTTTACTTCCAAATATGTGCCAATTTTCGCTTCCAAATTTGCACCAATTTTTGCTTCGTTTTTTGCATCGTGTTTTGCTACCAAAATGACGCCAAATATTTTTTCTATTGTTTCACCATATTGCTTCCTATGTAGCGCCATATTTTGCATTTAAAGTAACATCTTATTTTTCTACCATATCAATGCCATGCTTGGTTTCATCATTAGCGCCACATGTTGCATCCTCTTTAATGCCTAGTTTCACATCTCTCATTAATTTAGTTGTTTTTAGTAATTTTATATACAAATTTTGGTCATTTTTTCACCTATCTCTCCTTGTTTGGTCACTTATCTCTAATTGTTTGGTTAATAATTTATTTGTTTTAAATCGATATTATAATATCATTAGGGCATGGAGGAATCGAACCACCAACCTCCTGCTTGTAAGGCAGGCGCTCTTCCATTGAGCTAGCACCCTTTAAGAATTTGGGAACCTAACTTACAGAGTCCTCTATAATGGTAAAAAGGATCATTACACAACTTTGAGTATCTAATGGTCAGCAAAGGATGATAGATTTTATAAGTTCACAATATATGATTAAGCGGGTTATGAAATCCATAAACCTTTTTTAGGAATTTTGAACAAAACTAAAGATATTGGCTTAATGGGATTGCAAAAATCACTATTCCCTAGCAACCATAAGTGTACCACTATATGATACCTATCAACAACAATTATCTTAGTGTGGATGCCAAGTATATAGTAGATAAGCATGATCATCCTAGAGCCATCTATAAGTGGAGCAATAAGGATAATCAAAAGAGGATGATCAACCCAATAGTTGGTGCTTCACATGAATCCTATCCACCATGGGATAAGAAAAGTTTCTTCTTCCATCAAGCTAATGAGTATCAACAAGGACAAATGGTTAGGATATATTATGACGCCAATTCATAATGTTTATTCGCTTCCTAGAGTGATGTTGCAGTGCTTGCACTGGGAGATCTACATGATCCCCAACAACATTGGATATAAGCATATTCATGGGGCCATAGAGTATAGGATGAGGCTATCTTTTAATATTTTTCTTTGGAAAACCATGCATGATTTGAAACGCTGGGAGAAGGAATAGAATTAGATATACTTAACAAACTAAAATCATGACAGGGCATAGGACTCTACTCTATAGTCATTCTGCAGCTGTTGGAAATGGGTATAATTTCCTAAGGACTATGAACAACATCCATTTAAATATGAATGCAAAACCTTCCATGGAATACTCGATGGAAGTGAGCTTATTTTTTCTAACATAAAGAAACAAAGAAGACAGAAATGGAAGCTCCAAGGGGATACACATGAATGCATACAAACCTGTCCCTTTCAAGAATATTCCTTTCACTGAGGCAATGATACCTTGGGGGAGAGCGGTCTCGATCTGGTGTACGATAATGTCAAGCATAAGAGTAATGTTGGTTGAATACATGGCCTCTTTTCATACGTTTAGGTGTGCCCTCTAGGGTAGTACTTCTTACAACAATCTTTGATTAAGATGGGGAAGTGTACTCTTATCAACAACAAGACTATGACTTGATCTTCTTAATAACCTTATGCTTGGAGGCTTGCTTCGAATTTTCAAAGTACTTTGAGTTAGGTTTTTCCGTGAATTCCTACTCAAGCTCCTTTGTGGACTCATGGTTAAAGGCCTACGAACAATCACACTTGGGCTCCTACTTATATCCCTGCAACTTGGGCTCCTGCTTACAACCCTGCAAGAAATCACACTTGGGCTCCTGCTCAATCTCATTCGAGGACTTCTACTCAATACCCTTCTGGGACTTCTACTCAAGCTCCTGCTTGAGATTCTCCTAGGACTCACTATGGCTCCTGTTCAAGATCCTTCTAGGGCTTCTTCTCAACATTCTTCTAGAACTTCTACTCAAACTCTTCTGAGGGCTCCTACTTGGACTCCTTAGAGGAAATTCCATTTATTAAATTAACAAGACAACAAAGTGCACAACGTACAATTATACAACACCAAAATTTATGAAATAATATATACTGAAGAATGCCAAGATAATATCAGAAACAAAATTATAGACCTTAATAATACTTACATGAAATTCACGGATATTTCAATAAAAGGGGAAAGGAAGACTGACCTAGAACTTCTAGGGGCATCACTCTGAGGAGATCGAGAATCTGGACTCATGTGTGCATTGACTTCAACAACATCCATCTCTTTGGTTTTTTCCTCATTCTCTTTCACTAATTCACCTTCTTCCACAATATCTTTAACCACGGTTACTTTCTCTTCCTCGATGCCTTGCTTGTCCAAAGTTTCTTTCAGTGGTAATGCAATTAGTTTTGTTGCGGACAGCTTACCCTCCAAATATTTGCTCGTAAGGTATTTCTTCACCAACAGAGTGAACTGACGATCCAATGACCATGCAACTGCTAACCAAGTTAATACTATAACCAACAAGATGCCCCCAAGGTAGGGAGTGGAGTTGGCAAGTGAACCAAACGTTAAAATCAGAAATTGTTGAATCAGTGCCCCTCCTAACTTTCCCAATGGATTGCATACCACATCTATTGCAACCTTTCCTTTAACCTATAAAAGAACCAAGAATGAGATCACATATAATGAATTGAAACAATTTTCGGCAGTCAAAAATGACCTACAATGATAACAAATTCAAAATCCAAGCGACAGGAATAGTTTGGCATTATTCCTTAGCACAAGCCCTACAAAAATACTTGACTATATTCTTTTAAAACACAAATATGAAAGTGAAAATAGAATACACAGAGGCCTTGAAAACTTGAGACAAAATGCAGAGTCAATATACCTTGGTGTCCTCATCAAGAGGAATGTAAGCCATCTCTTTGTAAGGATCAAACAAACTATATTTAGCACTCTTGCTAAAGATGTTTTGAAGAGCTCCAATATACAAAGCTTCCAAAAGAGGTGTCATGCCAAATTTACCCAATAAGGGAGTGAGTGGTTCACTGCGAAGAATGAGACCAAAGAAAGCTACTCTTGTCACCAGCAACACAGTAGGTGTGATGGTAGCTGCTACTCCCCAACCATATTTGTGGAATATAACTTTGCTTAGCAACATCATGATGAAGGTAGCAATTCCTGTGCATGTGGAGAAATCCCCCATGAATGCAGAATACTCATTTGGACTTGGAAACCGTTAGACACACAATTTATCTTAGTCATATTCTCTATATTAGAACCACACAGAATCTTGCTTCAAATTTTCTTAGCTAAAGGTTAAGTGAGTGTTCTATCTACAGCAGCAATGGTTGAAGATAGATAATTACCCTCTTTAGCAGGTTCTACTGTCCTTAAAACAAAAATGTAAAGAAATGACAAATCATATGAAGGGATTTAAAGTTATTTATATGCTTCACACTAGGTTTTCCCCAGCTAAGAGGAACAATCCAATTAATGCACTGGTATTCAGATTACCTTGTATGATTGGGCCTCCTCAAGCGAGCAGTATGACAACAATGAAAATGAAATTAGGAATAGTCCTTGAGCCCTTAAAGTTGATGTAAATGGATATGCATGGGTGTGTGTGTATGCCTAGCTGAAGAGATATGTCAGAAGGCATGGATCTTTGTACTTGTTTCAGCAAGTACTCGTGATAATTACATAACATATTTAAGTTGTAAAAATTTTGGTTCTCATGTTGAGGCTATGTAAAGTAGATTATTCCTACATATGTCTCCCCATATAGAGTATCAACTAACGTGACACATATTATAATGCATATATGTATCATGTATGAACATGAATTATGTTGCCAAAGAACCTAAGATCTGACATATATTACATGTGCCTTCAGTTTGGAGTTCCAGGTGACTTCAACAAGGTTGATGCTAATACCATATGCAACCACCAAAGTGGCAAGGTCTCTCACATATCTTGAAGTCAATACGAACTTAAAACTCTCCATCATTCCCATCTTTGGTTTATCCTGTAAAAAGTACAAGAGGTTGAGTTAAAGAACCTAAAATAACTTATGTTCTTAACAGAACACATTCGAAAAACTGCAAAAAAATAGAATATAGATATACCTTCTCCTTACAAGCTTCTCCCTTGGGAAGTTTAGGATCATCCACTACAAATTTATTTACCCACCAGTAGATTCCACATATTGTAAGCCCCAGAAGCACCAAAATGTGCATCATTCCCTTTAAGAAAACTGCCCAACCACCCACACCAGGAAAGGATTCTTATGCATATGGGAGAAATACTTAACAGTTCTAACTAAAAAAATCAAGGCTACATTGGCTCCTAGGACAAACAGAGGGTATAACTGCTTTGCTTCATCCACTATTGTAATCTGCAAATAGCCCCAAATAGCTCATCCCTTATATTGGTACAACTTGTATCCATTTTCATTTGAAAAATTAGACTTGTTTTAGATATAAATGTTAGGAGTGAATGCATGCTATATCACTAATAATGCGATCCTAATCTATGAACTTTGAATGTGGGTTATTGAACACTATCCTATCTTACCTTTGACCAATGCACATGAAACAGTAAGGCTTTCCATTTGGCATTGTGTCCTTACTTGTGCTTAGTGAAATGGAATCCAATATAGTATGCTTTGAAACATTAATCCTTCCTTAACACTAATTGGTGACGATCGCAAGCCTATGAAAGCGAGGGTGATACCTAGCCTTAGCATTGAAATATATCACTTGAATGATGGCTTCAACTAGGATCGATAAATCTTATCATTCAAGAAAAATTAAGCTAATAGAGAGATTTGAGTTGTTTGAGATGATTAAGGAAATATTCAAATTTCAGCTAAAGCCATACATTTTTTAATTGTTTCCTTGGCATTTCTAGTTGCTCTAGTGAAATCATGCTTTGGAAATTCTAGGGGATCTATAAATTTTTAAATTTCAAACAAAAGTAGTTTTATTTTGTTCTTCTCTTTTATTTCGATAACATTAGAAACATCCTAGATTGTTATTTGTTTCCGATGTTCTACTCTTTTGTTGTAACTTACATCTTCCTATGGAAAAAATTAAATGGAGGTCAACATGGGTTGGGTTATATGGTCAATTCAGGGAATTTTCTACCCCCACCAAGGTTCAAATCCTGCTAGAGACACATTTCATCCCTCCAGATCCGTCTCACCCATGCAAGCAGTTTGTCACAAGGGATTGGGGAGAGGTGCAAGTCATGGGCAACTTTGGTGGAATATAAACTCCTGCCATGGCTTCTTATCTAAATGCATCGTTATAAAATATACAGTGTTGTAAAAGGCTATGTTGCATTGTAATATTCCCATATTGAGTATGGGCACACTTTCCATGTAGCGATGATGGGAAGCATTTTGTTATAAAATAAAATGGAAGATGAATATCAGTCTGTGCAGCCCCAAATGAGACTACAACAAGAAATTCCTAGAGCAACTGCCACTAAAATACATTTCTCATATATGTGAAGAAAGTAATAAGGGAAAAATTAAAAAGCAGTAGTGACCTTCCCATAATTGAGTGCACAACCTTTGTAATCACCCCTTTTACTATAGCTACACCTAAGTTTACAAGCATCTTTTGGGCATATGTTGTTATGGAGTGAGATGATATAAATGTTTGTTCAAAGAAAAATTATCTTCACATGGCCAAAAACTATGTTACACTTCCCAATTATCATGTCAAGAATCACCACACATCAATGACCTCCTAGGTAAATGAATCATATACTATGTATCCATATGAGGTATTCTACTGCAGAGAGGAAGTTTTCAAGTATGCATTTCTTGAACATGTGTAACATACAAGTAGGGAGGAAGTAGATAACGCAATTTTGAGTTTTTGATGGCCAATGGTTTGTTTTGATAGTTTTCAGGCAATGACAAAATAACTGTGTGATGTGTAAAAAAAATTAATATGGGTCCAAAGATAAAACAGTCCAAAGAAAAGACAATTGCATAATTTATGTTTCTTACAAGAAATTTTTCCTATAGTTGAAAGGCTGCCTCAAAAAAGTGCTATTATTTTATGTGATTGAACTTATGTCTCAATTAGCAACATTCTAATGTACAGGAACTGTCTATTGGAGATTGAAGAATTTAAGAAGCAAGAGAAAGAACTCATGGAACATGGAACAATGAAACTGTCTGCATATCCTTTGTTTCTTTTATGTTAGTACAAAAAAAGATAGAAGTATCATTTGCCTAGCATTGATGATTTGATTAGCTAATATGAGGATGCAGAAGTGGATTTGCAGTCCAAATACATAAAGTTTGGATTTGGAAGAAAGTGAGGATTGCGTGATTGGTTGATTGCCATTAAGCTTATGTTAAAATTCAACTACATTTAAAGAAGCAAAATGATTGTAAGAAGCACAATGCAGCAACAATATATTAGATGATGGAATAATACAATATGCAACCTCACATACCATAATAGGTCATATAGAAACTATAGTGCTTCTCCAGTACATAATGGTGAGACATTAACTTGTTATGTATTCAATTAATGTAGAACAAATGCCTCAACAAAATATCTACAACTAAGGATTTAGTAAGCTTTCATTCAATAAGACAACCACAAGCAAGGGACCTACAGAGCATACAGCCACTTCTAAGCAATTATCGTGCTTCTCCAGTACAAAATCTTAAAGCATTAACCTGCTATGTATTCAATTAATGTTGAACAAACACCTCAACAAAATATCTGCAAGACTACAACTGTGGTTTAGTAATCTTTCATTTAAGAAGGCATCAATAAGAGAACCATGAGCAAGGGACCTACAAATCACACAACCATTTCTAAGAAATGTCAGTACCATACTGAGGAAGGCTGGTATCCTTGCAACACAAGGACTTGCACCCCAAAGCCAGATTCCAGAATAGCAAATCCTTTGGTGCATGGATTTCCCATGTCTCACATTTGTTGTCAAAGTGAGATTATTACATATCAGATTCATATTTCTTTCTAGGCAGACCATACCAGAAATAGAAAAAGGTCCCACTTAGCACAAATCAAAGAACAGGAAAGGATGCTACATGGACTCCTGTCAAGCAATTTACTTCTAAGGTATGAATGAAGTGATATCCAAAGATATGGAATGGACGTTCTATGCCATTATAATGTGTGATCACAACTCATGTATTCTGACTTATTCCTTGACTATCTGCTGAACCAATTCTAGTTGTACAGAAACGTTAATTCAAATATGTAGCATCTAGGATGGTAACACTATTTATTATCAAGTAGTGTCCAATCTATTTTTTCATGCATACATAGTTAACATTAAGTATGGTGGAGCGTACCTAGTAAAGGCCATTACAAATGTTAAGTTGCAAAAAAACATTGTTTTTTCTTCAGGCATCTTCAATAACCCATACAAGTACAAATAACTTCCTCCAAATGATGGAAGCAAATTGTGTCCCTCAAAATGATGTATCACTGAATAATTTCTGGAATAATGTAGTGATGAGCCTAAAATCAATGGCCAGCTTCTCAATTTGGGAGAAAAGGATATGCTCTTTATGTTTGGTGCTCCACATCATGCAACACACAATTTGTATTAGGAATGTAGCCTTCCTCCATTTATCTGATTAATTCTCCTAGTTCTGTATCTATCTTATCTCTCCATGGGTGTGTTGTCTCCTACAAGAAATGCATGCACCCTATTATTTACCTCAATCCAATTGCATCTAGGTGTATTTTCTTTCCCCTTTTCTTTCATCGTTATTCTCACCTTTGCTACATCATCCCAGCTACCTACTATGCCATTAATGTTTGCAAGAATCACATGCATTGCAGCAGTTTGTGGTTCGCATAAAGCAAGTTGTTCTGCAGCATATTTACCAAGTTCTACATCTCCATGTATTCTATAGGAACCAAGCAAGGCACCCCATACAACAGCATCAAGTTCAATTGGCATGTGGCTGATAAATTCCTTTGCCTCATCAAGAAACACAGCACGGCTGAGAAGATCAACCATACAGGCATAGTGATATGCTCTTGGTGTGATGCAATACTCCTGCATCATTAAATTGAAATCATAGTACGACATTACACCTTCCTGTTGCATTTTCTCGAACAGTTCCATCCCCCCTTTGCTAAATCCATGTAATGCATAGCCTGAAATCATAGCATTCCATGAGATCGCATCATACTCTGGCATCTCTTCAAAAAATTTGTATCCACTTGTTAGACTCCCACATTTTGCATACATGGTAACGAGGTAATTTGCAGCAAGGATATCTGAAACAAGCCCAAAGGGAATTCTCAGCAACAATATTTGAAACAAGGAAAATTCATTTTTCGTAGTAGCGGGTCGTGGCTATTACAATTTGTGGCAGATTGACAAATCTAACACTGTGAACAGGTGACAAAGTATATTAAAAAATATCTAGGAATCAAGAGTAATATTAGTAATATTAGCAATGGGGATTTGCAGATGTTTGGAGAAGGAAATATCATTGGGACTCCATAGTGTCGAATCCTACAGCCAGTAAAGTAGTAGGTCCACATTACCAGCATTCAAATCCCATATTTTGAAGATCAGCAATAAATATCAACCCCATATTCAAGGGCATCAAATCGAGCATTTCCAAGCAGTCATTTAACAGGTGCTATTCAAATGAGGGACAAATATTAGAGTATAAGATGTCAAAGCATATTTGGGTCATATATTGAACACTTGAAAGCTACAGGATTCCAGGAAATTATCTCCAGATTTATGGCAATAGTGGGGGATATATATCCCCAAATTTTAGGTAGAATATTAGTTGACAGTTATAGTCAAACCTCATATTTTAAGGGAATCGAACTCAGTAGCAGTACTAGCATTTAGCAAATCAACTCAGCAGCATTACTTAGCATTTAGCAAATCAACTCTAGATCACATATTTGAAGAAAACTAACAAACAAACACACCAACAGTACCAGGGTTTGGAAAATCAACTCCAGGTCATAGATTTGAAGGAAATTAACGAACATGTTCCTCACTGCTCGGCTAAGCATATCCTAATCCTACCTAAATTGCTAGTAAGGGAAATATTAGGATCATTTGAATCAAAGATTCATATATTTAACCAAAAAGATAAAGTTGGTGAGAGATTTGATAATAAATAAACAAGGGGAGACGTCGGCTTACTATGAGAGGGATGCCTTCCCAATTCGTGGGTATACGGCAGCTATATGTCAATCATTGGGATGCATTCTCCATCAATCCTAATCCGCTGTCGGTTGTGTCCTTTAGAGTATGTGAATATTGGTTCATCGATTTCTTGAGGCCATATATTTCAGACATTAAACCTTAGTTCGTAAACATAGGCCACATCAATTCTGAATTAAGTCACGAGTTTAATACATCTGCCGCTTTGAAACTATGAGGATGTGAAGCTTCCTGGATGATATAAACCCTAACACCATCTTCCTCTAGCCTTCACTATGTGCTACCTTTCTAAAGTCCACGAATACCACAATGCCAATAGTAGGAAGCCATGAGGGTCTGTTCTTTTATCCATGCGAAGCTGCCAGGATGATATAAACCCTCAATACCACAATCCCTTGGCCTTCACTCTGTGCTACCCTTCACTCTGTGCTACCCTTCTATCCATGATGCCAATAGCCGGTACTAGGTAGTTTGACATGTTTTGGCGCCTACAAATGGATTTTTAGTTTTTTGAAATTTGGTATAAAATGATTTTTTATTAAAACGGATTTTTAGTTTTTTGAAATTTGGTATAAAATGATTTTTTTTAATTTTAATATAGTATTTTGAATTTGTTATAAAATGTTTTTTTTTTAATTTTAATGTAGTTTTTCTATTTTTAGTTTTTTGAAATTTGGTATAAAATGATTTTTTAAAAATTTTAATATAGTTTTTTGAATTTGTTATAAAATGATTTTTTTAAATTTTAATGTAGTTTTTTTAAATTGGTATAAAACGAAAAAATTTTAATTTTAATTTAAGGTGAAGAGATGGCTAAAAAATGAGTACTAAATAACATCTGGATGGAATATACACATTTTAGTTTTTAGTTTTTTGAATTTAATGTAAAATGATTTTTTTTCAAATCTTAATATAAGGTGAAGAGATGGCTAAAAAGAGTGAGTACTAAACCACACATGGAAGGAACACATGAAATATAAATTAAAATATTAGCATAAGTATTTTTCTATGGAGATGAATCAAATAGATTATTTGACTTAGCTTAGACACTAAATGTCAAAAAAAAAAAAAATCACTTGTACACTTTAGAAGTACGTGTCCAATATGATGACTAGATCAATATGATCACTATGACTTTTGCATAAGGGAAAACATAAAAAGGGAGGACTTTCTATGCCAATTTGTTTTGATTCTTTGTATTGTCATGACATGTTGCATATATGTTATTGATATGCTCTTGATAAAATATATATAATATATGGATGGATGTTAAGACTATGCCATTATATAAAATTGATATTGGTTATTGTTGACTATTGAACTAAATTTAACTTGTAGGAAAGATCCATAGGAGGAGGTTGATGTGGCTTTCTCTGATGACAAGTAAAGTATGCATATCATGTTTATGCTTAGAGGGAGATGAGTGTTTAGGTATAGAGAGATTAAGTGGATCCATGAAATGTAGGATCAGTTATCCTAGCCGATATTCATCCTCCTAGGTGTCAGCATAGAGTCAACAAAAGAGAATATGTCAAACATTTGTTATTGATGGCTTGTTCCTTACTATATTGGAACAAATGGTAAGTTTAGAGATCAACAGGGAGACAACTGTGCTCCTCAAACCCCAACATAATTGGATTACAAATTAAATATGTGATCTCCCTTGAGAAAGTTATTTAGAGAGCCTCCCAGTGATATAGAATTGATCCAAGTCTATGAGTCGCCCCTTTAAGATGAGCAAAGGGAGGAGGACAAGGATTATTCAGTTGATCTCTTTAAGAATCCTATTATGAGGCTTCAAGGTTGTTCTAGTTTGATATCTCAGATAAGCCATGTGATTGAATCAGAATCCTCCACTTATGACGAGGCATCCAAACAACAAGTTTGGAAAGATGTTATGAACTACAGTTAATAATGACTTGTGGAAAGTGGTTCTCGGCTAACCTTATATTTGGCATTGGAAATAGGTTGATTCCACGATTTCAAAAGCCTACTAAGATAAGAGAAAAAATGACATACATGAGGAATCCCATCTCCGAGGCTCCATTGGGAGTTCATATCCACTGTCTTCGAACATGTTTTTGAACACATGTGCCTAATCAATGGGTATATGCATGTCCCTGATGGAAGGTTGCGTGCCTGATCGGAAGTGCACAAGAGGTAAGTGAGGTAAGTGTTTTGAATGTTTTGAGTTTTTGTTTTATGTTTCCATTTTTGAGTTATTTTTTTATTTNGGATGAAATATAGGGTACCTATTAGGCCATAAAAATTATCATTGGGGTTTATAGGAAATGTGTGAGGCTCCAAATCATCACACATGTACTTCATAAGAGATTGTTTCCTACAAGTGTGATTTGGTGGAAATGTTAAGGTTGATAAAACTAAGCATGATCCTTGGGGATCATTCCATAGGTAGAGGTTGAAATTGAAGGTATTGAGCCATAAAATTTACCACTAATACTCATGGACAATGGATGGGATATTTAACCACCATGCAAAGCTAGCAAAGTGTATGTGGCCCCACTCCCACCCCACCTTATCTGCCAACTATTTCCATGTTGTTCTTATCCACCCAATTAAATTTTTGAACATATTTGGAAAATAGATATTAATGTGAATTCATTTTCTCTATAACCCACTTCATTGTCCTTGTGTCTTTATTCTTAAAATGAATAAATAAAACCAAAACTTTGGATTCCATATTGACAACCAATTCAATTATGATTATGAGAGAAGAATCCTGTAGACTGGGTATGTTTCGAAAGAGGTTAAAGATGAACAAAAACATAAACATCATAATAATATGCTTCTCTAAGTGTCAGAGAAATTGTGCTTACCCTTTCTTTTCCCTCGGTCATTGTTGCTTCCATTTCCTTTTCCCATGCCTTTCATCGAACTTCCCCCATTATTCTTCTTGATAAAATAATTTGGTCCATCTACCATGGTTCCATCACCGCCATTGTTTACTACTTCATTTGAGGCCACTCTTGCTCAAGGTTACTACCTGTAGCAAATGATACAGGATTTACCCTAACATTGAGTCGCATGCTTCTCCTGACACTTCTTGTAACTAAAGCGCCGGGGAGAGTCCCAAGATATCCACCACCCTTTCAATGACCATTGAATATTTTGCAATTCATCAATGTAATTTTATCCTCAGAATGTGGAGATGTTGGGGTTTCCTCTGCAGCCGAAGACACTCCTACATAACGTGACCTGAGCTTTGTCATAGCACACAACAAAGATATCTGATAAATTCTATCAAAGTCTATCGCGTGGCTTCGTTGTAGGTAAAATGCAAAATAATACTCAAATATGTGAGTTCAAGGTAATTCCACATAACAAACGAAACTGCATTAAACTTTAATAGAAATTTTACAAAACTCAAAAGAATCATCGAATATTGAACCAGTTATTCTGAATATTTAACGAAAAATCCACCAATGCCATAAAACTTAAGTAGCTAACGGTTTTTTACCTTGAGAAATGTACGCTTATAAGGCCAGAGATGTCAAAACATTTGATCCACTTCTTCAAAGTAACACTATGTGAATTATTGAAATTCTTGTTGCTTCATTCCATTTTAAACCAAGACCAAAATGTCCTTAAGAGTACAAAGACAATTAGCTTTTGTGTTAAGATTGACATCCACTTCGTGTGCCTTTGATTTTCTCGTAAAAAATGAGGGTATGGATGGGGGGGTTGTCGAAAACAACCTTGTGAGGTGACCTTTTGGTAGCACCATGATAGGTGGTATTGTACTACATTTCTGCAAGGGGGGTGGGGGAACTACTAAACCCAATGGCCATATCAGTCAATGTAAAACCCAATGGCTAACAATATTTTTATGGTCAACACCTCACAACCTCTATTACTTTTAACTCTAATATCTCAAGTTTTGGAGTATTTAGAATTATTATGACATGTATCATCATTGTGGACATCGACGTTGTCATCATCATCATCATCATCAATTCCATATGATACATCAACATCATCTTGATCATCATCATCGTCAACATTAAGTACATCATCAACAAAATTATCGTCATCATTGTTATTATGGTCACACATATTCCATTAGTGTTCTTAATCACTCATCGACATTAGGATTCATGTCATGTAATTGCTAAGGTCATTTATATGTCATTACAGTCATTTCGATGATATTAGGGTTGTTTAGATGTCGTTACAAACATTTAGGTGCCATTAGAATCAATTAGGATCTAAAAGTGATACCACATGCATAATCACTGTTGACATCCACATCCACATTATCATCGTAATCATACAATAAATCAACATCATTGTCATCATCGTAGTCATCATCAATGTCATAATCAATATAATTGTGATAATAATGAGTAAGGAGCCATACTACCTCACAAGAATGGATGATATAGTCTTATACTTACCAAATCATATCCATACGCTTAATCATAATTATTGTAATGCATCATCGTCATGTTGTTAGGGCCAATCCTATGCCATTAGGGTCTATCAAATGTTGTTAGGGGCACTCAAATGCCATTAGAGCAATTTAGGTGACATGAAGGTAACTTACCCCTCATTATGATTAATCAAGATCTAAAAGTGCCATGATTACAATCATTTAGGTGCCACTATGATAAATCAAGATCCAAAAGCACTATCACATGAATCATGATCATTGACATTGCATTTGATATATCTGGTGTTACGTCAGACGTTTTCCAAACACAATTCCTAGCTCTAAACCCAGTGCAATTCCTAGCGTGGTTCCTTTCAAAATTTCTGGCATTATTCGAGGAGCTATACCTGGATCTATAACTGGCGCTATGTTGGATGTTTTCTAGGCGCAATTCCTAGCTCTATACTTGGCTCTATTTTGAATGTTTTTCCTACCAAAATTCATGGTGCAAATCATGTCTCTAACCCTGGATTAATATATGGTGCTATGTTATTCAAGAGGTTTTTTTGGAAGCTATTCTTGGCGTTATATGGGATGCTTTTGTGGACGCTAATTGGGACGCTAATTGGGATGATAATTGTGATTCTAATTGGGACATTAATTAGGATGCTAATTGGGATTATAATTGGGATGTTGATTGGGATGCTAATTTGGACGTTAATTGGGATGCTAATTAGCATCCAAAATAACGCCAAATTTTAGAAAGGGATGCTAATTCGGATGCTAATTGGAACGCTAATTGGGATTCTAATGGGGATGTTAATTGGGACGCTAATTGAGACGTTCATTGGGATGTTAACTAGCGTCCAAAATAGAACCAACTTTTAAAAAGGGATGCTAATTGGGATGTTATTTGGGATGCTAATTGGGACGTTACTTGAGAGGATAATTGGGACGCTAATTGCGATGCTAATTAGCGTCCAAAATAGCGTCAAATTTTAAAAAGGGACGCAAATAACACCTTTAAAAGCACCATCCCATGGAAAAGTGTCCACTTTGTCCAAAAAATGATGAAAATACACTAAAAGTGATAGTGGGCGCTAAAAAGGAAGCTAAAAGAGACGCTAAGCACAAGGTTTTGTTGTAGTGTGATTAATTTTTTTAACTTTTCTTTTTTACTTATGTTTTTTTTTATTCTTTATTTTTCCCTTGCGTTCTTGCTATGATACCACTTCAAGCAAACAAAGACTTCTAAACCCACATGATTCACATTTTAACCCATAATGATTACTCAGTTGAATAATCAACCAATGGAAATAATTCCATATTGGAAATATTAAATATGAATGATGATAAAAGATTACAAAGTGACTGCCATATATATATTAATTGTAAAGGCACTTGTATAAAATCCATGAAAGGATGCGTCATTTTAGAATAGTTTACTAATAACCATTTATTAATTATTAATTATTAATATCAATATATATTAATATTAATAATTAATATTTATATTTAATATCTATATATTGTTTGTTGTTATTATTTAAGTTTGTTACATATCACATCCCACTTTATTACATGGTTAGGATCATGTACATATTTCCTAAGCAAAGAAACATGAAAAAAATTATGAGCTCTAGTGCTCGTAAGCAATGCAAGTCTATATGCAACTGGCCCTATTCTTTCAAGCACTTCAAATGGCCCACAGTATCTAGGTGACAACTTGGAAAAACTTCCAAGCTTCAAGGAACTCTTATTTGCCTTCACTCTGAGGTAAACATGATCCCCAACACTGAACTCTCTATTCACCCTATGCTTATCTGCATAAATTTTTTGTCTGTCCTGGGCTTCCTTCAAATTCTACCTGATCTTTACAATTTCCTGCTCCATCTCCCTGAGCAATTCTGGACCAAGCACAACCTTGTTCACTCGATTATCCCAAGTCACTGGTGTCCTACACATTCTTCCATACAAATCTTCATATGGACTCATCCCCAAGGATGCTTGTAGTCCATTGTTATAAGCAAACTATACCAGGTGTAAATAATCTTCCCACTTGGTTGGTTTGTCCATCACATACATGCGAAGCATGTCTTCCAGCACCTGGTACACTCTCTCGGTCTGTCCATCGGTCTGAGGATGGTAGGCCATGCTGAAATTCAACTTTGTACCCAAATATGCAAACAACCCCTTCCAAAAATTGGAAGTGAACTTGACATCTCTGTCAGAGACTATTGCCTTAGGCAATCCATGCAGTTTGAAAATATCCTTCATGAATATCTTTGCAATGTCATCAATCTTATGCATAGACTTAACCGGTATAAAATGTGTTGCCTTTGTCAACTTGTCCACCACAACCATGATGGAATCATGTTGTCTCCAAGTCATTGGAAATACTGTAATAAAATCCATGGAAATAACTTCCCATTTCCATTCCGGAAATGGAAAAGGCTGCAACAAAATTGCTAGATGTTGATGTTCAACCTTCACTTACTGACACTTCATGCACCTCGAAATATTTTCTGTCATGTCCTTTTTCATTTCTGGCAAAAAAGTACTGCTTTCTGGCTGTAGAAATCATCTTCTGATATCCTAGATGACCAGGATATGGAGCTTGATGGATCTCATCCATAACAACCCTCCTCAAATTTGCTACATTTGGAATATAAATTATGTTCCTATAGGTAAGAAGTCCATCTTATTCCAATTTATATCCCTCATACTTCTTTTCAAGTCTTTGCTGCTGTAACTTTTCCTTGACCTGTGCATACAATTCATCTTCAGCAACATGATTAGCAATCTGCTACCTCAAATCTGATTGGAAAATACTAATGGATGCCACATGCATATCATGCACCTTCCTGTTGAGTGCATCAGCTACCTTATTCTCTTTTCCCTTTATGTGCTTGATTTCAAAATCAAACTCACATAAAAACTCCAACCATCTCGCTTGCCTAGCATTCAAAGTAGGATGATCAAACAAATACTTCAAACCACAATGGTCTATCCTTAGCTCAAATATTCTTCCCATCAGATAATGTATCCACATCTTGAGAGCATGTACAATGGCTACAAGTTCTAGATCATGAGTGGCATAGTTCTTTTCGTGCTCCTTTAATCTTCTTGACTCATAACATATCACATGGTTGTCTTGCATAAGAACTCCTCCAAGTCTTTGACCGCATGCATCTGTACATACCACAAAATATTTCTCTGGGTCTGCAATTTTTAAGACCAGTGCACTTGTGAGAAGATACTTCAAAAACTAGAAACTTTCTTCACACTTCAAGGTCCATTCGAACTTTATCCTCTTCCTTTTCAAAGAAGTGATAGCATATGCAACCTTGGAGAATCCTTCAATGAATCTCCTGTAATATCCTGCAAGCCCCTTAAAAAATTTTACCTTTGTCACATTCTTTGGAGTAGGCCAATTCTTAATAGCTTCAATCTTGTCAGGGTCTACAGATATACCCTCCTTTGAGATAATGTGACCCAAGTATTGAATCCTATCCCTATAGAAGTCACACTTGCTCAGCTTTGCATACAGTTGATTTTCTTTGATCAATTGCAATGTTAGTCTCAAATGTTCTTCATGCTCTTTTTCATTCTTAGAATAAACAAGAATGTCATCAAGGAAAACAAGAAAGAATTTGTCCAAATACTTGCAAAATACACTATTCATAAGGCACCTAAATGTTGTTGGTGCATTTTTAAGTCCAAATGGTACCACTACAAACTCATAATGCCCATACCTTGTCCTAAAGGTTGTCTTATGAATGTCTTCATCCTTGATTCTCACCTGATGGTACCTAGACCTCAAGTCAATATTGGAAAATATTTTCCCCTTTCATTTGATCAAAGAGGTCATCAATTCTTGGCAAGTGATATTTTTTCTTCACTGTGACTTTATTCAGCTTCCTGTAATCAATACACAATTTGAGTGTACCATCTTTCTTCTTTACGAACAGAACTGGTGCTCCCCAAGGAGACACACTCAGCCTGATATACTTTTTATCCAACAATTCTTGCAGCTGCATCATCAGCTCTAACATTTCTGGTGTGCTCATTATGTAGGGTTCCCTTGACACTGGTTTTGATCCTAGCACAAGTTCAATTTTGAAATCTATGTCCCTCTTTGGAGGAAGTCCTGGAACCTCATCAGTAAACAAATCCTTGAAGTCTTGCAACACAGGATAGTCTTCCAACCTAGGATTTTCATTCTCTGTTGCATGGATTGCATACAACTAACAACCTTTTCTACAAAAATTCTTTAACTGCATTGCTGAAATCTACCTCACCGAGATTACCTTTGGAATGCCTCTTACCACTACTGGGTTCCCTTCTTCATCCATGCATTCAAAAGTCTTGTTATAATAGTCAAGCTTCACTCTGTGAGATTCTAACCAATCCATTCCAATGAGAAAATCATAGGAACCAAGTGCTAGAATATTCAGATCTACACAAGTGATCAATCCATTCATCACGAATGGGCATTTCTCCACCACTTCATTAACTTTTCTCTTAGTTCTAGTGGCTAGCTAAACTAACCAAGACTTGCTATGCTTTACCTTCCTAAGAGCACAAACCTCCACTACTATAGAAGCAATATAACTATGAGTAGAACCAGGGTTAATAAAATAGAAATAGATTGCTCAACAATATTACCTACAACTTCAACCACCGTTGACTGGTGATCTTCCTGACGGTCTTCTAGTGCTGCATAAATTCTAGGTACGTTCCTTGCTACTTGCCCCATTGTTTCTTCCTTTTCAACATTGTATGTTGGTGTTGCATTTTCATTCTCAAGTGGACAGTACTTGTGCATGTGGGGTCCTCCACATTTCCAACATTGGAGTGGTCCTCTATTCTGCTATGGATCTTTTGGCTTCTCTCTTGTCACTCTAGCTGGCTGCTTCTCAACTTGTGTTGGTTTCTTATGTTGATTCCTGAAGTTAGAAGGTTTGTAACATTTCTTCCTTTGGTCAGACTTCTCACTCCTTTTGTCCTTCCATGTTTTTTGGTAATCCGGTTTGCTCTTGCTTTGCTCGTAGCAATACTTAGCTTTTCTTATTGCTTCTTCCAGATTCCTAGGTTCATAGAACTCAATTAGGTCTTTGTAGGACTGATTCAGTCTACTTAGAAAACGTTGGATCTTCACCTTCTCATCTTTAATATACCTGACATACCTCAGCAATTCCAAGAACTTGTTTGCATATTCCTCCATGGTTTGTTGTCCCAATCTCATCACATGGAACTCTTTAATCTTGTCATCATAGTACCTGTCAGAATGGTACTTCTCCTTGAAATACTTCTGGAACTACTTCCACACAATCTTCCTTTCATTAATCTTCTTTACTTGTCTAAAATGCTCCCACCATATGGATGCTCTTCCAGTCAAATTGAAAGTGGCTACTCTAGCTTTCATATTCCCAGAATACTCTTGGACTTGGAAATATTTCCTCATTCCCAGAAGCCAAGTTTCAGCTTCTTGACCATTCTTTACCTCACCGTTGAAGGTAGGAGGCCTTGCAATCCTGAATTCATCTCGTGAGTGGTTCTGGTAGTGCCTCCTTCTCTGATTCTTGTGCAAAGAAGAACTTGAATCTCCATTGGACCCTTCAGAGTCAGATGACTCACTAGGTGATCTATTTCTTCTTCTAGCAGTGCTCTTAATCCCTTCTATCTTTTCTATCCGGTCCTCGGAGTTCATCTTTCTCTGAATATCTATCAAACTTTGCAGCATGGCTACATTCAACTAATTTTGCTCCGCCTGAGCCTTAACCAACCTTTCATTCTCTTCCCTATAAATTTGCATCTCCACCATCAGGCTTCTCATGGTGTGGGGGAGTCTCTTGGAATCTTCTCCCATTAGATTATGTTTCATCATTTCCAACTTGGAAATTTTCCCCCATAGCATCTTCCTCATACTCATTGGGGTTATGTGCATCATCATGCATGTTGTTGGTTCTCATGGCTGAACCACAACTCACTTTACCCAACTGCACTATCTGGAATGTTGCTTTTGAAGGTGACTATAATTCTACAAAATGTGTTAATAACATAGTTTGTTAAATTATAAATTTATAGCATTCTCAGAAATTCACAACTACTTACCTTCATTTGGAAAAATCATGCATTGACAAATTTTCCCAAAACACAGAATTTTATTTCACAAAGAATGACTATCTGAAGGGGACAATGGGGGTTAAGGGGGATTTCCCCCTTGTGGCTTCCGCCACTGCTGGGTGGGTCGAGGGCAGCGCCCTCATTTTTTTTTTGTAAATACTTCAATTTCGCGCAATTTGGTGCATAAACAGGCTGCCATTTTTTCACTTTTCAAACCCATGAAATCCCACTGAAAACCTGTTGTTTCGGAGCAAATTTCAAAATTTTCACCTGCTACCTCAGACAAATTTTTGACTTTCACCCGCTATAGCAGCTCGATATTCATCTTCCATCCACCATAGCAGCTCCATTATCAAATTTCTTCCGACATGGCGACTCCTTCTTCATCATCCACATGGCGTTGTAGCTCCTTCCCTATCTTCCATCCGTCGCTCATCGGCTCAACTCACCCGACGTTCATCGGCTCCATCTTCATCTTTATTTCATCATTGTGGCTCATTCTTCAACTTTCTGTTTCCGCACATCGGCTCGATCTTCAAATTCCTTCCGCCGCACGTCAGCTCGATCTTCAAATTCCTTTCGCTGCATAGCGTCTCTTTCCCTAACTTCCATCCGCAACTACGGCCCCGATCTTCTTTTGCTCGCCACCGCCAAGCCAACACTTTATCAATTTTCTTTCCCTCAGCGGCGAAAAACTTGGTTTCTACCCATCGTTACGTCTTGAAGCTCGACTTCCACCCATTGTTGCAGCTTGGTCTCAAAATCCATCTGCCGCACAATCACTTAGAAAATTTTTGAAAATTTTCTCTCCGTCAACAAGATTTGGTTGTTTCATCCATTGCATCAGCGATGAACAGGGAAACACAGACGACGTATCGGCTTTGTCTTGGCAACCCAGCCACTACAGTGGCTCATTTGTTAAAACTTTCCCATTGTTGTGGCTCTCCTTTAGCCACCCCATCCACTACATCGAATCACATTTGGCTTTCTCAGNCACCCCAGCCACTACAGTGGCTCATTTGTTAAAACTTTCCCATTGTTGTGGCTCTCCTTTAGCCACCCCATCCACTACATCGAATCACATTTGGCTTTCTCAGCCGCCAAGGAAATGTGCTCAGCACTTAGAAAAAAAATCATACTCAGAAGAATTTTAAAAAAAAATCCTTTGTCTTATGACTGTTTAACATAGGGGTAATTCTGCCTTTGTCAGCTTCTCAACCTTGGCCCATAGAGGCCCAATACTACAACCTAAAGATCTAATACCACACTCTCATGTCCCCAACCCTTACTCGGTGGAGAGGATGTGACTAATATCAAATAACCCAGGAAAACTAAGCCCCGTGAACATAATATGTAAAAACAAATTCTTGAAAATAAAACATTCATAAATATAAACATATTCATAATGAAATGTACATGATATATACAACGGAAGAAAAAAAATTCATTCAACACATTCATGCATTCAACATGTTCATGATAATGTCATAATAATTCATAAGCAAATACAGTTGCAGAACTTAAATACACCAGAATACTTGTCTTTGAAAGAAGCTCGTCCTGCAACTAGCTATGTCGCTACAACGTTCCACCCAACCATAGGCCAGTGTGCTCTTTAATCTCTCAGAAACATTGCCACCCCCAAGCTAGGCATGATCTTCCCCAAGGAATAAGGAACACTAGCAGACTTCACCCATAACCAAGGATACAATTAAAATTCAGTTAAGCCAACACAGTTGGGTTTATCAGACTTACACAGGCAGTGGTTTACACATAGCCAAATTCACATGAGACACAGCCAAGCCAACAGATGGGTTTATCAAGCTAACAGCCAAGCCATCCTTCCCATTGGGTTTACTAGGCTGCCAAGAAAGTGGAAAGGCCGACTGCTAAGCTAGTGATCTCAACCCTAGAGCTATGAACACCCACACTGAATCTAGCCTAATTTCTAAACAATTACACACCCAACACAAGGAAGCTTTCCCTTCTCTGCTGCATAGTCCCTTAGGCCATGACTTCCCTTCCAGTGATATTCAAGGCATGCAAAGAAGAAAACCAACCTTCTAGATTGGTCTGTGAGGTTCTTTCACACACTAGGTTTATCAAGCAATTCTAGACTCGATTTTTGTTCCTTCAATCAATTCAAATGTCAAACGTCGATGCACACACATGGATATCAGTCCTGGGATTTATCAAACGTAATAGATGCTAGGGATTACATACACCTGCAAAAATTTATGAATTACTGAACATTGTTGGTGTGAGACTGATTGCTGCGAATTACCAAAACGAAAATGTTTTCTAGTTATTTAAATCAAAGATACAAAATCGAATTATGGAAAAATCATATTCAGGAAAACAACTAACAAACGGGAGAAAACATGAGAGAGAACAAAATTGTCGAACAAGGGAAAAATCATAACACAAAAAGCAAAACGTGAAGGATTCGGATCTCCAGACAGGGGAAATTCCAAAAAGTTTCAGAATCAGAATCATTTTTTCTTGCTAGATGCTGTGTGAATTCCCAATTGGGTTTCCAAAAACATTTTTTTCAATCCAAAATCGTGAGGGAAGGTGAAACGCTGCCGCATGAGGGAAAGGTGGTCGTTTTTGGTGTTTTCTTGCCCAAGAAATTCAAAAAACGTTTTTCCCAAAGTGGGTCTCTGCCCATTTCAAATTTCCCCACTCTTCCAATCCCCCAATCCCTCATCCTTAGGAAAAATCATGCTCCCATCTCATTTAGTTGCATTGACATAGCCAGCTGTGGGTTTTAATTAAAAATTGCAATTTTAACATAATGTCCAGCTTTTTAAGTTCAACTAGCATAAAAAAATACCATCGGCTACATCTTAATTTCCAAAACATAAACACTAAATCAATGGTGGGTCTTTTTCCTAGCTCCACACCATGATTATTTACATCATTTTATTTAAATGCAAACGAGGTCAAAACCGGGGTATTACAACCCCAACCTTCTATGCTATAGCCAACTTTCATTCACTAAATTCATATGACATTTCTCATACTGTCTCATATTTAGTATGTATACATTTTCGGGAGTTCTAGAAGCAAAACCAACTAATTTTCATGAGTTCTTCCTTCTTATCTCACATTTTTTAGAATAAAAAATGCAAATGTGTCCCTGATCACATGTTTGGCTAACACTTAATAGACTATGTTTTAGATTTTCTACAAGTAACACAATTTTGGCTTTATCTTTTCTTATATTCACGGTGAATTTCCGAATAATATTACCTGAAGCATTATCCCCATATGTAACTTTACCCTTTTGTTTTCTTAAGTTTGAAAACTTGTCCTTATCTCCTGTCATATGTTTTGAACACCCATTGTCAACATACCAGACATCTCCTTTATCTTGTGTTCTCAAGGAAATAAGACATTCCTCTTTTGATGTCCTTTCTTTCCATTGTTTCTTTTGCTCTATAAAATCCTTTGTTCTTTCTGATATTTCCATTAACTTGCAATTTCTTTCTTTATGTCCATAGTTATGACAAATCAATCATTCTAAATCCCTTTCTTGTAGGGGAGTAAATGAGTTATAATTTATGCTCTTAACTTGACTAACTATCTGATTGTCCTTGAAGTTATAGCTTTTAACCTTCAATCTTTTCCTCTCATATGATCTACAATTCATATCTTTGTGTCCAAAGTTAGAGCATGAAGAAAAATACCTAAGGAAAATGTAAGGATACTTGTTTTGATAAACCTTCATTGGAATTTTCTTGAATCTCTTCTTGATGGGTGGAAATGATCTTCTGGATTTCTGAGCATTCCTTGTCTTTTCTTCCTCTTTCTTCTTGAATGTACTTAGAAGAGAAGTTGCATAAGATTTTGGGATAACTTTATTTTCTTCTTGAGAATAACCTATTCCATTTTTGTTACTTGGGTTTCTTTGTATGGTTATAATCTCATCTAAACTTTTAGAACTATTTTCATATCTAGTTTGAATAAAATTTGCATCAATATCTTTTCTTAAATGAACTAATTATGCCTCCATTATTTCACAAATGAGTTGTTTTTCCTTAAGAGATTTCTCCATCCTTTCTTCTATCCCATTTACATCTTGAATTTGGTGTTTCAGATTGCTCATGATTTTATTCATATCTTTTTCTTTATATTCATTCTCTTCCTGTTTTTCAACTACAAAACTTTCCAGCTGTCTATATTTATTTTTGTATCTTTTTAATACGTCCAAAGCACTGAGTATTTCTTCTTCCTTATTAACCTCTACTTAATCTTATTACTCTTCCTTATGCTCAATTTCTTCTATTTTATTAGACTCTTCAATACCTATAAAAAATACTTCATCATCACTGTCACTAACCTCAGATGAATTGTTGTCTTCTTCTTCTACTTTTGAGTAGAAATTCTTTTTTTCCTTTGTACTTTTCATATAGTGGAATTTTCCTTTTTTCTTGTATTGTTTATTGTTTTCATATTTATCCTCAGAGTATTCTTTGGGATAAGGACACTTGGCTTGAAAGTGCCCAATTTTTCCACAATTAAAACATTTGAAGGGCAACTTTCCTTTGTACTTCCCTGATCCTTTCTGAAGTTTTTTAATAAAATTGGCTTCTTCCACATCAGATTCTTCATTATGGTCAGTCTAGGTTTTCTGCTTTTCCTTTTTTATTTTCTTGGTCACTTTGAAGGTTGCTTCTCCTTTTGAAGTATTATCAATTCCTAGTCTTAGGTCATAGGATGCAAGAATTTGATATATATAATTCAACCATTGTAAGTTCTCCTAACTTCTCTCGACCTTCAAGGGTGGATACTTTGGGATTATATGCCATAGGAAGTGTTCTTAATACTTTTTGCACTGTCTCATCGTCTTATATTTCTGTTCCTAAACCTATTATTGTATTGACGAGACTGTCAATTTTTTTGAAGTACTATGAAATTGTTTCATTATCCTTCATTTTTAGACCTTCATATTGAACTCTGAGCGATTGAAGTTTTGTCATTTTTACTTTGGAATCTCCTACATATAACGTTTCCAATTTGTCCCAGAGTTGTTTTGCACTTGTACAAGATAGTACTTTTGCAAGAACCCTTTTACTCACTCCAGCTTGTAATGTATTTAAGGCTTTTGCATGTTCCCAATATTTCTTCCTGTCTTCTGCTTATGTGGGACTAATTTTTGGAACATCATATCCTTCTTCAACTAATTCCCATACTTCCATACCAATGGACATCAGATAACTTTTCATTCTAATCTTCTAGAAAAAAAAGTATTCACCATCAAATATGGGGACTCTTATTGACATCTTCATCTGCTGATCCATAGTGCTTTTAATAGGATCTTCCTTCTAGTGGTTAACCTGTGGTGAAGGAACTGGATCTGATACCAATTATTAAATCAGGTCCTGTCACCAAGAGGGGGTGGGTGAATCAAAGAATAAAATTTAAAATATCTTTTAGCAAGTGTCAAAACAAATTTGAACAAAATAATTTATCGTGGAACCCAATAAGGTAAACCACCAACACTTTCCTATTATTTGCAAAACTTTGTTTTTACAATATACAATAGAAGAAGATGCATCTTCTTTTGTATCAGCACCAACTGATCAGGATGCACCCACACCCTCATTCACCAGCACCAACTGGTAGGAGCACCAACCTACAGGCACCACCCTTCCACCCTTAAATGTGATGAACCATGCACACATATTACAACATCGATGACACAGTTACTTGGTCTTCATCTCCTTAGATCTGGACAGGAAAGACACCTTCTCTTCATTTTAAATATATTTTTAAATACTTGCCTCTTGGATTGTGATTGTTGGGTACAAACACATCCATTCATCATCTAACCTTCAGCCATTGCAATATTTCATCGTTCCTTTGCACCAAACACACCCTTTCATCCTTTCTGCAGCCTAGAATCTATTTATGCGACTCTATTTACTTTTTTCTGATGCTTCCGCAATTTCGATCATGTAGATGGTCTTTTTGCACTTAGCTTTCCACGTCAACCGTTCTGCACCGTCGATCTCCTTCAAGATTTTTGTGACCATCTATCTGAGGAGGAAATCAGATATCAGATGCGCCTTTTCAAATATCATTCCATGATTTCCAAACCAATCTTTCTGCACGCTCCTTTCTGCACTGCAGAAGGAAGAAACCAGAAATTCAACTTCCATTTTTTCGGACTTTTTCCTTTCTTCCTTTCCGCTCCCGTAATGGTCCTTCCATAATTATCTTTCCGCACTTTGGAAGGAGGAAACAGGAAACTCAAATTTCCAATTTTTTAGACTTTTTTTCTTTCTGCCTTTCCCCTCTCACAACGGTCCTTCCATCGTTATCTTTCCACACTTGTATTTTTCACAGTGTGAAACACAGAAGTTGAAAACTCAACGTTTCCAAGAACAAGCATATGTACTTCCACTTTTCAAACTTTCCTTTCCGTGCTTCCTTTTCCGCACTACAAAATGCGGAAATCGAAAACTCAACGTTTTCCAAGAATGAGCATATGCTCTTCCGCTTTCTAGAATTTCCTTTCTGCACTTCCTTTTTCGCACTGCAGAATGCAGAAGTTGAAAACTCAACATTTCAAAGAATGATCTTATTTACTTTTGTTTTGTGGGCTTCTTTTTCCACACTGCAGAATACGAAAGTCGGAAACTCAACATTCCCAAGAATGAGCATGTGTTCTTCCGCTTTTTGGTCTTTGCTTTCTACACTTCAAAATGCGAAAGTAGGAAACTCAATGTTTCCAAAGAGGAGCTTATGCTTCTTCCATTTTCCGTTTTCCACACTAAATTTTTTGCACTTTCCTTTCCAGACTGCGGAAGGCTAAAAATTGGAAAACAAAACTTTTCATGACTCCAAATTTTTGTTTTCCACGGTTCCGCACTGTGGAATGCAGAAGTAGAAAACTCAATTTTCATGACTTCAACTTTTGCACTCCATGGTTCTACACACTAGTAGAAAATGAGAAATTAATGACTAAAAAAATGACTAAAATTAGGCTATAAACGACTATTTTTGAGTCGGTGACTAATAGTAGCAAATTACCACTATCTTATAGCTAGTCGTATTTTACTAGTCATTAATAGCTTGACTTAGTAGTCATTGATTTAGTCATTGATAGACAATGCTTTAGTCATTGATAGTCAATGTTTTAGTCATTTTTTTAGTCATTGATAGTTAATGATTTAGTCATTGATTTAGTCACAGATTTAGTCATTGATTTAGTCACTAAGTTAGTCATTGATTTAGTCACAGATTTATTCATTGATTTAGTCACTGAGTTAGTCATTGATTTGGTCGTTGATTTAGTCACTGATTGCAACCATTAATGACCAAATATACGACTAAATAAACTACTACATGTTAACATATTAATGACTAAGCTAAAAACGACTAATAGATGGGAAATTAACTACTAATAGTCGTATATATGTAAATTTAGTCATTTTTGTAGTCACAAATTTATGATAGGGCACGGAGGAATCGAACCACCAACCTCCTGCCTATAATTAGGCAGGCGCTCTACCATTGAGCTAGCACCCTTTAAGAAGTTGTTATTGCTTGACAATGATGATATTCAAACAAATTTATGATAGATATCAATTTACAAACACTACTACATTTCGACCAAAAATCCGACGGCCGTATTGTCGGATTTTCGACACTCCCCTGTCGCATGTACGACACTAAGATTTTTTTTAAGCATTGGTAGATTTTCGTCGGTTATCTGACATCTCTTCAATCCGTCGGTAAAGCGACACCTCAGTTTACCGTCGGTTAAATGTAAAGCGTCGGTTATCCGACATCTAATTCATAATAAACTTTAAACGTAAGCGTCGGTTAAGCGACTGTGGAGAAAACGTAAGCGTCGGTTAAGCGACAGCATGGCCGTCAAAGAAAGCGAAGGTATTGAATTTTCTTTTAAAAAATCACCTACAGGCCGTCGCGTAACCGACGGCTATAAAACGTAAGCGTCGGTTAAGCGACAGAATTGCCGTCGGTTAAGCGACGGTATTGAATTTTTTTTTTTTTTAAATATCACCTATAGGTCGTCGCTTAACCGGCGGCTATAACTGTTTTTAAAAAAAAAATACAAATGCCAAATGTAGAGACACACCTTGATGTTTATATAGAAGCAAGTTCTTCTACCTTGCCAATCTAAGTTTTATTGCAGGGAAATGGCATACTACACCTACCTCTATATCTCAAAACATTCAAAATTCCTCGGATTGCAACATCTATAATATCATTCTACCCATACCGAACCAATATTTCAGTCAGTTTGTTAGTTCATGTATTGAAATATGCGAATTAAGTTGTCCTTCTTACCTCCGGATCTTGGGAACCGAAATATGTGGGAGTGGCCATGTTTCCTTTTACCCCAATTATTATTTAAAAAAATATAGAAATAAATTTCAAAACTTTATATAGCCCATGTCTGTTTTGGATGTATCAAATGTATAAAGCGATCAATGAAATGATCACATCACTACCATTACACTGATATCACCCTACCTTGACTGACGATAGCCTTTAGGTGGTAGCATAAGACTCTGGAACACCTTTCCGTGGGAAAATATTATGGAACCAAATCTTTTTTGTTTCATAAATGTAAAAATTGCAATCGTGTCCAATCTATCTAACCAGATAAGACTACATGTTAAAATATTATTGAATTTATTCTATATGGAAAAATATGCATCGTCAATTAGCATGGAGACAAATATGCAATCATTGTTTTCAAGCTAAAATTTTTTTGCTAGACTTCCGTTGTAAACCTACTGGTTTGATTTAATCGCAGGGGTTAAATTGTTAAAAACCCTACTAGGACATCTTCCAATAACAGTATTAACGGTTTTAGTTCAGAAATTTTGATAATTGTGATACTGGTACTATTTGTTGTTTCCTGATGAGACTTTGAAGATTATGAACTCTTATTCCTGCTGAAATAAGGTCTTTCTTGTTGTTTATAGTGCTTAACACAGAAATTTACACTGCTGATCAATATTGAAATTTACAGCGTGAGAATCTAAGAAATGAAAATTGATATCGCATACCTTCACAGCATAATGGGAGAGCAGAGAATGCACCTTGGTATCTCCAGTTTCCTCGTAGAGAAAAAGATCCAGAGGACAATTGGAAATACTATTACAAAATAAGATTAGCTATTGAATTTTTGTATCTTATACACCGAACATATCTATCACAGACTATACAATTAAAAAAAAACATGAGAATTTAAATAAACTGCCGACAACTAGAACTATGGATTGAAAACTGAAATTAGCAGAAAAGCTTATGAAAGCATTATGAAATAACAAGAGACTGCAAAGAGGGGAAACAAATTGTTAATCTTCATACTTGGTGCTTGAAGGCGAAATGAGGGAAACCCATATATCATATCATCGCTGGAATTCGATAGTCCATTGAATATCACGGTAATGTTTTCTTAGTCTATGAGGGGGCCTTAATCCACATGAAATACGTCGTGGCAGCCATGGATGGCAAGATCGAAGCTCCCTTCGTCACACAGGTCTGCTATGAAAAGACGAAGCCTCTGGTGGGATCCTAGGAGAGAGGGAAGGCATGAATTCTTTGATGGGTTCTTTGGATCTTCTACCTTGCCAATCTAAGTTTTACTACAGTGAAATGGCATACTACACCTACCTCTATGGGTCTGTTGGCTTGAAAGGGGACTTATACTTGTATAATACATAAACTTTCTCCCTAAAGGCAAGGTGCGCGCAGGAAATATTACTCCAAACATTTCCAGGAGTTAGCAGATGTAGCCGGTTGAGTGCTAAAGGCCTAAAAGGATTGGGGTTTTTATTGGATTGCTAGAAGGACAGATATGAGGAGCGGTTCGAGCATCTTAGATAAGTTGCAGCATACCCGGAATGGTTCGAGTGATATCAGTGGCAGGTAGGGTTCGGCGAAAAAGAGTATTTATTTTAGGGCATTTATATTACGGGCCTGTGATCCTTTATGACTTTAGGGCATTGATCAAGGAAAAGGAATAGCGTTGAATCAGATTTGGATCAATAAATAGCGAGCGTTGAATAAGAATTTGCTCATATTCCGACCGAGCAAGAGCAAGTTTGTATTCTGTGTAGAAGTGAGTGAAGTTGAGGTGGGGTATAGCCAATGAATTTGAGCAACAATGTAATGTCAAGGATTATGCAAAGTCGTAGGAATGTCAAGTAGTTTCAAGAAAAGAGCCATCCAAAATGGTTAGCTAATTTGGTCAATTAAGATACTATAAAATCCATCCATGCTCACCCGAAATACTGATTTAAAGCCAATGCCTTTCTGTCCAATATAGCCAGCATTGGAACCTTTCTTGGTGGAATTCCCAACATCACAAAGAGCTCTAATGTTTTCAGCGGTGAAGCCCAATTCATTATTGAGGACCACAACACCATTGCTTTGTAGAATGAATGCCAAAGTCGGTTCCACATGAGCAGGATAAGCATTTTCATCTGCATTTTGGACCTGCAACAACATAATCCCAGAAGCATAGACGATTGGATAATCCTAATAGAATTATTATAATATCCATTCTTCAAAACTGTATCATAATTCTAAATAATCAATTTCATACTTCCATTAAAGATTTATTAATTCCAAGGGTGTAAACTTTCTGTACCTGTTAGCACTAAGAACTGCATCTTAGACGAATCTACATTGCTATGGAGCCAAGCTTTCACAATGTGGAAGACAGACTTAGCAGGATGGCCTAATCAGATAGGCAGCAGACAGAGTTTCAATGGAACCATCACTTCAGACTTCTTTTATTGCATCATGTGATTACTTCACACATAGAATTCATTCTACTTATCCATGAGTGTATTAATAATTATGACCAAGGCATATCACAAGAGAGTGGCCCTATGTTTTTTTGGGCAAAGCATGTTTTCTATGGTTTATGGGAGATTGCTTGCTTAGAAAACAAGAAATGGAGTGGTTGCTTGGCCAGATAATAAGGTAACAATCAAGATAAGATAATTTTATTAATGTCCAAAAAATGACCACAAAAGTAGGTCAATGGGACTAAAAGGATATAATCGTTTTAAGTACAATGTGGGAGTGCAAATTCAACTCCTAGATAGAAGGATACCGGTACCTTTTATATGCACAACAGTATGTAGATTCAGTTGATTCTGACGCTGCATTTCAGAAGAAGGGTGCTCTTTTATAGATTGTTTCAAGTATATACCAACAACTAGCTATGATGCTTCTAGGTATCGATATGGTACTGGTTCTATTACCTAATTCATAATTGACGTATAAGGAACATAATTTTCCTTTGGCACACGCTTAACTGGGTTTGCTTCAATGGTGCAGCAGGGATAAAGATGGTCAAGAGAAAATTCATGCAATTGCTTTGTTGGATCTCTGAATATTGAGGTGCATGGCACCAATATTACTAATAGAAGGTAGACAATTTACAAAATTTTGACTTTATTGTCAAAATTGCAATTTTCCATGACACAATTAAAAATGACTAACATAAATGACTAATTCATATTCTTCTAGCTAGTCATTTTTTATGTTGTGACTAAATTAGTCGCTTATGTTAGTCATTTTTAACTCTGTCACTTATTATCTAGTCATATTTGTTAACTGGTGACTAAATTAGTCGTTAATTTTAGTCGTTTATAGTTGGGTCAATCAAAATTGCTCATATTTAGTAGTAAATCACTTGAAAAACCTGTGGTGACTAGAATTTTTAGTCACGTAGTAGCTAATTCCTCATTTTGTACTAGTGACACCCACACTACCACTTCCGCACTACGGAATGTGGAAGTAAAAAAATCAATGTTTCCAAAACTTTGACCACGCGGTTCCGCACCTGCACTTCCGTTGGTGCAATGCGGAATGCGAAATTTGGAAAACTCAATGTTTCCAAAACTTTGACCTTTTGATTTCCGCGGTTCCGCTCCTGCACTGCAGAATGCGGAAGTCAGAAACTCAATGTTTCCAACAGTATTTTTCACAATTATCCACTTTTCGCCTTCTGCTTTCTATCTAAACCATTGATTTGTTTTAGCGGATCATTTCTTAGCCGTTGGAGCTCAGGTTTTTTCATAACTTCTGTCCTATCTGATTTTCTTGTGGATCTACTATCGACCGTCAATCTTATTGTGGAATGATTCCTAGTAATCTGATTTCAAAACTTTTTTGAACTATAACATTTCCTCCTATATTATGTGGAACTTATCCTCATCTATCATATCTCGTGCAAGATGCTTCCTGACCATTCATTTTAGAACTAATGCAGATCTTCCCATAATGACTTTAAGGATCTGCATAATGTCTTTTCGGAAATCCTCTGTGATTGTTTCTGTCAGTTTATCTATGCCATATCATCATCTGTGAAATGCCATATCATCATCTATTCCATTCCATGCCTTTTCATCATATCTGCCATTATATATTTTGTTTATCCTTTGACATCCCTGAACTATTTGACATCAATGACAATTATCTTCCATATTGATAACAATACATACTGACCAGAAACCATTAGAATATCTTCAATCACAAACTAAGCTACAACAATTCAGACATTTTAAATGGATGGGATTTCTAAAACAATTTCATTTAGTCATCAAATATAAAAAAGGAATTCATAATAAAGTTGTAGACATGTTATCAAGACCTCTAAAAAATGCATTTGTTGTTTTTCAAAATAGTCCATTGGATCATGAAAGTTGCATTGAACAATATTCTTAAGATGAAGACTTCAAATATGTGTATGAATCTTTAATACATGGAACACAAATTGAAGAATTGGACTATCATATTCATGATAAGTTATATATCATCTTGGCAAATTTTGTATTCCACATAGTGAAAGAGTTCATGTAATTAGAGAAGCTCATACTTCTCTTATATCTCGTCACTTTGGTGTAGGCAATACAGTTTCTCAGCTTCAGGGGTATTGTTATTGGCCTAGGATGAATGAAACTATATCCAAATATGTAAAGGGGTGTGTTATGTGTTCTACAATTCAAGTAATAGAAACTTAGGCTTGTACACTCCACTCCCTATACCTTCTCGTATATGGGAAAATCTGTCTATGGATTTTGTGGGAGGGTTACCTATGTCTAGGAAAGGTCATGATTACTTATATGTGGTTGTGGATAGATTTAGTAAAATGTGCATTCTAATTCCTTGTAAAAAGAAGGTCACAATAGAGTTGAATGCTTAGTTATTCTTCCATAATGTTTGGGTTCATATTGGGCCATGTTCTTCTATTGTATCTGATCGCAACTCCCGCTTTCTTGGGAAGTTTTGGTAAAATTTATGGGAACTTATGGACACTACATTGAAGAAGAGCATTTTTTTAATCCACAAACTGACGATCAAAATGAAGTAATCAACTGCACAGTGGTACATCTACTCCAAGGTATTGTGATAAGCATCATAAGCTTTTGGATGAACAATTGCATTATGTATAGCATGCATACAACCATGTCATTCACTCTTCTACACAAAGGTATCCATTTCAAACATGTTTTGGATATTTTCTGAAGTCTCCTTTCGACTTTGTTTGTGGGAAATATTATGTGGAAGATGGACTAGTTGATGTAGATAAGGTATTGAATTTCATCCAGCATATCCAGTTGGTGCACCATGAAATACAAGAACAAATGAAGAAGAGCCAATCTAAGTACAAGACAAGGAATGACAAGTGTCACGTCCCCATGCCCCGATCGGCATAAAGGACGTGACCCAACTTCACCAGCACCGCGGCTAAGAGCCCATGAACATGTACAGGCATAGATAAAATGCTGAAATGCTAAAACAGAAAGTTGATAAAGAGATGCATTACAGTGGAATGTACACAGATACCATCATTCATCATACGCAACTACAATTGTAGTTTATGCACAGCTATGATTATCTATCTTGCATAGCAGGATCAATATGCATTCAAACAAGCATTCATTCAACATTTTCATTTCATTTCAATTAACAGTAAATATAGAATTGCAGACGTAAAATACACAAGATCACTTATCTTATGAAAACTTTGCTCCGCAACTAGCTACGTCGCTGCAAAGTTCCACCCAACCATAGGCCAGCGTGCTCCTCAATCTCTCAGCAGTGCTGCCACCCCCGAGCTGGGAATGATTCTCCAAGGAATAAGGGAACTAATAGGCTTACACATAGCCAGGGATATACAAAACACACAGCCAAGCCAACAAAGTTGGGTTTATCAGGCCATTAAGGAGTTGGAGAAGGCAAATTGCTAAGCTGGTGAGCTCATTACAGAGCCAAGAACACCTACACCAGAACTAGCCTGACCTCTAAGACATCCAAACACACCCAACACAAGGAATCAGTCCCTTCTCTGCTACACAGTCCCTCAGGCCCTGCATTCCCTTCCAGTGCTATTCAGGGGTGATGGAGAAGAAGGCCAGCCCTCTAGCTCTGTCTGTGTGGTTTCCTGCCACCATGTTTATCAAGAAAATCTAAGCCAACATCCCTACTCCTCTCCCAGTCCGAAGACCAACCATTGCACTCCGGCAATTAATTTAGCTATTACGGCTTAAACCAGGAAAAAACAACTTCAACCCACCTACAGCAGTCCCCAAACGTAACCGCAAAAACGGCTCACAACGTGGGGGAACAATGACCTGTTTTTCACAACCGACGCTGCTGGGAAAAACGTATGCAAACCACAATAGGGACGAATTTACAGTCTCACAACCGGTGTGTAAACCACCACAATGCAGAACCCACGGTTCAGCCCGTGAGTAAAGGATATAGCCGCTCTATTCACAAATCCCCAGAAGAAAACTACTGCGTGGGTAAAATCTAGGAAAATCCTGTGCGTGAAGATGAAAAACGAACCAGAAATGGTGGAGAACGAACAGGGCACAGAGAGGACGTGAAATTGGAAGTGCGTGAGTCTTCAGCAGCAATTCCCTGCGTGAAGATGATCAACAATGGCAAGGACGCGAAATTGCCAGTGCCTGAGCGTTTTGCAACCTGTGGAGAGAGGAAAGATGTCTGCGTGAGTGAAGTGTGCGTGAGGGTTTTTCCTTCCATTCTGAAGTCAACTGCTAAGGGTGGAGTGTGCATGGAGGCAAGGACTGACAGTCCTGCCACCCCACTCCCAAAATCAATAACTGCCTCAACTAACAACAGCAATTATTAATTGCAGGTGGTTCGGTAAGACAAGGAAAGAAGACACATGGGTAATTTGCCTTATTGGCCAAAGTTGACAATTTCCCCTAACTCCTTATCCTTGGAAAAATCATGCCCCTTTCGATTTAGTTGCCACGATCATAGCTGGTCGGGTTCATTTGATTAATTATAGATGCATATTTACATGATGACCAACATAATATATGCCGCATGCCCCGATATACAATCGGTGACAAATTTAAATCCCAAAACATAGCATAACCGATCAATGGTGGGGCCTTGGCCTTTAGCTCCACACCCTGATCATTTACAATTTATACATCATATACATCTAATGTAACGGGGTCAAAACCGGGACATTACAACAAGCATCAAGTGGATCATAATTTCGAAGTTGGTGATCAATTTTGGCTTCATATCATCAAATACCAACTTAAAGGTGAAAGTAAAAAGCTTAAACCACTCAAGTATGAACCCTTCACAATTTTGGATAAAGTTGCTAACAATGCTTCTCGGTTAGATTTGATTCCAAACATGCAGATGCATTCCATTGTGAATGTGGAAAAGTTGAAATTGTATGAGCCTCCAATGATCATGGATAAAGAGGAGAATGTTCATGTTCCTTCTACTGATGACTTTGCACCTGAGTATCTTGATGGGTTGTACGAAGACATCATTCTTGATAGAAGGGTAAGGACTTCATGAACAGGTGATGTGGAGTATCTTCATGTGGGACTTAAAGGAATTCATCCAAGAAAAACACAATGGAAAGAGATTAAAAAGGTGAGGGACTTTTACCATCACCTGTTTGTTGAGTAATTTTAGGATTTTAGTGGTCCAAAAGCTTCCAGTGGGGAAATTTGATCCAATAGGATCCTCCCAAATGACCATAAATCAAAGTCTTAAAATACTAAAAAGGATCACATCATTTCCTAGAGCTCTCCAAGAGATTTTTCATGACACTCATTTCATCCAAAACGAACTCAGGATGTAAAAGATATCTTGTTCTGGAATTTTGGGAAAACAAGGAAAATGGAAAAAATGGGGTACCACTTGGCCTGTACAGCTAGACCAGCTAGACCATACGCCGATGTGGCAGCACCCTTAGGTACCACATGGTAGGTGAGTTAGAAGGTTGTATATTGATGTGGAAATTCATAGGATGGCGTGGAACTATCATGGTATGACACTTAGAAATATTATTACATATCTGGAAAAAACATGGACCAATCAAAGGCCACCACATGGGGGTCTGACTGGCCACATTGTGGTTTTATTTACCAAAAAATATATTGGGAAGGGGGATCGAACCCTAACCTCTCTCCATCTCTGACTCCCTACCACTATGCACCTTACAAATACGCCATTGATGTTGCTATATATGTATAGTGGAATTTCTTCTATTTAAATTTGATTAGGTTTTTATTGTTGAAAAGGGGCGGGCTTAACTACCTACCACTATGCTGACTCCCTACCACTATGCACCTTACCAATACGCCATTGATGTTTCTATATATGTATAGTGGAATTTCTTCTATTTAAATTTGATTAGGTTTTTATTGACTCCCTACCACTATGCACCTTATAAATACGCCATTGATGTTGCTATATATGTATAGTGGAATTTCTTCTATTTAAATTTGATTAGGTTTTTATTGTTGAAAAGGGGCGGGCTTAACTACCTACCACTATGCTGACTCCCTACCACTATGCACCTTACCAATACCCCTACCACTATGCACCTTACCAATACGCCATTGATGTTGCTATATATGTATAGTGGAATTTCTTCTATTTAAATTTGATTAGGTTTTTATTGTTGAAAAGGGTCGGGCTTAACTACCTACCACTATCTCCTTACCAATACGCCATTGATGTTGCTAAATATGTATAGTGGAATTTCTTCTAGTTAAAATTTGATTAGGCTTTTATTGTTGAAAAGGGGCGGGCCCATAGTCTATTTTATATATGTGTAATCTGATCCATATGTAACCAATGGAAAGGATCCAACCAATATCCATAGGGATATGCGACCAAACCATATGTTATATATGGTAACTCATATGTATTTGTCACCCAAAATGGAGGCCCATGGGATTGACCTCGAGACCTCTGTCTAAGATATACAGCATGTTACCAATAGGCCAACACCTTTTGCATTGAGCCATATCCATTTAATATATTTAAAAGTTTGCAGCAAATTTGAAACCCCAAAAAGGGTGTGCCCACGTGGATCGCAAAACAACCCTTTTTCTACTATGTAAATTGTGGTTTAGAGTGGGGATGAGGTACAAAGCGAGAAAATTTTTCAATGCAGGAACAATTCTCGAGGCAAAAATCCGTACCATTTTGTATAGTGCAGGGGGTGTTGTTCTCGAACTGATTTCCAGGGGAGGTCCCAGGTAAAGTATAGAGTGTTTATACTCAAATTTCTTTATTTTTAAATATGATCACATTGGTGCAATATGTTTTTGCAGCTGACGGGAAGAATTTCAAAGTGTCCTCAAAATTGATGTAATTTGCAACATTTGAAGAAATAATAGAAATTGTCTCACTAGAAGTAGACCCAGAAACGTAGGCCATCAGATTCAAACTCCTTTATCATTTGTAGTCTTCAAATTATGGTTTGCATCTTTATTATTTTGCATTCATTTTACTTATGTGTTTTCTTTAAAGTTTCCATTTTAAATTCTTTCTCAAGAGATAATTGTTGAAGCATTCACATAATTCATGGTTAATTACAGATCCTATAAAATTTAGATCTGGTACAGGATTTATGTCGCACATTTGACAATACTCTTTATGTTAATGAGCATCGTTACAATATGTATGATCCTCTTATTTTATTGAAGCACCACAATCGATGTGTTATATTTATTTCAGAGAACCAACGATATCGGTGTGTCTAACTGTGATAGAACTAATAGAAAATATTGAAATTCCACACACCATTAATGGTGTGGTATAGGTTTTATGTTGCACATTTGGAAATACACTTATTGGCGTGTCTAATTATGATAGCACTAATGGAAAATATTAAAATTCCACAAACCATTAATGATGTGGTATATTTTTATGTTGCACTATTTATGATGCTCTTTTTGTAAATGATAATCATCACATCATGTATGGTGTTCTTATTTTATTGAAGCACCATTATTGGTGCATTATAATTATTTTGGAACATCAATAATATCGTGCACCTAATCAAGGGAACATACTAGATAACAAATATTAAAATTCCACACAGCATTAATAATGTAGTATATTATTATGTTGTTCATGTATTTGTAACTTTGGAATGTATTCACTTGTATATTTTATGTATTGTACCCCGATGTTTATTCCGAGAAGTATCTGTAATGTAATTGAGTCATGTCATGCCCCAATGTTCCCATCAGGAGATTCAATAATGTAAACAAGTCATGTCAAGTCATTATGGGTAACCCTCCTATTGTTCAAGGGTTAAATTCCCCGCAGTTGTGGGGCCTTAGGGTTATTAGACTATCCTAGAGAAGTCGGTCCTAGGTGAGTTATTGTAATTCAAAGCAATAGTCCCCACCATCTAAGTCAAGGTTAACCCTCCTTGTTGATCAGAGGGTAAAGTCCCCACAAGTTGTGGGGCACTAGGGTTATTAGACTCTCCTAGAGATGTCGTCCCTAGTAAGTAATTGTAAAGTGAGGCCGACATGATGGAGTGGACATTAAGTGAACGAAAGAATATAAATAGAGAGTGAGCCTCTCTATTTATTACACACACACTCACTCATTGGGGCACATGAGTGAGAGAGAAGTATCTCTCTCAAGTGATAGAAAGAGAGAGAAGCTGTGGAGATCATCTTTATGTTTTCGAGTTTTACTACTGCCATTGGTGCTCATTCTATCTCTCAGGAAGTTGCGAGGTTTTCTCCTTTATGGTTTCTTCGAGGAAAATTCTTTGTGTCTCTTGTCTCTTGTGTTTATTGTTGTGCATGTTATTCTCTCAGTTAAATATCCTAAGATAATGCTAGCTTGAATGTTAAAAATCTAACATATGTAACACCGTGTACACTGTGCTTGATGTTAATAAGTATTGGAAGTAGAGATTCTGAGTTTTAATGACACACCAATAGTGTTAAACATTTTTGGCAAAAAAATATTTCAATTATTAATAAATTAGACCTGTGAGACATATGTGCTTTAGAGTGGCACATATGAACCAATTTCATGTATATCTTGGCAGAAAATACAAGGATGCTTATTCAAAAATGTTAACATTATGCTCTCATTTCATTTGTTTTAGGGAAATATTTGCATATATCAAGTGATTATTTCAAATTTTGTAAAACTATATTGAGAACATTTCATATACGACTAGGCGAAAAATGATAAGATGCCTCTTAGAATTTTCTAAGAAATTATATATAACCCTTGTGAGGTGGATACCTTTTGATGGTTTGTACCATTCTTGAGGTATTTGAAGTACATTATATATTTGGGAATTTGTATGAAAGATGTCCTCTGTAATTTATGTTTTATTTTTTTTGAACGCACATAATTTTGTACACGTTGAATGGCTTCAATGGTTAATAATATGTGTGATTTAATAACATAAATTCAAATTCCATAGGTTGGAATCCTCCAAACTTATTATAATATGTGACATGCATTGTCAAAAGTTAATGTGATATTGCAAAATATCTATGAATCTCTTTGAGAGTGTTAACTATATGTAGAATGACTTGACTTCCTCAACATTTCTAGATGTGATCACTCGATGGATTATTCATTTGATGTATTTTTCATCGAAAATAAGAATCTAATTACCATAGTACTTTTCAAGATGAATTTTCTAGTAGTTTATTTTGGTTATTTCATTTTTCTTAATTACACAACTTTAGCACATCAATAGTGTTAAATAATGTTTTTGAGAAAAATTCAATTATTAACAAATAAAATGGCCATTTAATAAAAAAATTGTGTTATGTGTGTATGTGTGTGTGTTTAATGAAAAATGTATGTGAATTAGAGAGAAACGGTGACAATGACGGGAGTAGCGGTAAAATCAGGTTGAATTGTAAAACTTTCTATGGGACTAGGAGGCTTAAGAGAGGAAAAAGATTTGTGCCCTCACTCTATTACAATGGAAACATGTCTCCTCTTGAGGAATGGTTGCCTCCTTATTAAACACTCATCACTAGGATACAAACGATATATTACATAAGCAACAACAAATCTATATGTTTTCCTTTTCATAAAGAAATCCATGTCATTAGAGTTTTCCACAAATGAACAATTTGCATTGAATAATGAGCACCTAAAACTATTTATGAAACTTGCAATGTTCCTATGAGTGACTGGAAAACCCTCGATATATAACGTGTTCTTCATGTTAAAGTTTCTAAAGCCATAACCATTCATGCACATACTATACATGGAAATGTTGTGTTTGTATTTAACAAAAATTGAGTAATCAGACAACCGATGAAGAGGGCCACAAACTGGCATAAGTGCTACTAGCTATTTGGGAGGAATTAATACATGTTAAAGGATAAAACCCCAAGATTTGCAACATGTATTTTAAACTTGGAAATTATATAATTATACCACAAAAGAATAATTTGGTGACAACATTAGGAACAAAAAAATAATATGGCCAAGCACCATACAAAGAACAGTTGTAACACGATTGGTATTTACATTATAGATAGATAGGGTGAGAGCTATCATTGCTAATCTCCAATAATTGAATTGGACTTGGTGTGTACCTGGACATTTTTGCTGTCAACTCATACAAATTTTTGGATCTCTAAGTAGACATGTTTTGGGTGGTATTGATATCATACTTTGGCTCACTATAACTCTTGGTTGAATCAATAGAAGGAAATGAGATGATCAATTTAGGATGAAACATAAATATTTTAGCTTCCAAATTTTCAAAAAAGGAGCCTATGGAAGTGTTCCTATGTGTATTTTCCATAACACCTATTAGATTTCTAACTACAGTGGTATTATGACATCAACATTAGGTAGTCAAACATTAATAAAATGGGATAGTGTGACATGTTGAGTGTTCTCCTTCAACCCTTTGCATTTTAAACAGCCACATACTATTAGGGTGTCGCAAAAGAGATATAGTTGATGGTAAGGTACCATCGATCCATGATGGTGATTAGAAGATGTCATGTTACGTCAATTGTCAAGGTAAAATGACTCTCCTTTCTCCCTACTAGTTGATTCTAATATATTTCTCCTGATAATATCTTATGGTGTTTTTCAACTAGTGGAATACCTTGTGCATCTAAACTCAATCATGAATAAATATATTACAAAGTTCAAGGTATAATTATGCACATGCAAATGCATAAATAACATAAATTCAATTAAATAATCAAAATCTAAACAAAATCTAAAACCTGCAACGAACAAAAGGCAAGAAAATAATAAGCTATGAACAATTTAGAATGTCGTGAAATCTGAAGGGATGGTCATTTGATAGTATAAATTTCACTACTTGCATTTGAACCAAATCAACAATCAATATTTACATGTACATTCTTAAAATAAATTTTGAAAAGAATATAAGAATTTAACTTCAAATGGAATTCTTAAATTTTTTTTTAAATATATGGTGTGAGTTTAATCAACATTTGTATCCTATTGAGTATTGTAATTTATGTCTGTGTATTCTCAAAAGAAAGTTTGGCATACATGTTACATTTTAATTTCAATAGACATCCGAAGGGATTTATAGTGCAATTGGTGTTTTTTATACATATTACCGCACCGGTGCACTAAGTTATGATAAGCACCAATAACTATCATCTACAACAACTTTCACAAATGAAAACATTTACAAAATTATAGTAGTTGATATTTACATTTGGATTTTGATATTTGTATTAAAGCACTACGTTTTTTTCCCAAAAGAGTGTCCGATGCACATTACTATTAGGCGCACTAAAATCTAAAATAAAATAATAAAAATGATTATCTATATATGTTTCTCATCAATGAACTAAAATATTCAACAAAAAAAATGAGCGAGAAAATATTTTCCTTAAAATGAGTTTCTAATAAAAACGTCACAATTCAGTCTTTCTTCGAAAGATTAAGGGGAACTTGTGCAAGAAATATTTACCAAGAAAATCTTTAGGGTGGCCAATTTTTTCTAAAAAACAAATTTGTAAGGGATTATAAGCCACATACAATTTTGCAAAGGAGAAATCTAAAGTATGTAACTTATTACTATTCATCTCAATTCTTTGCCTAACTGTTTAAAAGCAATTATTAAATATTTCTATCCATGTTATTTACAAAGCATTTTGAAGAAAACAAAAAGTTTTCATAGTTACCTTCAACACTAGAAACCCTAACTTTCTTGTTTCTTCTTTTCGATTTTATGTTGCTACAAACATTAGCAATGGGATTTTACTATTTCTACTAAGTTGCAATTAGGTTTTTTTCTCTAAGCGTTAAATACTTAATAGATTTTTGTATTTATATATGGGGCATTGGGCATCAATTGCAATGGGACCACTTATGCCATTAGACCCCCAAAACTTGTCTCGGTCGGTTTTCAAAAAAATCTTTCATGATTATCAGTATCACACACACACACACACACACACACTATATATATATATATATATGAAACATGCACTAGTACTATTATATATGTATAATCCACAAATCAACTTTAATAATAAGATTTTTTTCAAATAAACAATGAACACTAATTTAGCTCGGTGGGTTAGCTCAAGTGGTTGAGTGTTGTGTAATGCAAGAAGAAGGTCTTCAGGTCAAATCCCTGGGTGTTTGTGTAAGGGGCTCACTTGATGTCCCCACTAGGTTACAGTATAGTTAAAATCTCCCAAACGGTTTACCTTGGGTACCATCCTTGAAATGAAGGGAAGTGCCTAAAGGTTTCTTGTGAATTGTTCCTAAAAAAAAGCACACTAATTAAACTAAAAACAGTTTTAGCTTTAAATACTACAAGGAAAAATTCCTATAATGAAAGTTTTAAATGTTACAAAATTGGAAAAAATTCAAAATAACCTTCACTACAACCATTGTTTCTGGTTAAGGATGTTTTGGCAGAGGTTATGACAAATATTCACTATAACTAAAAAATTATGGGCGACTGAAGGTTTTAGTGGAGGTTTTATTCGATGCATCTATTATAAATTATACACATTAATGCATATATGTAACAGATGTCTGTGACCAAGCAATTTGTAACTATATGCATATATTATAACTATATGCATTAATGCATATAGTTCCTTTTCTGTGTCAAGCTCGTTAAAAATGAAAAAGATTTCTGTGACCATAGTTCCCATTCTATGTCAAGCTCATTAAAAAATGAAATAGATGTCATCAAGCATAGTTATTTTCTGTTTCATGCTTGTGTAAAAATGAAACAGGTCCCCTCAAGCATAGTTATTCTCTGATTCAAGCTTGTGTAAAAATGAAACAGGTCCCCTCAAGCATAGTTATTCTCTGATTCAATCTTGTGTAAAAATGAAACAGGTACCCACAAGCATAGTTATTTTATGTTTCAAGATTGTGTAAAACAGAAACAGGTCACCTTGAGCAGTGTTTATTCTTGGTTTCAAGCTCGTTAAAAAACAAAACTGACCTTGGGAAGAGTTCCTTTTCATGTCAAGCTCGTTAAAAAAGGAAACAGATTCTTCCATTTTGTCAAGACTCAATATTTTAACCTTCCTTTCATCTCCTTGTAAAGCAGATGAAATGAAGCTTAGGGGGCATGTATCCCTACCTCTTTATATTAAAGCTAAGCTACTTGACAATTATACTATGGGAAAGTACCAACCACTCGACATCATGTTGAGAACTCACCGGTCAATGGGAGAAATTTTGAGCATACTTTCTTTAGTTTTGAGCTCGTTAAACCATGAAACAACCCTATAGACATAGTTTTTTCTCTGTTCCAAGCTCATTAAAAAATGAAGCAGATACCTTGATCATTCTTTCAACCGATCTTTGAGCTCGTTAAAAATAGTAAGATGGTGTCGAGCTTACTTTTCATTTTTTGTGCTCTGGTTAAAACATGAAAACTGGTTTGAGCTTACTTTATCACTTTTTCGTGCTCTGGATTCAAACATGAAAAGGTTCCAAGTTCCTTTTATACCTTCGTCGTACTCGTTAAAAACTCTGTGAAGGGGTATCGAGTCTACTTTTACTGTTTTTCAAACTCGTTAAAATTGGTTTATGAAAAAAGAACCCTAATAGATTCCTTTTTAAGCTCTATTCGGACTCTTAAAATGTCAAAAGATCGTTGAGTGAAATTTTCTTCTTCACGCTCGTAAAAGGACCTGAAGAGTCGACTTCCTGGTGATAGTTTACCCCTTTTTCAAACCAGGGGGCATTATTTACAAAAAAGGTCTACTCCAACTAATCATGACTGGAGAGTTATCCTAGGCATCATTTTATACTTTTTCGGGCCTTGGGGACTAAATTTACGAAAAAATGCATTCTCGAGTCTTCTTAGTCATTTCAGACTCTCTAAACATGAAACGACAAATGATTTTTCTTTCGTCGGACTCATAAAATAAAACGATGAAGGAGCCTTTTTTGGGAATGAACCCCTCCTTTCTCAAGTTCATAAAATATATGAGAATGGACTCATCACTTGATGAGCTACAACGAGTGTTTGTTACCCTCTTTGAACTCGTAAAAATGAAAAGAGGCACTCATCCTTCGTGATAGGTAAATTAAGGAAAGAGTTTGTATTTTGTTATGGCAGTACATAGTTACTCTTGAACATGGCACTTATTTGCATATGCATTTCAGTACTTGGGTATTCTGTTTGTCTTCGAGTCTTGTTGATTCCATGAGTCTTCTTACCTCGCTTGAGTTGTCAAAGAATACTCCTGTCATTAGTTTCATTAGGGGATTGGTATCATTCTCATGTCAATACTTCCAAGTCATGCCATGCCGATGTTCAAGAGATATTTGGTCATCTGTTCACTGTTTACAGTTAGTTTTCCTTCTATCATGTTGGTCATCCCTGATTCAGTCTCGTACATCGCTCTGTCGTCTGGTTCACTTCGAACATCTATGATCGTGTTTCATGTTGATGATGGGGGATTCATCATGTCCCTCCTTCAACGAGTCTATTCCTGTCGACTTCAGCATCTCATCCAAGAATTAGACTTAGAAACCAAGTCAAGTACCTTGGGACTGCATACCTTAATGACAGGTTACCTCGCTTTCAACATGAGTTTACATCATTGGCTCTTTATTGAAAGATCTCATCGAGTGTTCAACTCCAAGTCCTTTATTCACATACAATGGTATGTACTAATATACCTTGGGAATCATTGACATCAATGGTGATTTCCCTCGCAACTGTTAACAGTTTACATTAATGACTGGTAATCAAGTGGTTTCTACCATGTTCGACGTCAAGACATTGTAATCACATGGTTAGATTCGTATCACTATGGGTTCGGCTTGAAGACCTTGGGTTGTCAAATATCTCACCCAGGTTGCGATGGAGTTTTTTTTTAGTCATATTACATGGATCCACATTGTATTGGTCGTGTATGTGTTATCATCTCATCATGGATATACATTTGTGTCTAGTAGCCATGATTGTGTTTAGTCGGTCTCTACTACCATGGATCTGCATTGTATTGGTTAGCAGCCATGTTATGAATCATATGATATTTGAGTCAGTTGTACTGCAGCAGCTTCCAGCCAACATCCTTTCCTTCAATTTCTTCACTTCGCAAAGCATTCACCTATCGTATTCCTCTAGCTTCATGCTTTGGGGGGGCATTCTGTTACACCGAAATCTCATCATGTTGAGCCATTTGTTAGCACTATTCCTAATCCCTAAAGTTCTCTATGCTGAACTAGGTTGATTTGAGGTTGTTCCTACCCTTCTTACCCTCTCTAGATAGGTCAACGCTTTTCCTCTTCATGTTAGGTGCATCGACTCTCTTCCCTTCATGCTAGGTGCACTAATGGCACTCTTTTCCCTTATGAAAGATGCTCTGGTACTCTGTCTCCTACTACTAGGTGCATCGGTGGTGTTTTGAGCTCAAAAAATGAAGCTTCGAGCCCCTTCTCAAAGGTGGATGAGGTGGAGGACTTTCCCTACATTCTAGGTGAGGTGGAATTCGATTCCTAACCTATGGGGGAGATCCCTTAGATCCCTCCTCCAAATCCTCAACCTATCCTATCCCCTTAGACTTATAAATTAATCCCTCTCTCCATTGTTAAGGGAGGAAGGACTATGGTACTCTTATGTTGGTGGAATTTCTAGGTGATCCCTATCATCCTTTGGAGGCTTGGCTTGGATTGTTGGATGGAAGTTTTCAGCATTAAGGCTTGGTTGTGACATTCCTACCTTCTGTAATTCTATGTATCTCTATGATTACATTAATACAAATCTCTTTCCATAAATTTTATTGTGTTGATAATGTTTAGATCTATCTTCCTTAACTATTGGCTTAGATCAATTCATGTTTAGATACGCATGTACTGTTTTCTTGTTTCCACTTTCTCTACAGGGTTTTGTAGCTCAAGATCTGAAGGCTTTGGATCTTGGATCAACAAAGAGAGAAGAGAATTTGTAGACTTCAGGTAAGTGATATATCTGTTAACTTGCATTTCTATTTGATCTAGGAAAGTAGATTTTATTGTGTACTTGATTTGTTCTAGATCCACTTGGACTAGGGAGATCTGGCTTGAGTCCGCTTGAGTAGATTTATCTGATAACAGTTTTCTTATTTTATTGAAGCACCATTATTGGTGCATTATAATAATTTTGGAACATCGATAATACCGTGCACATAATCAAGGGAACATACTAGATAACAAATATTAAAATTCCACACAACACTAATAGTGTAGTATTTTTTAATGTATCACCGTGTACAATGTGCTTGATGTCAATAAGTATTGGAAGTAGATATTTAGAGTTTTAAAGACACGCCAATAGTGTTAAACATTTTTGCCACAAAAAATATTTCAATTATTAATAAATGAGACATGTGAGGCATATGTGCTTTAGAGTGGCACATATGAGCCAATTTCATGTATATCTTGCCAGAAAATGCAAGGATCCTTATTCCAAAAGTTTAGCATTATATTCTCATTTCATTTGTTTTAGGGCAATGTTTTCATATATCAAGTGATTATTTCAAATTTTGTAAAACTAGATTGAGAACATTTCATATACGACTAGGCAAAAAATGATAAGATGCATGTTAGAATTTTCTAAGAAATTCTATGTAACCCTTGTGAGGTGGATACCTTTTGATGGTTTGTACCATTCTTGAGGCATTTGAAGTACATTGGATATTTGGGAATTTGTATGAAGATGTCCTCTGTAATTTATGTTTAATTTGTTATGAAAACACATAATTTTGTACAAGGTGAATGGCTTTAATGGTTAATAATATCTGTGATTTAATAACATAAATTCAAATTCCATGTGTTGGAATTCTCCAAACTTATTCTAATATCTGACACATGCATTTTCAAAAGTGAATGTGATATTGCAAAATATCTATGAATATCTTTGAGAGTGTTAACTATATGTAGAATAACTTGACTTCCTTAACATTTCTAGATGTGATCATTGGATGGATTATTCATTTGATGTATTTTTCATCGAAAATAAGAATTTAACTACTATAGTACTTTTCAATATGAATTTTCTAGTAATTTATTTTGGTTATTTCATTTTTTCTTATTGACACAACTTTAGCACATCGATAGTGTTAAATAATTTTTTTGGGAAAAAGTCAATTATTAATAAATAAAAATGGTCATTTAATAAAAAATTGTGTTATGTGTGTGTGTTTAATGAAAATTGCATGTGAATTAGAGAGAAACGATGACAACAGCAGGAGTAGCGGTAAAAGCAAGTTGACTTCTACAACTTTCTATGGGACTAGGAGGCTTAAGAGAGAAAGAATATTTGTGCCCTCACCCTATTACAATGGAAACATGTCTCTTCTTAAGGAATTTTTTCCTTCTAGAGTTTTATGAGGAGGCTACATCCCATTTTTGGGCTCATTCTTATTGATGCATTTGATCCACTGTTGGGATCATGTGAGGAAAACATTTAGTGTCGGTTTTGATCTATGGTCCCAGCTCATAGAGGAGGACATATTTCATTGCTGGTCTATCTATGAGCATGGATTATTTTTCCCATTTCCCTGACTTCCCACCTGGAATCGCAAGGCAGAGAGAGAAAAAACATGCATATGTTTAGTAATATGTTAGTGAGGACATCATGGCCCTAGTAACTTCTAAGTTGTTGGTGGATAGTTGTGTGTAGCTACATTCACTATAGAGCAGTCTAGGTGCCTCTCTCTTATGGTCACAATAGTGCCCCACTACACCTCATATGGGAAATGCATTTGTTTCCCTATATTATACTATGTATATTGTTTAGTGCAGAGACCCAAATTGATTGGGTGGTCTCTTGTTTTTCTGTGATAATTTTTTTTTTAATCTTTGGATCATTGTCATTATGTGTTTTCGAGGAGGATGGTGATCCCATTAGGTTTGAAATTACTTTGCTTATTTTTTAAGATATTTTTTATTAATAGATCGTCATTTTACAACTCCCTCTTAGGATGAGGACTGGTGCACTTATTCTCATGTGTGGAAAGATGATTCCCAAGAGGGAAAAACCAAAGTTCCCTTACAGGATCATTTCATATTTACTATAGATGCTTGCAAGTGAGGATGATCATAACATGGATGTTGTGAAGTACCCATATGCAAATCTAGATTGAAAAGGATGTGTGAACATCCTATTTACCCAATATGAACCACCAAATGACAGAGGTAATATTAGTGTTATATTTTCATTAATCTAGTCACATTGTTTTGTCTTATTTAATGCACATGTAATTTTTTGTAACATTTTCTTTAAATTTTCTAATTCTTAATCGATTTGTTTAATTATTGTTGTCTATTAGTTTCCACATATTAAAACCTATGTTGGGGAGGTTCCTTCCCAACATGTTGAGTAGATTTCTAAGGTTAACAAGATACCTCAAATGCGGAGACTTGGATTGTGATGAAGGCCAAATATTCCATTAGGATATGGTAGATTAATTGTATGTACCTTTGGCTCAGCAGGGAGTGCACCCTATATGAGTCACCTAAATGATAGAGTAGCCTAATCTCATATCTATATGGGAAGTCATTCCCCATGATATGATGTTATTGATGCATTGTATTGTTAATGTAGTTAGATTACTTGATAAGAGGATGGGTCTTCCACATCCTCCTATGAAATATCCTCCATAGGTCGAGAGACCACCCTCTGATGCTCACAAAGAAGACTAAACACCATATCCTCCTATATAATATGAGAAACTATCTTCTCCTCCTTACCGAGTCAATCGAACACCATCTCCTCCTCCCTAATCGACCCAACCACCCTATCAGCCTAGACATGTTGACCGACCACCCTCTCCTATGAAATATCCTCCATAGGTCAAGAGACCACCCTCTGATGCTCACAAAGAAGACTAAACACCATATCCTCCTATATAATATGAGAAACTATCCTCTCCTCCTCACCGAGTCAATCGAACACCATCTCCTCCTCCCTAATCGACCCAACCACCCTATCAGCCTAGACATGTTGACCGACCACCCTCTCCTCTTCCACATGTTGACCGACCACCCTCTCCTATTCCACAAGCCAACCAACCACCCTCCCCCTCCATATGTTGACTAACTAGTTGTGACACCCACTCCACTCACTAGAGCTATAAACACAATGGTTGCATCAAGTGATATAGATTCTAATGGAGAGACATATCAATTACTTCGTTAAAAAAATTCATCTAGAAAGGGTATTAATCCCTCTAACTCCATTGGTAGAGGTATTGATGTCTCTAAATACGGTGGTGCACTAGCTAGCTCATAGTAGTTATTGATCACATGTATATATGTGATTATTACAATGTATCTTCTAAATTTATATTTAACTTTTATTTTTTACTTAAGATGTGTGTGTGTGTGTGTGTTTTATATTACTATGCATTTATAGTATGCATTCTCATATCATGTTTAGGTTGATGTATACAATGTGGATATCGTTCATGTATATTTATATTCCTTATCATGTCATGTTGATGTTGTTTGGTTAAAAAAATTATTTTATATTAGTGATTTAAACTAGAGATGAAAAAAAATGTTTAACTCTAGTTAAAATAAGGCTAGTATATTTTTTTTGCAGTAATCATTCAATTCCATTATATAATGTTTAACCAATTTCAAAAGCAATTTCTTTCTTAAAGATGAAATATGTTGATAAAACATTTTTACAAACTTGAATATCAAATTATTCAATCAATTATTCTTTGTATTTGATTAATATTTGAACTCTTATTTTGGATTAAAATCTTATTTCTTCCTCAAAAAAGTAATGGTTATAACTTTCTTGATATATCAATAAATATATCAAAATATTTTGATATATCAAAAATATATATAATATTAGAAAAATTAGCAATTAATATATTAGGGTATCATGCTTGTTCACCCAACTACCGAAAGTGAAATAGAACTTTGCAATTTCTTTTATTTTGGCATGAAATAAACCCATTGACCTATTATAACTAGCAAAAATTAGGCCTTTTACATATAGTTGGTGATTGGATTACAATTTTAGGTACCATTCCAGCTCTACACATACTTATGTGTCTCATAGTTTGTCGCTTCCAAACAAAAATAATTTATCTCCTCTATCACTTTCAAAAAAAAATCATTCAACTCCTATATTACCTTCAAACAAACGTCGTTGAATTCCTATGTCACTTTCAAACAAAATTCATCCAACTTCTTTGTCGCTAAAAAACAATAAGATCCTTTATCATCTCCTCTATTGATGCTGGTTTCCTCATCATGGGAAAATATACTCCTTTATCTCCATTTGTCTCCTTCTTTATCTCTCCTACCTCCTACGGTCTCTATTATTCAGTCACGGGATCCACTTCTTATGAGGCCAGTCTCTGCCAAGGGTCAACTTTGGTGTTTACATGGGATACAATTATTTGTTGTGTATTTTTATATATTATAACATAAATCATATGATAGAAAATATATCATCTTCCTTTTATATTATTTTTTAATTACTTCATTAATTAATAAGATATGTTATTTAATAATTTAAAAAATGTTATATTTATTTATGTATGTTATATACCTAGTTTTAATAACAGAGTAAACAATTAATAAAATGGTCATTATCCACAAATGATTCTATTTCAAGGGGATGTATCGTGACTATAATACTAATTGACAATTCAATTCATCACAAGCATATGACATGATCATTAGAGTTGTGGAGTTGCTCCATGTGATAGGGCTTGTGAAAAGACATATAGGAAATAAAGACATCATATATTTTTTGGCGATATATGTTGATGTGATTTTTGCATGTGAGTTATTATAATGATCTCAAAGATCATATAACTCCATGGCACAAAATTGTATGATAGATTTGGTTTTTAATAATCCATAACTTCTATAAGATTCTATTAACCCCAAACTAAAATTGAGTCAAAACCATTATAATCTTGTTTTCTCTAACTGAACTTAATTTCTAACTATTGTAATCCCATAAAATTTTAAGTGTCATTTTCCCTTAATGATTACAACCCCGCAAACTTAGCCCTAATGCCTAGTCCACTAATCCATTACCACATCACCATTGCACCCTAATACCCTTCAACCCAAAGCATCAAACCATATAAACCCACAAACACCCTTCTTAATACCTAATCCATATAACCCTTTTGCCCCTAATTTATCTTAACGGATAAACCCATGTAAACCCACAAACGCCTTAAACAATAACCCCTAACCATTATAACCTTAATAATTGCTAACCAATATATCCATGTGAGTTTTATAATTGTTGGCCTATTGGCACATGATTTTATATTGGATTTGGTGCATTTTTCATAATGTGTAGATTCCTAGTTGCAAAGTAATGTATTTTATTTGGGGTTGATGAGTTATTGAGTTATATGTTGACCAAACATGTTAACCAACTTGAATATTAAATTATTCAATCAATCATTTCATGATTTGTTTAATTTTGAAGTTTACTTTCGAATTAAAATAATTTTTTAATTATTTTTTTCATTAATTTTTATAAAGTTAAAATTATTCCAGTTCAATTTAACAAAATAATTATTCATTCATTATTATATATTGTAACATCATCCATATTAAATCGGAAAAAAACACCATGCATTTTTATGCGAAAAGTTGATAAAGGTGTTTATTAAGAAACATCAATAAAAGCTTCTTCCTAACAATGGAATTATTGTCATATTGTTACAATTGTAAACAATTTTCTAAAATACTATTGTCATATTTTTACAAATGTAATTAATTTAGTAAAAATACATTGATTTTTTTTCATCAAAGTAAATATGAGAGACCATGTTCTTCAACTAAATAAAATTCTTTTTCAATCAACCTTTCCATACAGTGACAAAATACTAGATAGATAAATAGTACGTTACATATTAAATTGATTTTAAACCAACTAAAATGGTTTAAAAGTAATAAAATATTCCTAGACGTAACCTTACAAATGTTATTTATAATATTTGATAAAATATTTAGATGAAATATAAAAATGCTTAGCACTAATGGTAATCGTTTTTTTTACTTATATATAACACAAGTGACAACCTTTTTTTGAAATGTCTTTAAAATTTTCAAAAAAAAAAACTTATAGGTATTTAACTATGCAATGAGATAGAAATACCTTCATAACTCAACTTCTTTAAGAACTTAATTTACTTTTTCTTAACGTGTGATGTTGCATCTATATAATCGGGTTATTAAAATGGAAGAAGGAACTTCATCATTATATTTTTTTCAACTTGATGGTTAAAAATGGTTGTGAACTTTTCATTTTCAACATTATAAAATGAATAAAAAAGTATAATTGGTCAATTATAGATAACAATAATAAACTAATACATTTAAAATATAAATGTTGAAATAAAAAATATACATATAACTCTCTATTGTCATCACCCTAATTATATTCCTTGCTAGGAATTATAACATTGTTTTATTTTAACCATGGGAATCAATAATTTGTCGGGATTACCTTGATTAGGTCCAGGTTCAAAGTTAGTGAATATTGCTATAACCTAAGATTATATTCAACATATTGTAAGCCAAACATACAAATAAATCACGACTTAGCAAGGGTTGAGACGTTCGTAGACACACCCAAATATGGGGGTCCCACTCTAGGGAGGTTCCTACACTTCTAGCCCCATCACAACAAGTCAATATCTCATTAGGGTTTTCAACTTAACTGGGGAGAGTGAAATTCACAACTCTCCACCATACACCCCCCCCAACTAATTAGGATGAACCACTAATCCCTATACAACACATCTGGGTAAAAAATCACTTGGTTCATCAAAGGAATTTGAAGGTCCAAAATGGACTCCTAAGAAAAATAATAAAACAAGAGTTGTAAAATTTTTAAGGAAAGGAAAAATCTATTTTTTCTATCATATTTTTAACATATATCCTTGACTGTTTACTCAAATTTGAAGTGTGGGAACTAGTTCGATGTGGAATTAAATTTCACATCCAATGAATACTCACTCGACATACTTTTGATAGACCTGTAGTGGGGGGGGATTCGAAATACATATAAAAATGTATTTATAGAAATACATATAAAAAGTATTTAAAGTAATTTTTTATGTATTTGAAATTTTCCCTCCCGTTGGTCTATAAAAATCATGTTAAGTGGGTACTCTTTCGATCCATAGTTTTATTATGCACCCAATGGATTATCACACTTGAAATTTGAGTAAATCAACAAGAAGATCAGTTGAAAATATGATAGAAATGTATTTTTCTCCTTTCTCTCCAAAACTATGAGTCCTTATGGTTGACATCATCATCTTGAATCATATGGGTTCTTATCAAGTTGATTTTGATAATACAATTTTCTTAGGAACATTTTTTACCGCAAAATTCCTCTAATGGAAGTGTTTTGAGAAAACATAAACCTCATTAGTTTCATCCCACATCCTTCTAGAGTTGATATATATTATCCCACTATTGTGATCTTCCTTTACATTACTTCAGTTAAAGGTATCCCACCACTTGCACCTAAAAATAACACATTGAAAATATGAGAAGTCTACTTGCATGATCTCTTGTATCTTTTTACATAACCTAAATTTCTCGTTATTATGTTCAATCATAGTGTCTACCATGACTAAATTGGTCGAACTCAACTTCCACTCCAAAGTTGAGTGTGACATGTCCATCATTGACATACTTAGTGTGAAAATGATGTCCATGTTCCCACATACATTGGAACACAGGGACTTCACTTAGTGAACCTCTCACATAGCACGTGCAATCGCGGGATATTAAAGAATACCCTTAATTTCTAGAGATATTGACCCAAACTCTTTTTGTTGAAACCCCCTCCCAATACTTAAAACCTCCTCCCCACCCCTTTTTGTACCTCAATCCTTATAAACCACCCTAC
>LPNX010041822.1:303379-369044 GCA_001517045.1 Pseudotsuga menziesii
TAATTCTTAACTTACTTCTGTGTGAGGCATACTACCCTTACAACATGGCCAATTCTTTGCAATGAAATAGCCTTTGAGTCCTTGAGATTATAGGCATGATCCTCAATATCTTATGACAATGATCCTATTCTTTTCGCTATTTTTTAATATTTGGTACTTGTTATTCCCACATTTGGACATATCTCTTTGTCCACATATTCACCTTTATATAAAATATGATCATTTGGACACACGTGGCATAATATGCACTCAACACCCAGCATTTTCAACATTTTATTTGCCTCTTTTCAACAACCAGGAAATACATTTTACCTTACAAGCACCTTATCTTTGAGTAACCTGCAATTGCTAGCCAATAGAAATGTGCAATGCCATGAAGGATGCATAAAATAAACCATTTTCAATGTTGATTGTGGGACATGATTTCTTAAAGTATAGGGGACATAATGGTTAGTTACCTCATTAGTTCCAAGTAGCATGCTTCCGACATATATTACATTGCTTTCAAGTTGTACAGTAATATTGTTGTCCCTAGTAGGGTATACTTTGACCCATGTCCAAAGAGAGGGTTGGTGGAAGCATATTTCAAGATTTCAAAGAAGGTATCCATGATATGAGCATCATCCCCTCTCTCATATTTTTGAGATGCATGTAATAAATTTCCCTCCATGGAACCTATAACCTATAAGAAATCATCCATACCAACCTCTATTTTTTTTCCTTCATTCCCAGCATTTGAAGAACTAGTGATATTGTAGACATTATAAATCAGTGACTTAGGACATAGTGGGAATTGAATATGTGGTTTATTCAACCATGTTTTATATTATTCCTCTTTGATTTGTGCTCATTTACCAACTTTATATTGATTTGGCAACGTAGTGGGGTGCAAAGAAAGATGGTGGATAGGTCGCTTGTTGTCAGAATTCTGATTACAAAAATACTAAATATTAGATCAATGATAATAATAAGTTACATGGTGCATTTAATATGTTTAAACATTATAACAAACAATTTTTAGGAGCATGGATTTTTTCCAATATTACATGTGCAACCAGCCACTTTATAAAACAAAATGTCAAATTAAACAATATGTTTACATTAATTCCATTCAAAATAAAAAATACAATTACTCAATGAAATTTTTTTTACACCCCAAGGGGACATCTAAAGGTAGTCCCAATGCAACGTGTCTTTAACGAGTAGTTGGTGGTCTATAAATCTTATAGCTTATTAAACACTCATCATCAGGATACAAACGATATATTACATGCGCAACAACAAATCTATATGTGTTCCTTTTCATAAATAAATCCATGTCATTAGAGTTTTCCACAAATGAACAATTTGCATTGAATAATGAGCACCTACAACTATTTATGAAACTTGCAATGTTCCTATGAGTGACTAGAAAACCCTCGATATATAACATGTTCTTCCTGTTAAAGTTTCCAAAACCATAACCATTCATGCACATACTATACATGGAAATGTTATGTTTGTATTTAAAAAAGATTGAGTAATCAGACAATCGATGAAGAGGTGCACAAACTGGCATAAGTGCTACGAACTATTTGGGAGGAATGAATACATGTGAAAGGATAAAACCCCAAGATTTGCAACATGTATTTTAAACTTGGAAATTATATAATTATACCACAAAAGAAGAATTTGGTTACAACATTAGGAACAAACAAAGAATATGGCCAAGCACCATACAAAGAATAGTTGTAACAGGATTGGTATTTACTTTATGGATAGATAGTGTGAGCGTTGTCATTGCTAATCTCCAATAATTGAACTGGACTTGGTGTGCACTTGGACATTTTTTATGTCAACTCATACAAATTTTTGGATCTCTAGGTAGAAATGTTTTGGGTGGTATTGATATCATACTTTGGATCACTATAACTCTTGGTTGACTCAATAGAAGGAAATGAGATGGTCAATTTAGGATGAAACATAGTTGTTTTAGCTTCCAAATTTTCAAAAAAGGACCCTATGGAAGTGTTCCTATGTGTATTTTCTATAACATGTATTAGATTTCTAACTACAGTGGGAGGTATTGTGCCATCAACATTAGGCATTCAAACATTAATAAAATGGGATAGTGTGACATGTTGAGTGTTCTCCTTCAACCCTTTGTATTTTAAACAGCCACATACCATTAGGGTGTCGCAAAAGAGATATAGTTGATGGTAAGGTACCATCTATCCATGATGGTGATTGGAAGATGTCATGTTACGTCAATTGGCAAGGTAAATTTACTCTCCTTTCTCCCTACTAGTTACTTGTAATATCTTTCTCTTGATAATATCTTGTGGTGTTTTTCAACTAGTGAAATACCTTGTGCAACTAAACTTAATCACGAATCAAGATATTACAAAATTCAAGGTATAATTATTCACATCCACATGCATAAATAACATAAATTCAATTAAATAATCAAAATCTAAACAAAATCTAAAACTTGTGACAAACAAAAGGAAAGAAATTGATAAGCTATGAACAATTTAGAATGTGGTGAAATCTCAAGGATTGGTCATTTGATATTATAAATTTCTCTACTTGAATTTGAACCAAATCAACAATCAATATTTGTGTACATTCTTAAAATAAATTTTGATAAGAATATAAGAATTTAACTTCAAATGGAATTCTTAAACAATTTTTTAAATATATGGTGTGAGTTTAAGCAACATTTGTATCATATTGAGTATTGTAATTTATGTCTATGTATTCTCAAAAGATAGTTTGGGATACATGTAACATTTTAATGTCAATAGACATCCAAAGGGATTTATAATGCAATCGGTGTTTTTTGTACATATTACCGCACTGGTGCACTAAATTATGATAAGCACCAATAACTATCATCTACAACAACTTTCACAAATGAAAATATTTACAAAATTTTCATAGTTGATATTTACATTTGAATTTTGGTATTTGTATTAAAACACTACTTTTTTTCCCCGAAAGAGTGCACCGACGCACATTACTATTTGGCGCACTAAAATCCAAAATAAAATAATAAAAATAATGATCTATATATGTTTCTCACCAATGAACTAAAATATTCAACAAAAAATTGAGCGAGAAATTATTTTCCTAAAAATGAGTTTCTAATAAAAACATCACAATCCTGTCTTTCTCCAAAAGATTAACGGGGACTTGTGTAAGAAATATTTACCAAGAAAATCTTTAGGGTGGCAAAAAATTTCTAAAAAACAAATTTGTAAGGGACTATAAGCCACATACAACTTTACAGAGGAGAAATATAAAGTATGTAACTTCTTACTATTCATCTCAATTTTTTGCCTAATTGTTTAAAAGAAATCATTAATTATTTCTATCCATGTTATTTACAATGCATTTTTAAGAAAATAAAAAGTTTTCATAGTTACCTTTGACACTGGACACCCTAACTTTCTTGTTGCTTCCTTTTGATTTTATGTGGCTACAAACATTAGCAATGGGATTTTACTATTTCTACTAAGTTACAATTAGGTTTTTTCTCTAAGCATTAAATACTTCATATATTTGTGTATTTATATATGGGGTGTTGGGCATCAATTGCAATGGGACCATTTATTCCATTAGACCCCAAAACTTGTCTCTGTCGTTTTTAAAAAATGTTTTCATGATTATCGGTATCACACTCAATATATATATGAAACATGCACTAGTGCTCTTATATATGTATAATCCACAAATAAACTTTAATAATATTTTTTCAAATAAACAATGAACACTAATTTAGCTCGATGGGTTAGCTCAAGTGGTTGAGTGTTGTGTAATGCAAGAAGAAGGTCTTCAGTCAAATCCCTGAGTGTTTGTGCAAGGAACTCACTTGATGTCTCCACTAGGTTACAGTACAATTAAAATATCCCAAACGGTTTACCTTGGGTACCATCCTCAAAATGAAAGGAAGTGCCGAAAGGTTTCATGTGAATTGTTCCTAAAAAAACGAGCACACTAATTAAACTGAAAACATTTTTAACTTCAAACACTACGAGGAAAAAACCACATAATGAAAGTTTTAAATGTTATAATATTTGAAAAAATTCAAAATAACCTTCACTACAGCCACTGTTTCTGGTAAAGGATGTTTTGGCAGAGGTTATGACAAATATTCACTATAACTTAAAAATTATGGACGATTGAAGGTTTTAGTGGAGGTTTTATTCAATGCATCTATTATAAAACATACAAATTAATGCATATATTTTAATGTAGAGACACTGGTTCTTTTATTATATTGTAACAACATTCATGCATTGTCTTATATGTGCACCAGTGCGAATATGCATTGTCAATGCATAGTGATAATATTTTAATGCAAACACATTGATTCTTATATTATATTATAACAATAATGGTGTGTTGTCTTATATACATGCACCAGTGCATATACCATTCAAATAAGTGCTTATGCATGTACCATTCAAAGAAGTTGCGGTGTGTTTTCTTATATAAGCTTTCATGCATGTAATATTCACATCAACGTCAGTGCCTCATATATTTTATAAAAGCACCCATACATTTTTAAATTTAAATGTGGTCGGATCCAATATCAACAATGATACTGTAATTATAATACAAGACTCCAAAAAAGATGTTGTACCCATAACCTTAACTTTTAAATGTCAACCTGAAGATTGTGCAAACTTATGAAGGTTCAACGCAATATATGCATCCACAAAGAAGGGAAAATGTGTTTAGTAGTATGAAAAGTTAATTAGTTAATGAGCAATATAATTTACCCTCAATACAAAATCAAACTCTAAAGTGACTTTTAACTACTAGTTGCAAGAGTGTAAGATCCAACTATCCTACTTGGAAATTATCTCCTCAATGGTCCCTTCAAGGGCAAGTTTAGGTTGATCTGACACTCTTGGTATGGTAACAACTTCCAGTGAGAGTCTTCATTGCTCTACCTCGGGGATACAAAATGCAAGAAATTAAGCTATGAGTTCCATTACAAAATGTAGAGATATAGCATTGACCAAGTTGAATAAAGAAGTCATACATACAAAAGAAACAACTTGATTAAATTTAATTGCATTTACGAAATAAAATCTACAACATTCTTGTATATAGATTGTGAGAAAATAGCATTGACAGAAAATGTCAGAAATCTACAAATTGTAGGAAAAGTATAGTAACTCATGTTTTTTGTACAAAATGACTGCAACAATGTGGAGAGTAAATCTACCCGAACAAACACAAGTCCCATCACCTCCATTGGGTGGGCCTTTACCCAAGGTTGCTACAGGAACTAAACAACTATTCATATATCGGCTTCAACAAGCATATTTCTCTTTAATGTAGAAAACCAATATTACATCATAAATGTATTCGACTCAAACAACATGATCTAAAAAAACATAACATAATCATCATATCAAAAATAGCCCAACCCCAAGGCTTACTTGTTCTAATGCTTAAATACAAGAATTATTATTCTGATCGTCTCGGTTAGTTCCTAATCTAATTGAATCTTTGGTCTCAAAATGCTTGTGCATGTGACTGAGATAGTAGCACACACTATGTTGAGCCTTGTCATCAAAATGGTACCAGTCTGAGAGAACACCTCGATAGTGTGGAAAATGTCAATCTGCCTGCTTGATTCCATTTGCCTCCAAAAGTGCACTAACAAGGTTCTTGATTGCACCAATCAGGGATCTGCGCCAATACAAATTTGTTGGATTTATGCTTCCTTAAAATGTGGCAATCAAGATCTGTTCTAAGAGTCATGGTCACAGTCAATTGTTAGCATTTGTGTGTGTTTAGTTATCAAAAAGGAGGTTTTAACAATATAAGCAAATAATTGTAATCAACACACAATCTAACTCATAAAGCATGCAAAAAACATTGATCTACTATTCATAATGTTCCCTTGCATTCTCAAACTTTAGAGAAACAAGGAATAGATGGGATTTCCTTACCCAAAATAGGGGCCATGGAAATGCACTAGTGCTAATGTTGTATTATATATGCACTATTGCATATTTTGTAATAAAGATAACTAGAGTGTATATTATCATAAAAAAGCATCGATGTGTATAGTTTGGCAGAACAAACATAGTTGTTTATGTTTTGTAAATAGCATCGATGTGTTTATTATGTAAAAAAGCACCAATGTCTAAAATTTGAGGAGGAATCGATTATTGGAAACGAATAAAACACACCGGTTAGCTGAAATAAATAGATTGTGTATGGTTCAGTTATGAATTTTCCATGCTACAGATATGAATGTAATATCCCTAGTTTTGACCCCAGTAACATTAAAGGATACATGATGTATATATTGTAATTAATCGTGGTGAAGAGCTAAAGGCAAAAGCCCCACCATTGATTTGGTTGTGTATGTTTCGGCAATAGGGATCGTTGCTGATGATATATCATGCTATCTGGCACATTATAGTTTTGGGCATCATGTAAATATGCACATCAATTAAAATAAACCTACAGCCAACTACGACGGTGCAACGTTAAATGAAAAGGGCATGATTCCTAAGGTTAAGGGGGGGTTGTCTAACCCGTGGGGGGGGGGGCATTGGGAGTTTTCCATATATCAACCACCCACTAAACTTATGTTGTTTGATTAGTTGGGAGCAGTTATGGCTGGGGAGTGGTGGGTGGCAGGACTGCCCGTCTTTGCCCCACATACACTCCACCAATGAGCTCGCTCTTCCTCACGCGGAGGGCAGGGAAACGGTCACCACTCTCCCACTCTTCCACTCACGGTTTTGGTCTTGCTCATACACATGCAGGGGGGTTGCTTCCTCACACAAGCACCATTTGGAGGATCCGGGTTCGCTTGTTCCTTTCACGCAGGAGTCATAGGGTCTGCTCCAGGAACTTTTGCCGATTTCAGTCTATGCAAGTTTCTCCCTTCCACGCAGGGAGCTAGGAAAAGGGTTTACTGTTGCCACGAATTCCCCTATGCAGGGACCATTCACGTTGGGGCCTGTGTGTGTCTGTGCATCCCATACCGATTTTGGTGGTAAGTTTATGTCTCCTTACCGAGTGTGGCTTTGTATGTTATCGACTGTGGTCTGTGTTTAGGCTTTTCTCTTGTCTATGCTGGGAATCTGTCTTCTTCCCCATCTGCGGACTGTGTAATGTTGCCATCGTTTCATTGTGAGGATTGGGGCTGTTTTCTTCCCCCTAGTTTTGGGTTGCTGCGGGTGAAAACGCCTTTTGGGTTGCTACTGAGTTGTTTTGGCCACGCTAGGGCCAAGAACAACTCCGAGTCATCTTGTTGACTTGAGCTGTGTTCACCTTTTCATTTGGGGTTGTCACCCTGCTGTCTTTATCTTCTTCACAGAGCTATGAACTGTTTGTTTTACTGTGGTATGCAGTGGTTGGTATTCGTACTATTGAGAGTAGGATTAGAGGCTGGGTATGCTTGAGAAAACTAGTGTTTGGAGCCACTCAGACAAAGTTAGACTGCTGGATTTCTTCTCCACAACCCTTGAAGAGTATTGGAAAGGGAAGTTAGGGCCTGAGGGACTATGAAGCATAGAAATGACTGATTCCTAGTGTTGGGTGTGTGGATGTCTTAGAATTCGGGTTAACTCTAGTGTAGGCATCCTTAGCTCTCCATTGAGGCCACCAGCTTAGCATTTAGCCTTTCCTAGCTCCTTGACGGCTTGATAAACCCTACTGTGTGGGCTTGGCTAAATTGTGTACATTGGCTATGTGTAAGACTGCTTTGACCCTTATTCCTTGAGAAATCATGCCCAACTTGGGGGTGGCATTGTTGTTGAGAGATTGATGAGCACGCTGGCCTATGGTTGGGTGGAACGTTTCAACGACGTAGCTGGTTGCGGGACGAATTCTTTTTAAGATGAGTATTCTTGACTATTCTATCTCTACATTTATATTAGTGATTAATGAATATGATGAACATGTGGTATGCTTGAATGAACGTATGTTTGCTTCCACTATGTATGAAGGATTATGCATCATAGTATGTTTTATGTCTTAAGATTTATATTTCAGCATTATATGCCTGTTCATGTTCATGGGGCTATTTGCCCGAAGATTTTTGATGGTTTGGTAGCGTCCTCTTCGCCGGTCGGAGGGTCGGGGACGGTACAGTATGGTATCAAAGCTAAAGGTTGCAGCATGGGCCTGAATGGACCAAGAAAGGTCAGCTAGCAGAGGCACATTGCCTTCTACCCAGTAGAAAACAAAAGAAAATCTGTGCATGACAAGAGAATTTTGGAAAATTTCTCTAAGTATTGGGACCATCGGATCGTCGGAGGACTTGGTCCGAAGTCCTGCCGATGCATCGAATCACCTAAGCAGAAGGTCATTCGACGGGGACCACCGAATAAAAATCTCAAAAAATTTTCTAAGTATCCAGACTATCGGCCGTCGAAAAAGTTTAGAGGATCGCTCCTCCAATGCAGCGGAAGTTTTAGTTGGAAGGCCCTCCGATACGAGCCACCAGTAAACGACGAAAGGGGAGGAAACTTCCATTGGAAGTCATCAGCGGAAGACCACCGAAACGGTGGCACAAAGTAGTTGATGGAGTCACCGCAGTGTCGGCGGAAAATAGTAGATGGAATATTCAATGGAGCGTTTCAGGAGAAAAGACGAAGAAAATAAAAATTTGTAAAAATTTTGTCTAAGTGTCGAACCCATCGGCGATAGGCAGAAGTTAGACGATGGAATCGCCGATGAACATCGAAAAGGTCTAGCTGTTCATGCGCCCGCTGTTGCAGCTAGCTAGTGGACTATCCTTCCAATGGATAGAATCCCCGACTGCCAATGCCGCAGCAGATAGATAGTGAAGGCGCCGATACGTCGGCAAGGAATAAAAGACATTTGAGCCGATGAAGCAGCGGAAGGAAGGTTAAAGAAGAAATTTCAGAAAAAATTTCTAAGTATGGGAATTGTCGACCGTCGGTGAAACTTAGTGGATGCGGGAGCCGCATTTTCGGCGGAGATCAGCCGAAGACTGCCAAAACACCGGTTCAATATAATTGAGGAAACATCCGATATTGACCTTCGACATTGGCAAAGTTTAGTCGTTGGACCGCCGAAGCTGTCGGCGGAAATTAGTTGTTAGGTTCGCTGACATGGAAGGAAGAAGAAAATTTTCAGAATGTTGTTGAAGCGTTGAAAACCATCGGCCATCGGCAAAATTTAGACGATGAGCCCGCTGATGGACATCATCAAAGATTTATAGAGGATTGGGAAAAGTTAATGGTTTGTAAACCATCGTTGCGGCTGTTTAGTGGCCTACCCTCCCGACAGACAGTTGTTCCGAACACTGATCAGAGAATTATAGTTGAAGAGGTCACCGATCGGAAAAGATTAACGGTTGGTGAATTGCCATTGCGGAAGCCTAGAGAATTATCCGTCCGATGAGTAGAGGATCCGATCACCGATGCAGATCAAAAGCTTATACCACTACAAGTCTGACATGCCTTAAGGGAACAAGTGAACAAACCATCGATGAACCACAGAGAAAGTTAGTGGATTTGGTCACCGAAACGCAGGAAAGATGGTGGAAAAGGGACCCGATGAACAATCCTTGGCATCGTCGATGCTGTCCGGAAAGCTTACATTGGAGAAATATATTCGAGGGAACTGCCGATATAGCGAAAACCTAAAGTTAATGGGGCCCCCGATGAGCGGTCACTGAAGTGTCAGAAGACTAGTTCACTAAGGGTCTGAAACATCGGAAAAGTAGTTGGGATGAGACCTAATTTTGACCAAAGAAAAATTGGGGTTTTGTAGTGAATTTCTCATTGGGTTTCTCAATAGTTTCATAACTGATAAGGAAGAAACCCTAGGTGGCTGAAGTTCACATTTCAGACCAAAATTCAGTGGTGTGTTTTGCCATCATTTTTGAAATGATGTCGTTTTCACACCCGAGGTCAGAATGAAGCATGTGGATAGGCGTTGGAAAGCTTATCTAGCAGGGAACAAGGGAGAGTCACCAGAATTTGAGTGTGAAGCAGGAAAGTGCTAGTGATTGCTTGAAAGAGAAATGTGCTGCTGTCAATATGGACAAATCCAGGTTTTGCATGCCTAAAGGTAGCAAGACCATGAAGTCAAACCAGCTGTTGTGTGAAAAAGGAGTTCCATGCAAGGATGAGGGATTTGAAAAGGAAAATTTCCTTAAACCCTGTCTTGCTAATTATGATTACAAGTTTTATACAGGAAATGTATGAGGATATGCCTTGCATGCATAAGATAGTACATGTTGGTAAGAATAGTGAGAATTAGACATTTATAATGAGCCACTAATGATAATTATTGCATTGGTGTTGGCATTAGTGGAAAAACCAATGACAACATGGACATGGCTGAATATGCTGTTGATGCTGATGAATGTGACTAGCAACCCTATGGAGAAAGGGATAAGGCAACAAATCCAGAATCAAAAGTTGGTGAGCAAATTTTGCAATCTCCTGCAAGGACCAACCAAACTGGTAATGTCAAGGGTGTAAGTAGGACCCAGGAAGGTAAGAGTTTAAATTATGACAATTGCATGGAATGGTAAAATCAAGAGGTCTCATACCATGTGGGTATTTGAATTTTATACTGCGTTCATATAGAAATGTGTCATGCCTATATTATGTTATGGTGAGCTTAGTAGCCCAAGGAAAGTAAGCACTAATGATCTTGATTATAGTCATGAATCCTATATGAAGTAGCCATGGTTAGGCCATGCATGGTATGTTTGAATGCATAGTATCCCTGAATCAATGCAAGGTAGCATTGAGTGGGTATGCATTAAAATATTTTATAAATCTTGTAGTTATGCATTGAATGGATGCATATGAAAAGTATGAGTAAATGTTTTAGATGTGCATACATAAGTATGGGTGCAAATGTTGCGATGCAATGCATGAATGCATAGAGATAGTGCATGAGTTATTATGAATAACTAATGGCTGAAAGGATGAATTGATGACAATTATGGAACCATTTCAAGAGCTATTATGAATGCAGGATAGTAAATGCATGAAGAGGGTAGTCATGATCAATTGGCTGCCAGAAATGCTCTATGGAAGGGCAAGGTGGTACAATGATACGCTTGTGAAGTAAGGAGTATCTAAACAATTCATTTAAAATTGCAGAAATGATGTGACTGTACCCTGTAATTTAAAGTATGATAATGATTGCATGAAGTAAATGAGTTTTGGTAATATTGATGTGATTAACAGCTGGAAGTATTTGAATTTTATAAATTCTAAAATTGCTTCAGTGATGGTTGCAACAATGAAAAGGTTATATGCATCTAGACTTACCAAGTGTTTGGCTGATTGAAGTTCAGGTTTCAAGTAGATTGTTTGGAGCATGGCAATGAGAGTAAGACCATGACAAATGCTGAAATCTACCATGTGAAAGAGCCAAACCTCATGAGAAGAGTCTCATGGCTGTGGAAATAGTTTGTATGCATAATGGGTTGTTAAATTTGAATTTGTGAACTTCGGATTTGAGAAATTAATGACAACTACTAATCATTATTGGCTTGCATAAGATTGTGTCAGGAGGACGCATTGTAAGTTGGTATTCATGTTATGCTAGTAAGCATAAAATTATAATGGGCATAGTGGTGCTGCTTACAAGAGACCCACAATTGAGGATCACCTCATTTCCTAGCAAATCAATTTATGTAGTAAACAGAGTTGCAAATTCTCATTGAATTTAATTACTAATGTCATTGCTTGGTTATGGAACAATCAAATTTGGATTGTATTATCAGATAATGACTGACTGTTGGCTATTGATGAATGTGTCAAGGGTACACACTACAGGAAGATCATGTGTGATGGCCTACAGGAGCCAAACTTCATGGGAAGGTTTTCCCTTATCTTGGAAATGGGTTTTGAGTGAAACTCCATTGGACATTTTGGGAATGTCTCATCTGCACTACATGTTTGGTAAGAAACATGAGTGAGATGGTATAGGTTATGTCAGTAAGACATGTATGGATACGAAATGTAAAGAGGAATTGGGATGGCAAATCGAGGGACTGTCAACTCAGAGAAGGGAGCCCCCATTCCTCCTTAACAAAGGAATACCGCATCGGCAAATGGATAAGTGTTATGTGACCCTAGCTAAGAATATGCATGTCAAATTATTAAAATTCCATATGCAGAACATGTTTTGATTTTATTTCCACGTTGACCGATTGCTTGAGTATGAATAGGGCCTACATGGCACACACCGAAAAAGGGTGCACACTTTTTCCAAGTCGGATCATGAAAGGGTTTTTCAATATTGATTACACCCTAGGGAGTGGACGCACTCCTGGTGTCTCAATACTTGATAGTGAATGATGTGAAATATGATTACGGTTTTTAGAGCAATAACGCTGATGAGTTTGCTTGTATTGCTTGTGTTGTCAGGCTAAACAGATGCAATCTGGTGTTGCACACTAGAGAGAAAAGGGTAAACAGTTGTTACAGCGTTGTCTTGATTGCCTGCAGCCGATAAACCCAATTGTGTATTGGCTTGGCGGGACAGTCTGATGAACCCAACTATAGGTTGGCTTGACTATGCTGGATATGTATAAAAGGATGTGGTGAAGATGTCACCGAAATAGGGTTGTTATATGCCTAGGAATCCATAGTAGATCCTAGACCTGGAAATGGTCATTTATTATTGATATAAGTGCATGGTTGATATAAGTGTGTTGTTGATATAAGTGCATGGCCTGATAAACCCAATTGTGTTGACTTGGCTGATTTGTTCCTTCCCAGTCGGCGTGAAGGTGTACTGGCTGGACATTAATTATTTGGTGTTGAGGAGCAGCCTGCATGCTGACCTAACATCCAAGTCCATAGGCAATCCCAAGGATTTCAAAGCGAAGCAGGATCCTGTGGACCAACGAGGAAACGCACAATACAGATAAGTATTGGATTATTTTGCAATTCTTGCTTATCAATATGCATGTTTATATGATTTGGTTATGATGTTTTAAGCTCTTGTTTAAGAGATAAAAACCATTGAGAATAAACTAAACATGTGAATCTATTCAATGTTTGAATATAGGTATCGCTGGGAGTGAGGACTATGAGAGAATCCTGGGCGTGTATGTGGACATGTGACTGTCCTGAAGAGCTCAGAATGAGCAGTAATGAAAAAGGTGCTAGTGATACTGTGAAGGTCCTAGCATCCGAGGAAAACCATGTGGGGAGGCTTCATGGTTGAGAGGTCTGAAATAGACCAAAGACACTAAGTGTCATGACCAATAGGGATTGGTCCAGCATTCACGGTGAAGTGAAAGAGGCTGAGAGCATGAAAAGCCATAGCGGTGGTGTGGGTTCCAGGACAAAACAAAACAAAGAGGGGAAAAACTCTTGCTGTGCTCTCTTGCCCTTTTGGTTATATATATATATATATGCATTGTGAAAACAAAAGATTGTTGAATGCATGTATGACTGAAAATGGAATTTGTGTATTTGCTTAAAGTAAATTGTGAATGATAGTTAATTCCCTGCCCAAGAATGAACATGAATGAGCTCATGTGCCTGTTGGGAAGGCATGAAAAATATGAAAGTCTCCTTGATGAGACTTGGACTGTCATGCCAATTGGACAATTAATTGACTGATTTTAATGCCTCGATTATGCTTGGTCTGACATAATTTCAATGATGCATTTCATAGGTGAGGAAGGTGAAATCCATTGGTGCACATTAATCATGGCAACAGACCAAAAGTTGTTGGACTTGGCTGGAAGTCTCTTTCAAATGATTGCTAGGACCCAAGAGAATCTTGGAGAGATGCTCAAGATACAAAAAAGGCAGAATGAGATGAACCACCAGATTTTGCAAGACTCTATTGGTTTGCAAAAGGAGGTGAAATCCTTCTGGGAACAATCCGTAAAGGCAAGGAAAGTGGATCAATGATGGGACATTCATCCAAGCAATCTATTAAGAAACGTTCCAGGCATGAAGACTCAAAGGAAATTGAGCCAGTAAAGATGAAGCAGCCAGCGAAATGTTGGAAATGCGGAGGACATCATTTACGTTGGGATTGCCCAACGAGGGAACATAAAGAGGGTAGCAGCCACAAAGTTCCTCGACTTGGGGATGAGCCGAAAGTTGAGAACCAATAGGAGAAGCTCGTGGAATCCGAGGGGCTTGGTCCTGAAATTTCAAGTAAATAATTGAACATGGGATAGATCTGCAAAATTTTGAAATTTTGATGTGCAAATTGTATATGCAATCCCATGTATTGGAACACCGAGGACGATGTTATTCCAAGGGAGAGGGGATTGTAATATCCCTGGTTTTGACCCCGATAACATTAAAGGATACACGATGTATATATTGTAATTAATCGTGGTGAGGAGCTAAAGGCAAAAACCCCACCATCAATTTGGTTGTGTATGTTTCGGTAATAGGGATTGTTGCCAATGGTATATCGTGCTATCCGACACATTATAGTTTTGGGAATCATGTAAATATGCACGTCAATTAAAATAAACCTACAGCCAGCTACGACGGTGCAATGTTAAATGAAAAGGGCATGATTCCTAAGGTTAAGGGGGGGTTATCTAACCCATGGGGGGGTCATTGGGAGTTTTCCATGTGTCGACCACCCACTAAACTTCTGATGTTTGATTAGTTGGGATTATTTATGGCTGGGGAGTGGTGGGTGGCAGGACTGGCCGTCTTTTCCCCACATACACTCCACTAGCGAGCTCTCTCTTCCTCGCGCGGAGGGCAGGGGAATGGTCACCACTCTCCCACTCTTCCACTCATGGTTTTGGTCTTGCTCATACACACACAGGGGGGTTGCTTCCTCATGTGGGCACCATTTGGGGGATCCAGGATCACTTGTTCCTTTCACACAAGAGTCATAGGGTCTGCTCTAGGAAATTTTGCTGATTTTAGTTTGTGCAAGTTTCTCCCTTCCATGTAGGGAGCTGGGAAAAGGGTTTACTGTTGCCATGAATTCCCCTGTGCAGGGACCATTCACATTGGCGGTTGTGTGTGTCTGTGCGTCCCATATCAATTTCGGTGGTAAGTGTATGTCTCCTTACCGAGTGTGGCCGTGTATGTTATCGACCATGGTCTGTGTTTAGGATTTTCCCTTATCTATGCTGGGAGTCCGTCTTCTTCCCCATCTGCGGATTGTGTAATGTTGACATCATTTCATTGTGAGGATTAGGGCTGTTGTCTTCCCCCTGGTTTTGGGTTGCTTCTTGGTTGTTGCAGGTGCAAACATCTTTTGGGTTGCTGCTGAGTTGTTTTGGCCATGCTAGGGCCAAGAACAACTCTAAGTCGTCTTGTTGACTTGAGCTATGTTCATCTTTTCGTTTGGGGTTGTCACCCTGCTATCTTTATCTTCTTCACAGAGCTATGAACTGTTTGTTTTACTACAGTATGTAGTGGTTGGTCTTCATACTGTTGAGAGTAGGATTAGAGGTTGGGTATGCTTACGAAAACTGGTGTTTGGAGCCACTCAAACAGAGTTAGACTGCTAGCTTTCTTCTCCACAACCCTTGAAGAGTATTGGAAAGGGAAGTCAGGGCCTGAGGGATAGTGAAGCAGAGAAAGGACTGATTCCTGGTGTCAGGTGTGTGGATGTCTTAGAAGTTAGGTTAACTCTGGTGTAGGCATCCTTATCTCTCCATTGAGGCCACCAGCTTAGCATTTATCCTTTCCTAGCTCCTTGACAGCCTGATAAGCCCTATTGTGTGGGTTTGGCTGGATTGTGTACCTTGGCTATGTGTAAGCCTGCTTTGACCCTTATTCCTTAAGGAATCATGCCCAGCTTAAGGGTGGCAGTGTTGCTGAGAGATTGATGAGCACGCTGGCCTATGGTTGGGTGGAACGTTGCAGCGACGTAGCTGGTTGCGGGACGAATTCTTTTTAAGATGAATATTATTGACTATTCTGTCTCTGCATTTATATTACTTATTAATGAATATGATGAACATGTGGTATTCTTGAATGAACGTATGTTTTCTTCCGCTATGTATATGAAGGATTATGTATCTTAGTATGTTTTATGTCTTAAGCTTTATATTTCAGCATTATATGCATGTTCATGTTCATGGGGCTATTTGCCCAGAGATTTTTGATGGCTTGGTAGCGTCCTCTTCGCTGGTTGGAGGGTCGGGGACGTTACAATGAAAATATAGTTTCTTCTTTTATAGTTTTACAAATTTTAATTAATCATTCAAGAATATATTTATTTTTATATTTTATTTCGTGTGTTTGGTTATATGAATTGATTACACCTTTGTTCATTATAACCATGTAAATCATTTGTATATTTAGCATTTGAATTATTCATCAAAAAAATAAATATTCTTTTAATAATATTGTTTATATGTTAATTATTGTGTTTTGATAAGAAAGTTGATTACACATTTATTTATTGTCACAATGTAAATCGTTTGTATATACAATAAATAATGTAACATTTTGCGACATTAGAGAATGCAGTAGAAGAATAAATTCATTTTATTATATACAAATAACAATCCAAAATATGGGACAACATAAAAGTCCTCGATAATCAGAATTCAATTTTAACATTTTTGCAATTATTGATAACTTATACTCATCTAATTGGGATGATATGTCCACATTAAACATAATGTTTATTTTTCATAGATAAAAATTCCAAAATATACAACTTGTAGTAACAACATTCAAATGTATTGATCATCATTCATCACTCTGACTACTGTAGTCACTCAAGTTGCTTCCATGTATTGATCATCATTCATCACCTTCAAGGGATATTTTTCTTAAGTTATTTGAAATGTTTTGTTGATTGAATTCATTTCAATCCACATTTTCATGGTCCATATACAACCATAAAATTAAAATGTAACGAATATGTATGCATTTATAGATAATATAGTATACATGATTGCATAAATCAAAAAGTGTACCAATTCAACAAATGAATCATAAACTTCACACATATTTTCAAAACCATTCCTCATACCATGTGTCAATAAATCCTTTGATGGATCCACTGTGTTATCTCTATTGTTGTTTTTCATATTTATCTTAGGGTTTTTATTTTTATTTTTTCTTAGTGTTTCCATTTGGGTTCATAATCCTAGTTTTACCCTACCCTTTACCATTTATTCTAGTTTCACCTTAATTTTTTATGATTTTTGCTATGTTTTTCTTTTTAAACCAAAATAATGCTCAAATCATTTATCTTTCAAAGGTTATTGGTTTGTATTAAAACAAGGGATATTATGAAATTAAGCATAACCTTGGTTATAAGCTGGAAACATATATAAAAATGAAAACATTGCAGTGCTACCAGTTTGACTTGATTCACAATATGAGTTTAAAGTTTATGTTAGTGTAATGATGGAATGAAGGCACATGGCAAGGTTGTACATAGGTGGAAAGGATCTGTACTATGGTTTAATATATTATGATTGTCCTTTACAGGCATATCCAAATAATGCATGAACTATTTGATCACGGCATTCTCCAAGTTCTTGCAGGTGTTTGTATGATTTCAAGGGCGTACCCACAGGCAGCGATATCATTAAACATGATGGACAGAGATTATTAATTTTGATGTTAGCCTGTAATGTCTCATCATTTATCACATTAACCTGTTTAATTCTGCTTTGGAATGTATTGTGTGATATTGTCGAAATGCCCAAGGTAACTATGGATGAAAACTTAGACAGTATGATGAAGAAGAGGCCGTGAGGTTTAATTTGCAGGCTTGAACCAGATAATACATAGTGGATTATGAAATTTCCAAGATTGGTTTAGTTAATGAGAAATGCTGGTTGGTTTCCTTTTTGTGAGAGATTGCAGGGTTATAACATGCAAGGGACCCGAGCATTCATAAAAAATTACAAAGATGGGGTTGTCGATTTCAAGAGTTTAATGGTTACAGTGGATGAAGATTCTATTGCAGAAGCAATCGGTGTTCCAACGCAAGGAGAAAAGTGGTTCAAACAACAATATTTTCAAGGTAATTATGGTAAATTCTTGTTGCCAGGGTTTGAGAAATTGAGCTGGAAAAATGGTATTCACATAAGTAAAATCAAACCTAGTTGTAAAATTCCATTGGAAATGGTTCAGGATTACATAACTTGTGAAGGTCACTATGACAGAATCCTCAAATGTCATTTGAGACTATTAATGCATCTTAATGGGAGTTTAAAACTTAACCTACCATTTTATTTGTTAAAATGTTTGCAAAGGATAGTTACATGGGTTCAAACCCATCCAAAACATACTGCTCGTTTTATCTATCACCAGGGTTTGATCAAGTTGCTGTTAATTTCACATCTGAATAAAGATGGATGGAGTTGGGATAGTTTTTTGTTTGGATTAGGGTTTGAAGAGAAAGTTAAATAAAAATGAAAAAGGGCAGAAAGTTCATACAGAAAAGCAGAGGATTTGAATCAACAAACAGAAAAGCACGAAGAGTAGACTAAACATATTGTAGAGGAAAGAAAAGACTTCACAAAAGAACCAAAGGTTGCAAATAGCTTGTTTCTAGAAGCTTCAGCCACAAATGAAACAACATTTAAGTAGGTTAAAGAAGATCTAAAAAACCCTGATACTTTGAGTATTGTTATCAAAAATGCAAATTTGAAGGAAGAAGAACAAGTTCAGATTTTAAATGCAAAATGTATTAGTTTAAAGACAAGGACTAGGTTAAGGAGTAGGATAGAGGCATAAATGAAGCTAATACATCAGCCTAGAAGCAAAAACGAAGATTTTGGAAAACTTGTTATTGTAAATGTTCCTTTAGTAAGGAAAACATACATGTATCCAAGGAATGGCAATGTTCAGAAAATGAAAACTTCATTGATATTCAGGGTAATTTAGGATGTATACCTGAGATGTTTTGCACAAATAAACAAGCCTACTCTGAAAATGAAAATGGATTAGTTTCAAAGTCTATGCAGGAAGATTAAGTTCTTATGGATGTAAAGGAAACCAAGGTAGTCCTAGAATTAAATCAGATCAAAAAGTCTTTATAGACTTATAAGGAACAGACTAAATTTTTGCAAAACATAAATGAAAGATTGATGACTGCCAATAAAGTATTATGGGAGGACTTGTAGGAAAAAGAAACTGATTATCAAAAGCTTCTTTTAATATCCAAAGATATTTTAAAGGAGAAGAGGGCTATTTAGAATAAATATGAGCACATGAAGACCCAGAGCGAAGAAGCACATAATCGAATGGAGAAAAAGGATGCTGAATATGCCAGGTTGCAGTAGAGATCCCAGGTTTTGAGTGGTTTGACAGTTATAGCATAAGCTTCTAAAAGTATTTAGCTGGAAAAGACTTATGATAGTTATTTTAAAAGTGATTAGAATTTGACAGATAGACAGTATTATTTTACTTTGATTACACTTGTATTAAGTCCGAAGATGAAGATCTAAGACTTTACTATTTTTTAAAGGTTTGATCCATGAAAATAGGATCTAACAGTTGTTTCAAAACTTTGAAAATTTTGTATATAATAGTAAGCAGGTAGATGTAGAAGGGGTTGGAATCTTAGATGGGAATTAAGTTTTGGTTATGAACTATAAGACATATACTCTTTTGCATCTTTAATACAGAATATTACCTTGAAATGATTATGATCATGAGCCTTTTCTGCTTTTATTTATGAATTGCATTTTATTATGATTTTATCCTATGTATGGTCTTGTTAGCCCATTACAAGATTCTTGTGATGAAGTGCAGTTATCTTTCAGTGCTTAGTTGCAGAACTAGACTCATTTATTTGTAAATTCATGCTCGTAATAACTTCTGTTATTGAACTTTGTATTTTATTATGTGTCATGCAGTTCTTTAATTATTATTTTATTTTGATTTCCCAACACCTTTGATTACATACCGTCCTTGTTTAAATTTGATTTTATCAGTTTGATATATCTTCAAGATTTCTCTGAGCTTGAACTCTAGTAGTCTACGTTCAACTTTAGGGATAACATCTTATAGCGCCATTGCCGGGGACGGAGAAATGAAAGTACATCTTCCCTTGGTATTTAACATATTTATATATCTGATTTTGGAGGGTGAACAAGATCAGTAAAATTTGTTCATAGACTACATCAGTCACCTATATCAGTTACCTTTAGAAAGTTACAGTGGCTTCAAAACAGATAGGAACTCGAGGAAATCCCTCATCACCTTTAAATCCAGGAGTCTCAGACCCTCAACAAATATTGAAGGAAGCTTCGTGTGAGATTCGCAAAGATTAAGTTCTACCTCATCAGCAAAGTTTAAGCATCCCTCAGCTTTGGAGATTCCTGAATATTCATTCTTTCATGTTCCTTCTTTTGATCCACATTCTGAGAAAGGGAAAGAAGAGTTAGATTTGTTGTTTAGCCTTCTCAAATAGACAACTTCCAAGTTTTCATAAATCATTTGTTATCTGAGGAAGTTAAACTTGAAGCATTACAGACAGGTGCTTCCTCTTTATTTTCATCCCGCATTCCTTTTGCAAATACAGTACCATTGCATCAGCCAAATTCCAGTAATTTCCCTCCTTCATCACAACATTCAAGTACCAACCAATCCAATTCACGTTCAAATATTTCTAGTCCTAGAATGGTTCAGCCTCAAAATAGGATGGCTGCTATGGTAGCAGCTAGATATGCCCCTCTAGTTTTGCCTCAGGCTTTAAATGCTCTCCCAGGTGGATATTATCATAAATATCTTCTGAGATTCAATGGTCAAGGAGATGATACAGCAGAAGAACATTGGAATACATATCTAAGCTATGCAGATAAAATTTTGAGAATGAAGATGTTTGGATGAGAGTTTTTGTTCAAAGCTTAGATGGTGAAGTAAGAAAGTGGTTTAGGAAATTACCACCAAACTCTATAGATGGTATAGATTCTTTAGAAGAAGTGTTCATGAGACAATGGGGAGATACTAAAGATTATCTATATTACATTACAGAGTTTGGATCATTGAAAAGGAAGAAAGATGGAGTTGTGGGATATTTTTCTAAACGATTCAATAAAATGTACAGTAGAATACCAGCTGAAATAAAACCCTATGAAACATCAGCGAAGTTAACATATGAAAACTCTTTTAATCATGGATTTTCTTTATTATTAAGAGAAATAAAGTCTGTATCTCTTTTGAATATGCAAGATGCTGCATTGGAAGTAGAGTCTAACATATTGGCTTCAAATAAACTCAAAGAAGAAACAGATTATCAAGTGGTGGATAAAACAAGTAGAAAAGAAATTGTTCCATCCAGTTCTACAGGAAGAGCTTCAGACAATAAAATGGATGAAATGAATAAAATTATTAAAAATTTGTCTGCTAAGATTGATAGGTTGGAGTTGGGAAATAAAAATCAGAATAAAACTATACCTGAAGGAGAGAGAAATCAAAACCAATTCAGAAGACCTTTTGTTCCTAGATTTTTGCCAAGAGAAAGAAGAAATAATGATATTCAGAGGGAAAGAAAAGAAAATGAAGAACAAAGAATTCAACCTCCATTTCAAAATAATCATGTAAGAGATGATGAATCATATGAGATAGATGAAGGGGAGTTAGAATATTTGGAAGAACAAGAACATAGTATTAGTCACTTTGATGATGATTCTTCTTCTCATTTTCTGACTAAAGTTGATTATCATTATGCTACAGTTCTGGATCATTATGAAGAAAATGATTATCAACAATAAATGTCTATGCCTAAAATTTGTCAATAGAGTCCACAAAAATCATATGGTCTTAGATCAGGGGTAAAACATGCAGCACATGCTAAGAAAATTGTGAAAAACGTTCATGCCAAACAAAATTTGCCTCTAAATCAGAAACAGGTTGAAAAAGAAAAAAGAGATGAAGTGGTTGTTCTGGAGGAATTTAATAAAGGTGTAAGTGGTTTTAATTTGGACCATGAGCTTAATAAGATCAAAATACATGTTCCTTTGATAGAGTTGATAAAAAACAAGTCTTATAGAGAAGCAGCTTTTAAAACTGCAGTGAATTATGTTCCTTCTGATGAAATTAATTTGCAAGATGAAAACCCTACCATCATTGTGGGTTCAAAAACCTTTGATCAGCCTGATGATAATTCAGAATATCTACCTCCTTTTTATGTGACTCTTTCAGTTCATGAGCAATTATTACACAATTTTTTTCTTGATTTAGGAGCTTCACATAACCTCATGCCAAAAGCAGTCATGGAAGCTTTATAAGGGTTGAGTGTTACTAAACCATATGATGATTTATATGCATTTGACTCTAGGGTAGTGAAGTGTATTGGGGTTATTAAATATCTTGTCGTGAATTTAATTCAAGTACCTATGAAGAGTGTATTGATGGACATTGTTGTAGGAGATATTTCTCCTAAATTTGGCATGAACCTGTCTAGATCTTGGGAAAAAAGAGTGGGAGGAACTCTGCAGATGGACCTTTCATATGCCACAATTCTAGTGTTTTGGGGAGAATATAGGAGACTTTATAGAGAAGTACATATGGCATATTTGGTAAGTGACAGTAAACATCCCAATAATCATCCAATTTATTCAATTAATGAAAACTTTGGTTCTTGTATGCTACAATTAAGTGATGATGTTAAAGGAGTTTTACAAGTGCATAAAGATATTCCAGTTCAGACAAAAAAGGAAGAACCTGATGGTTTATGGCAAATGTATTTTGATGGTTCATCAAGTAAGGAGGAAGCAGGAGCAGGAGTGGTACTTATTTTAGCTGGAGGTGAGATCATTTCTCTTATGTACAAGTTGGAATTTAAAACAACTAATAATACTGTTGAGTATGAGGCTTTGATTCTTGGATTAAGAGCAGCAAAAGATTTAGGTATTCAAGAGCTTGCTATGTTTGGCGACTCCGAATTAGTAATTCAGCAAGTTAATAATGTTTACCAGGTAAAGCAGCATTTGTTGAAAGTGTATAGAAATGAGCTTTGGGATCTAATAGATAATTTCTTTTTAGCTTTCAACATAACTTTTGTTCCAAGAGAATTTAATGAAACAGTAGATTCCTTAGCTCTAGCAGCAGCTTACTTTAAGGTTCCAAAAGTGACACATTTGAAATATCCAATTGATGTGAGATATAGGCCATCTGTTCCAAATGATATCAAGCACTGGAAATTCTTTCATGATGATCAGGAAATAAAAGAATTTTTGGAGTTAACATGTGAATTTGCAAATGATTTAGTTGATCAAGATCAAGAGCTTGAGTTGAATGAAAATGAACCTTGTACAAAAGATTCAATAGCTAATCATAAGATTGTTGAATTAAAAGGAAATTTTATACCCAAGGGACTTGTTCCACTCGATAGGTTGTTCTCAAAAGATGATACTTTGTTGAAACACACATTGCAGACCACTAAAGAAGGTGTTATAAGTTGTAATATTGGATCTGAAGTTGAACCCAAAATGATCAAAATGTCAAAAATTTTGTTAGAAGGTGAAAATAAAAAATACATTAGTTTGCTGAAAGAATTCGTGGACATTTTTGCTTGGTCATATGAAGATTTAATAACTTATGACACTAGCATAATTCAGCATAAAATTCCTTTGAAACCAAATACTAAGCTTTTTAAATAGCTTAGAAGGCTTAATCCAACATTGTTGCTAGTAATTGAAAAGGAGGTAAAAAATTGTTGGATGCAAAAATTATTGTACCTCTTAGATATTCATCCTGGATTGCAAACTTGGTGCATGTGCATAAGAAAAATGGAGAAATAAGGCTTTGTGTTGACTTCCCCAACTTGAACAGATCTTGTTTGAAAGACAATTATTCATTAACCTAAAATTGATCAGATTTTGCATAGAGTTGTAGGGTCTCATAGAATTTCAATGATTGATGGTTTTTCTAGTTATAACCAGATTCAAGTATAGCCTGAAGACAGAGAAAAAAATAGAATTCACAACTCCATGGTGAACATTTATGTACGATAAAATGCCTTTTGGGCTTATGAATGCAGGTGCCACATTCCAGCGGGCTATGGACATAGCCTTTGTGGGGGAAAATGAAAAGTTCGCAGTAATATACCAAGATGATATCACAGTGTTCTCCAAGTCTAATGAAGACCATCTGAAGCATCTAAGACAGGTTTTTACTAAGTGCTGAAAATTTGGTTTGTCATTAAACCCAAAGAAGTCTCACTTTGCTATGACAGATGTATATCATCAGGTCAAATCATGTGTGGAGTGTCAAAAGTTTCCAGGTAAGCATAAAATTCAATCCTTACCCTTAAAACCTATAGCAGTAAACTTTCGATTTGAGCAGTGGATTTTAGATTTCATAGGAGAAATTCATCCTCCTTCTAGTGGTCAGCATAAATGGATTTTAACTGCCACTGATTTTTTCACTAAGTCGGTGGAGGCAATCCCCACAAGGAGAGCAACTAAATAGGTCATAATTAATTTCCTTCAAGAAAATATTCTCATCATATTTGGATGCCCTAGGAAATTAATTACTGATAACGCTCCAACTTTCAAGTCAAAAAAGACGGTGAATTTTTGTGAAGAAAATAACATTAGCTTAAAACAGTCCACACCTTATTACCCACGGGGTAATGGATTAGCAGAGTCTAGTAATAAAAATCTTGTGAACGGTATTAAGAAAATGTTATTTGAAAATAAAAGGAGTTGGGATACCAAATTGAAATTTTCTCTCTGGGCTGACAGAGAAACTATAAAGAGGTCAATTGGGACATCTCCTTTTCAGTTGGTATATGGAATTGATGCTTTGTTTCTTGTTCAATTAGCTTCCCCAGTAATTAAATTCTCGCGGGAAATAAAAGAAGATCTTGATGATATAAGAAGAAGAATGTTTCAGATAATCCAGTTGCAGTAAGAAAGAGAAGCCATTGAAAATATAGCTGAGATGCATAGGAAAAAGGTGAAAGAAAGTTTTGATAAAAAAAATTAAAAAGATGTTTTTGCGGTGGGTGACCTTGTTCTTAGGTGGGATGCATGAAAGGATGAGAAAGGTAAGCATGGAAATTTTGATAACTTGTGGATAGGACCTTTTACAATGATCAATATTTTGGGAAATAATACTTTTGTTTTACAGAACTTGAATAGTGAGGAGATTGCAGGTCCAGTAAATGGACGTTTTCTAAAGTATTTCCACACATACTGAGTGGCAGAAAGTTGTCGTACATATTCAGTGTATATATCATGTTAGTAACATCTCAGTTTCATGAATAAGACTCCATCCCAATAAGAAAGAAATTATGACTTTAGCAGATTTCAGAAGGCACAGGTCAAGATGTTCTTAAAGCCTCACAGGGAGAGCTTTAACCCCAGTCAAAGCTAGATGCTATCTAAATTGTTGTTTTTCATATTTATCTTAGGGTTTTTATTTTTATTTTTTCTTAGTGTTTCCATTTGGGTTCATAATCCTAGTTTTACCCTACCCTTTACCATTTATTCTAGTTTCACCTTAATTTTTTATGATTTTTGCTATGTTTTTATTTTTAAACCAAAATAATGCTCAAATCATTTATCTTTCAAAGGTTATTGGTTTGTATTAAAACAAGGGATATTATGAAATTAAGCATAACCTTGGTTATAAGCTGGCAACATATGTAAAAATGAAAACATTGCAGTGCTGCCAGTTTGACTTGATTCACGATATGAGTTTAAAGTTTATGTTAGTGTAATGAAGGAGTGAAGGAACATGGAAAGGATTGTACATAGGTGGCAAGGATCTATACTATGGTTTAATATATTATGATTGTCCTTTAAAGGCATATCCAAATAATGCATGAACTATTTGATCGTGGCATTCTCCAGGCTCTTGCAGGTGTTTGTATGATTTCAAGGGCGTATCCACAGGCAACGATATCATTAAACATGATGGACAGAGATTATTAATTTTTATGTTAGCCTGTAATATCTCATCATTTATCGCATTAAACTATTTAATTCTGCTTTGGAATGTACTGTGTGATATTGTTGAAATGCCTAGGGTAACTATGGATGAAAACTTAGACAGTATGATGAAGAAGAGGCTGGGAGGTTTAATTTGCAGGCTTGAACCAGATAATACACAGTGGATTATGAAATTTCCAAGATCAGTTCAGTTAATGAGAAATGTTGGTATGTTTCCTTTTTGTGAGAGATTGCAGGGTTAAAACATGCAAGTGACCCGAGCGTTCATAAAAAATTACAAAGATGGGGTTGTCAATTTCAATAGTTTAAGGGTTACAATGGATGAAGAGTATATTGCAGAAGCAATCAGTGTTCCAGCGCAAGGAGAAAATTAGTTCAAACAGCAAGATTTTCAGGGTAATTATGGTGAATTCTTGTTGCCAGGGTTTGAGAAATTGAGCTGGAAAAATGGTATTCACGTAAGTAAAATCAAACCTAGTTGGTGAATTCCATTGGAAATGGTTCAGAATTACATAACCTATGAAGGTCGCTATGACAGAATCCTCAAATGTCATTTGAGATTGTTAATGCATCTTAATGGGAGTATAAAACTTAACATATCATTTTATTTGTTAAAAAGTTTGCAAAGGATGGTTACATGGGTTCAAACCCATCCAGAACATACTACTCATTCTATCTATCACCAGGGTTTGATCAAGTTGTTGTTAATTTCACATCTGAATAAAGATGGACGGAGTTGGGAGAGTTTTTTGTTTAAATTAGGGTTTGAAGAGAAAGTTAAAGAAAAAGGAAAAAGGGCAGAAAGTTCATACACAAAAGCAGAGGATTTGAATCAGCAAACAGAAAAGCACGAAGAGCAGACTAAACATATTGAAGAGGAAAGAAAAGACTTCACAGAAGAACCAAAGGTTGTAAATAGCTTGTTTCCAGAAGCTTTAGCCACAAATGAAACAACAGTTAAGCAGGTAAAAGAAGATCCAAAAAACCTGATACTTTGAGTATTGTTATAAAAAATGCAAATTTGAAGGAAGAAGAACAAGTTCAGATTTTAAATGCAAAATGTATTAGTTTAAAGCCAAGGACTAGGTTAAGGAGTAGGATGGAGGCAGAAATGAAGCTAATACATCATCCTAGAAGCAGAAACGAAGATTTTGGAAAACTTGTTATTGTAAATGATTCCTTCAGTGAGGAAAACATACATGTATCCAAGGAATGGCAATGTTCAGAAAATGAAAACTTCATTGATCTTTAGGGTAATTTAGGATGTATACCTGAGATGTTTTGCACAAATAAACAAGCCTACTCTGAAAATGAAAATGGATCAGTTTCAAAGTCTATGTAGGAAGATGAAGTTCTTATGGATGTAAAGGAAACCAAGGTAGTCCCAGAATTAAATCAGATCAAAAAGTCTTTACAGACTTATAAGGAACAGACTAAATTTTTGCAAAACATAAATGAAAGATTGATGACTACCAATAAAAGATTACGGGAGGACTTGGAGGAAAAAGAAACTGATTATCAAAAGCTTCATTTAATATCCAAATATATTTTAAAGGATAAGAGAGCTATTCAAAAGCAATATGAGCACATGAAAACCCAGAGTGAAGAAGCGCAGAATCGAATGGAGAATAAGGATGTTGAATATGCCAGGTTGCAGAAGAGATACCAGGTTTTGAGTGATTTGACTGTTATAGCAGAAGCTTCTAAAAGTCTTTAGCTGGCAAAGACTTATGATAGTTATTTTAAAAGTGATTAGAATTTCATAGATAGACAGTATTATTTTAATTTGATTACACTTGTATTAAGTCTGAAGTTGAAGATCTAAAACTTTACTATTTTTGAAAGGTTCGATCCATGAAAATAGGATCTAACAAATGTTTCAAAACTTTGAAAATTTTGTATATAATAGTAAGCAGGTAGATGTAGAAGGGGTTGGAATCTTAGATGGGAATCAATTTTTGGTTATGAACTGTAAGACATATACTCTTTTGTATCTTTAATACAGAATATTACCTTGAAATGATTATGATCATGAACCTTTTCTGCTTTTATTTATGAATTGCATTGTATAATGATTTTATCCTGTGTATGGTCTTGTTAATCCATTACAATATTCTTGTGATGAAGTGCAATTATCTTTAAGTGCTTAGTTGCAGAACTAGACTCATTTATTTGTAAATTCATGCTCGTAATATCTTATGTTATTGAAATTTGTATTTTATTATGTGTCATGCAGTTCTTTAATTATTATTTTATTTTGATTTCCCAACACCTTTGATTACATACTGTCCTTGTTTAAATTTGATTTTATCAGTTTGATATATCTTCAATATTTCTCTGAGCTTGAACTCCAGTAGTCTAGGTTCAACTTTAGGGATAACACACTGCATACTTTGTTTCCTGTGAGTTGTATACATCATGACAAAGCATTTATATACTTAAAGTTTTCTTATTGTTCCATTAGTTATAAAATAAGAGACGTAAAACAACATAGATGCTTATAAATTGTTCAATTAACACTTTATACTTGAACATATATTCACAACCTTTACTTAATCCAATGTCAACCAAATGGTCGAATGGCTCTTCTCCATATGTTAGTACCTATTAGAAACAATCCATGTATAATGTTAAATTAATTAAAATTTAAACACCATGCCAAATATGAAATCCAAAGAAAACCACGAGTACTAACAATCTTTGCGATCAACCCTTTTTTTCCTTGTCGTCCTATCTTATATGTTGAATGGGTGCCATTTTCTTTTCTTTTCCGCAACAACAAAACAATTGAAAATTACTATTTCCTGGGATAATTAAACTCTTTGCACATTAAAAATAAAGAGATGATTACATGTCTTTGATGCCTGTTGTTGTTAGGATGGCTCCCCCTATAATGTGGTTATGTTCATTTATTTGGCCATATCATGGTATGCGTTTTTTGACATCTCTGCCAACATATATTGGATATCGCATCATTATTCCTTTTGAATTTTAGGAACCTTACTAAGAAATTAAAAAAAACACAATGGAAAAATTAATTGATATTTATATGAAAATAAGCATAACAAAAATATTAACAAAGAAAATATTTGGACTAGTATATGCATATTATAGAAGAATTATCTTCTCCAAAAGAAGATTCTCCCTCCATAAATAAAACAATGGTAGTGGGAATTTTCAAAGGCTCCTCCAACCATCTTAGGCAAGCATGTTCCTAGTGTTAAGACTCAGTAAGGTGAGAAATCCAAAGATCTAGCTATAAATTCTTTGGATATAAATTATCTTCCCTGTGGTCTTGGTATGAAAAGGTATGAAGCTTTGGAAAGAAAACCTTCCTCTATGCCTTTAGAAAAAACCCATCTTTTTGGACCCTCAACCTTGTGCTGGGCATCTCGATTATGAAAAACATCAAGAAATGAGTGTTCAAGCATTGCATTTATAAAGAGATTACAAGTTGTTCGTTGTCATCCTCCTACGATTATAATTTGATACATCGAACAAAAGAAAAGGAGGATGTTTCTTTTATGGGAGTTCTGGCATTGAATTTCACTTCTCCTTCTTCAGTGGGTAGGAAATCCTATCTCCAAATTTCCTAAAATAAGGCCTTTGAAGATATCCAAAAGGAAATCAGTCAACCTTGAAGAGGTCCCTTGGAGTAGGTAAATCCCATGGAAGGACTTCTAAACAATTTTTCTCTCTTTTAATGTGAGAGGGGTCTGATAACTGGATGAAGCCCAACTTTCAAACCTCTTTCTAAGTCATTATTGCAGTCTTCCATCTCAATAGAGTGAATATCCAAATAACTAGACATCACAGTGAAAGTAGTGAATGTATATGGCCCCTTTCAAGATAGGAAGGGGTTTTCGGACTCTTTTGAATATGTTGGTGTGTTGGGTGATCGATCTATGATTTTGGGCGATGACCTCAACTTCACCGTCTATCTGGGTGAATTTTAGAGTGCACACCCCCATCCCAAGCAATTAAGGGACTAATTTCATAGATATTATTGAGAGGAATTCCTTACATTGAAAACGTAAAGATGGTTCCCATTTGGAGGAAGTTTTGAAAGGGAAATGAAACAATGGTTAAGATTTTGTATCATTTCTTAATCTCCTCATATTTTTTTAAGAGGAATTTTTTCCTAAAGTCTTCTGTGGGAATAGGAGGAACCTTGGACCACTTACCCATTTTCTTAAAAGTCAAGGTCAAAATAGAAAACCCTCATCTCCTTTAAAATTTGACCATGCTTGGTTAATGGAGGAAGACTATAAATCTCTGATCCAAGATACCTTGACCTCTTTACAATCGAACCCTTAGAAGTTTTTTATGTTGCAATTCTATAAGAATATTTAAAGGGTTAAGGAGGTTTTGAAAAGGTTGTTTAAAGCATTCAAAGAAAAGTCCCAAAAAACTCTATGCGGCATAGAGTTTGCAATTAAAAAATTGTATGATGAAAACAACTCGGGCCTTTTCAAAGAAGATGAGATTCAAAGCCTTAGATCTTTATAAGAAAATAGACATAATCTACTAGCCAAGGAATAATAGCATGGTGTTTAAAATTTCATGCAATCTAGATCCACAAAGGAGAAAATAACACAAAGATTTTCCATCATTATTCTAGCCACCAAAAAATTATCAACATTATTTGGCAGCTGGTAGATCTAGATAGACGAAATTCTATCGTGATGTAAAGGCGGAAGGAGTTAGATTCTTCAGCTCTCTTTTCAAAGAATCGTCAGGTTTCCCAATCCAAGACATTATCTGAGTTATAAGTGAGATTCCCTGCCTAATTAATGAAGAACAAAACGAGGCATTAAAAGTGGAGGTGTTTGAAGAATAGATTCTCTTAACCCTGAGCTCTCTCAAAAGAGGAAATAGTTCAGGCCTAGATGATCTTATAGTTGAGTTTTACGTCAGATTCCATGATATCCTTAAGAATATTGTATTAAGTGGTTAAAAATATCAAGCTTTAGGCAAGGTTTTGGGAGCCTTGAATTCGACATATATAACTGATTTCGAAAAAACTGGATGCCTCTACGCTAGATTATTTTTTCTCCATTTTATGTTGTAATGTAATATATAAGGTGATTTCAAAACTAAATAGTGCAAAGGATTAATCTAGTATCAAAGATATTATTTCATAGGAACAATTTGGTTTTCTTCATAATCTACAAACTCATGATGCGGTTTTCCTTGCCCATGAAGCACTTGCATTCTATTAAAACCTTGAAATTGAATGCATACGTTTTGAAACTTCACCTTTCTAAAATTATATGACCGTGTCAATTGGACTTACTTTAGACTTATTCTGCTTCAGGTGGGATTTAGTTTTAATGTGGAAAATTGGATACTGGGTTGTATTCAGTAAATCACTTTTGTCGTGCTCATTAATGGATCTCCTTCGCGTTTCTTTCAAGATTATCATGGTTTAAGACAAGGGTGTTTGTTGTCTCCCTTTTTTTCCTCTTAGTTCTAGAGCCTAAGTCAGAAGACTTGGGAAGAGGTATGAGCCGATAATATAAAAGGTGTTAAGGTGGCTCTATAATGCACCAATTTTTTTACATTTGGTAGTTAAAACTCTAATGTGAACTAGATTAGCATTTTATTGCTTATTATCTATTAGAATCAGTTAGATTGTTTAAAAGTGTTGTTAGGTGAACATGTGTTGACTCCCTAAACGTGTGGATAGTAATGCAATTTATCATTTTATTTTATTTTTAAACTAAAACAAAGGATTAGATTATAAGGAGCCGGCAAAACAGCTCCCGTGAGCTGTAACAAAACATAGCAGACATTTGATTTCCCAAAGTTAAACTTTGATCAAGAGGGGCTCAACGGCCTTATTATAGTTATTTAACATAGAAGTTCAAAGAGTGGCAGTGGATTAGAGCGGGAACAGGACTCCATCTCTTCATTTCAGATCCAGTTTTGCCACAGCTTTCTCCAGAGCAGCGAGACGCTTGCCGAAGTCGCCATGAACGTTTGCTTCATCTTTAAACCCTGTGCGCACCTCGGCCTTGAAATCTTTCATTTTCTCAGCTGATGCAGCATGATCTTCTCTTAACTTCCTTATATCGGCATTCAGTAAGTCCCAGGATTTATTCGCAGCCTTAGTGGACTCTTCCAGTTTATTCTCAAAGCCAGCCATACGGCCTCGGATTCTCCCCATTGCTGATTCTAGCTCTTGGATTCTAGCTTCCACAGACAGACCCGATGAAGAGGAACTATCCGAAGCCATAGAGAGACGAGGGACAGCTTCTGGAGCATGCCACAGATCGGATACTTAACCTTCAGCGCAGTTTCAGCAAAAGGAACAAAAGCAGTGCACTTCATGGCGAAGGGGGCAGGAATTAAAAGCAGCCCAGGGGATGATTCAGTCCCAGACAACATGAGAGCAGTATCGTAGAACAGAGATTTCCTCTGCAGAGCCAGACGTAGGACGGGAATCTTGGAGCATCAGAGTTCTGCCAGGCGAATGAGGACGCTTGACCCTGCTAGGGGACATCCCATCTAATCTCTATGCCATCCATGTGCAGGATTCCTCTGCATAATCGAGCTCCTTCATTCGCTGCTTTATCTGCCATAGAGTTCAGATTTCTAAGAATGTGATAGAAACTAATAGAGTGGAAATCTTTACAAAGCGTCCTAATTCTTTGCATAATTTGAGCTAGCTGCACATTGGAGGGACGTTTCTTATTGGAGATGGCCTGGATTAGCAGCCTAGAGTCCCCGAACACAAGGAGTTTTGCAATACCTTTGGTCCTAGCAATCCTCAAACCTTGATAAAGCCCGCAGAACTCAGCCTTATTATTTGTCCCATTTCCTAGACCCCAGGCGTAGGAACGGACCAAATTGCCATTTGCTTCAGTAATAACTCCACCACACCCGGAAAGCCCCGGATTACCCTTTGTTTCTCCATCAAAGAAAAGACAAATAGCATTCTTGGCAAGTTTCCACCTGTTGAAGGCGTCCTCATCTAGCCTAATTTCCCAATGAGCTAATAGAGCTTTTGATGGAGTTCTGTTTTGGTGATTGGGGACAAACTGGGCAAGCCAATGTGATTCTTCGGGCTGGAGAGAAGCAGTGTTAGCCAGGGAGGAGTTTTGTTCTAGTGCTTCCCCAACAATAGCTCTTACTTGAGCTGCTACTTTGGAAGGGTGACATTCCTGCCCCCTGAAGATTCGACTATTTCTTTCCGTCCAAATTTTCCAACAAATGGCTTTAAAGATCCAGTTCCAGGCTGCTTGAAGGAGAGGTTTCATGGACAGCAGGAAAGGGGAGAGTTGCATCCAGCTTGAGAGGAGATCTTGGATAGAGTTTGGGTGGTTTATGCTCGGGCTAATCCTCAAGGCCTGATTCCAGACTTCTTTGGAGAAATTACAGCCAGTGATGAGGTGATCCGATGTTTCAGTCTCCATTTTGCACAACGAGCATCTAGAGGGGCCTTCCATCCCTCGTTTCTTGAGGTTTTCTCCAGTAAGGATACTGTTGTGAGCCATAGTCCAGCAGAACATGTCTATTTTCTGAATGAAGCCTTTTTCCCACAAGAATTTCCAGATTGTCGGATTGGGAGCAGCGCAAGGGGCAGCCTGAAACTTCTTGTATCCTTCAACAGAGGAATAATTTCTTGAATTACTCCCCCAACCTCTTTTGTCTCGAGTTCCTTCCTTGATGGGAGATTTGCCTTGGAGGAGGGCTGAGAGCAGATCAGCCTCGGCAGCAAGATCTGGAGGGGGGTTGCCTAGGTCCCACCCTATCCAAATGTTATCTTCCCACTGAGACAAGTCCGAGAGCGAGTTGATGCCTTTGTTTAACAGCTAGCTTCTGAGATGCTCCACTTCTTGGCAAGATCCAAGAGGGGCATCTCCCATGATTGAGTCGTCCCAAACTCTTATAGTTTTACCATCACCAGGGATCCATTAAAGGTTACTTCGGAAAGGTTCCAGAGCTTTAAGGCACATCTTGTAGATCGGGGATCCATTTCTGCTTGGGGGAGGCATATCCAAGCATATTTTTCTTGGGCCGGGAAAGTATTTCTTCCTTAGAGATTTCTTGCTCCAGCTGTATTTTCCAGTTACAATTTGCCAGAGAAGTTTAGCTCCTAGAGCCAGGTTTTGAGAGGAGAGACTTCTCACTTGCAGCCCTCCTTCATAACGAGGTTTTTGTATCTTTTTCCAGCTAATCAGATGGAATTTATTTTCATTCCCCTTGCCTCCTTCCCACAGAAATTTTCGAAGCATACCTTCCATTTTGTGAATGACCAAAGCAGGGGCAAGCAAGATGGACGATTGGTAAATAGGCATGCTATTAAGGACAGCTTTTAAAAGAATAGTTTTACCTGCGGTATTGAGCCAATTAGCACCCCAACTTTGGATTTTTTATTTGATTTTATCTATAATGTTATCCCAGTTTGCTGATTTGAGTTTGTTTTTGCAGATGGGGATGCCAAGGTAGGGGAAGGTCTCCCAGTCAGGTGTGCCATCCATTTCAAGAATTCTGGTTATTCCTCGGAGCTCTCTTGCTGAACAGTTCCAGCTGTAGATCTTGCTTTTAAGGGAGTTGATTTTGCTTCTAGATACCGCCTTGTAAATTTCCAGTTCATTATTAAAGTATTCAGCAGAATGTGAGCTCGCTCCCCCTAATAACAAGGTGTCATCTGCAAATTGAGCATGGTTTATGCTCCGAACACCATGCACTATTCGGAGACCAGGCAACGATTGGGATTCCTGACAGAGGTTGAGCTGAAAGCTGAGTACTGAGGCTTGAATGGCGTAAAGAAGAGGGGACAGCGGGCAGCCTTGCCTAAGACCTCTGGTTGCTTTGAAGAAGCCCATAGGTCTCCCATTCACTAGAGGGCTAATCCAAGGAGAGTCTACACAGCCTTTTATCCAGTTTATAACGGTGGAGGAGAAGCCAAATTTTGCCATAACAGCAAACAGAAATTCATGCTTGACATGATCAAAAGAATTAGCTAAATCAAGTTTGATGATCATACCTTTCTCCTTACACTGGCAGCTGGAGTGAATGGCTTCCTGGACGAGAATTATCTTGTCCAAGATTTTCCTTCCCTTGATGAATCCACCCTGATTATCAGGAATAATTTTGGGCAGAATCCTTTTGAGTCTGGAGACAATGATCTTGGTAATGATCTTATACCCTGTGTTGCACAAGGAGATTGGTCTAAAGCGGTTGAAGGTATTGGCACCTTTTTCCTTCGGGATCAGAGCTAGAAAGGAAGAATTGGTGCTTCCTCCCAGCCTATTAACTAACTGAGAGTGCCGAACCATTTTTAGGAGATCATACTTTATAATCGACCAGCAACTGGTGAAGAATCTAGTGGTGAAACCGTCGGGGCCAGGCGCACTGTCCGGTTTCATAATCGAAAGGATCTCTTTAAGTTCATTCATAGAAACCGGAGTTGTGAGGAGGTTGTTGTCTTCCTGCTTAATGAGGTTTGGAATAAGGTCAAAAGGATGGGCGTTGGTATCAATAGGATCCTCAATGGGGGATGTGTATAAATCCTTGAAGGAAGCATGGGCAGCCTGCTTGATGCCCTCAAAGTCTTTGATAAGGTCTCCATTGTAGTTGATTTCTGAGACTGCATTGTGGTTTTTCCGAGCCTCAGCCTGCTTGTGGAAATACTTGGTATTTTTATCTCCACTCATGAGCCAAAGATTTCAGGATTTCTGCCTCCAATATTCCTCTTCCATCCTACATGCTGAGAAGAAGGATTTCTGGAGCTCCTCTTCCTTTCTTAGCATGCAGTCAGTTATATCTGAGACATCCATGAGGCATTGGTGATCTTCCAAATCAGCTTGAGCAGCATTTATTTTTTAGGAGGGCATGACAAGGAGTTTTGCCCATTTTTTCAGATCTGTTTTAAGCCTTTTTAGCTTGGATTCCCATATGAAGGATGGGGAGCCTTTAAGAGGAGTGGCCCAGGAATCAGTGACAACTTGAAGAAAATCCTCCTGCTGGATCCAAAGGGGACTAAAGCGGAAGGGGATTGGACCAAGGTTAGGGGCGAGAGACAGATCTAGAAGGATGGGTTTATGATCTGAGGTACAGTGAGGGAGGATTTTGGAGGAGGCCATAAGACCAAGGGTGAGAAAGGAGGAGTGGACTAGGAACCTGTCAAGCCGGGAAGCCACATGACCCGGTCCAACTCTCTTATTCGTCCAAGTGAATTTCCCTCTAGCTGGTTTTATGTCTAGGAGATCCCAGCCGAGGATAATATCCTCCACCAATTCCCTTGAGGGATCCCTGACCAGCGAGCCACCTTTTTTCTCACTTGAGGCCAGAGTAACATTCATATCGCCAGCCACAATAATATTATCAAGCCGCTGATGATTGAGAAAGGATTCTAGGTTATTCCAACAGTCTTTTTTTTCCGATTGCAAAACAGGAACATAGAGATTGAAGAGACTTACCAAATGCCCCGAGGGTTTGTGGAAGAGTTTAGTAAAGATCCAGTGGAGCTCACGGACTTCAGCTTCAAGAGTATAGATATTGGAATCCCAGAAGGTTGCAATACCTCCAAAGGCTCCTCTAGAGTTGATGGCAGTCCTGGTGCCTTTTCCCCAGAACTTTTTCCTAGCTTGGAGGGCAGCAGCTTCCTCCATTTTTGTCTCCTGGACAAGCAGAATCTCAGGGTTGTGAATTCGGACCAGATCTTTCATTGCTTCTTCTTTAAATGAAGACCCTAATCCTCTGCAGTTCCAGGAGATGTAGCGCATTAATAACGGTGGGGGGAGGTGGCCCCTTTTTAGGCCGGACCGGTTCCTTTCTTCGATCTGGTGTTCATGATACCTTTCAGTGTTTTTTGTGAGCCTTCAAGGATCGCTAAGTAGGAAACTTCTTCCCTCTGCTTCTTTTTTGACTTCCGGCCTCTTGGATTTTTGAAGGGAACCGTCGGCAGACTACTTGAGGAGTCCCCTTCATCCGATTCTTCATCTTGGTCCATTTCTAGAAGAAGAGGATCCATGCTGGAGTCTTTGAGGGGACTAGATGGATCAGCAGGGGAGGCTCCCCTTGGGAGAGGAATTTCCCCCATTTCCAATGGCTCTTCAATATGGGACGCGGCCTCTTTTCCTTTACGTGGATTGCTGGATTGATTTTCAACAGGATCGCTGGCTTTTTCTGGATCTTCTTCTTCCTGAATGACGATTGGAGTTGATTTGATGGCTTCCTGGAAGGAAGAGCTCGATGGCAGATTTTGCATGTTACTTCCTGTCTTTTTTTCATGATTTTTGTTGCTAGATTTTCCCTTTTTAACTTTTTGTCAGCCCTCCTCTTCATCATGGACTTGAATTTGAGGACAGTTTCTCTGGAAATGTCCATGCTCGTGACAATGCCGGCACTTGAACGGAAGCTGCTCGTAATCCAGCTTTTGGTAATGATGCCAGTCTCCAACTTTCAGCTTAACTGCTTCAGGTAGCCCAGCTTCCAGATCAACCTCCACACAAATCCTGGCACAGGAATACTGACCTTTGTTCTCCGCTTTGTCTATGTATCTCCCCAGGGAATTCCCCACTTTTTCGAGGGTTTGTGAGTTCCAGCAGTGAACTAGGAGATTTGGTAGCCTTACCCACACTGGCACTTCCTTTGGGACATCTACTTCAGCGTTGAAGTCCGGGGTCCATTTATTGAGGTACAGCCCTTGGGTGCCCATGAAGTACGGGCCGTTTCTAAAGACAAGGTCTCGATCTTCTTTGGAAATGAATTCAAAGATGAAGAATCCTCTTCCAACCGAGTAACAAGTAACACTATTCTTGAGTTGAGGTCGCCATTTCCTTTGGATCCAGTCGTCAGTGGTTTTAGTAGAGGGCCATAGCCCCATGAACTTCCCAACCAGACCTCGTTCAGCTAGGGCTAGGGCGATCTTGATAGGCTGATCGGTCGGAAGATCAATTTCCGGGACAGCATCTAGTTTCTTGATAAATTTTGGAATGGAGGGGGCAGCTGGTTTGAAGCCCGGAGCAGAAAGCAGTCGTCTGAAGGCTTCCTCGGCAGAGAGAGGTGAGGAAGGAGAGAGCCCTCCCCCAGGCGCAGCCATGGGGGTGGCCAGAGAGCTCGAAACCCTAGGCGGCCGTTAATCAAAACGCAGCCTCAGAGCCGGCGAGCCAGCGAGCGTCCTAAAGGTGAAAAATTATTAAAATAGATTTTAGTAGGTCTTTATCCGATCATTTTATTTTATTAATGGTGATGAATATGATATTTTATTTGAACATGCATATTGAATGTCGAATATAGTATGTGGATGTTAATTTTGTTTGTAATTTGGATATAGAACAAGTATACTATATACTTCAAAGGAACTTAAATGATTATTAAATTCCATTTGAGTGATATAGATTATTGCTTGAAAGAGTTTAATATGTTTATACATGACATTTATGTTAGTGGTGAGTTAGCACACATGTTCATTGGAATGAGATAGTTAGATTCCTAAGGATCGAAGGGGAAAAAGATGTTCTATAGATCAAGAGGATAATGAAGTGATATCATTTTTCTTATAATTTAATTTTAATTTTTAAACACTACTATGATCTGGGGGTAAGTGTGGTTTTGACAGAATGCATAGCTTTCCCATAATGGTTGTTCGATGACGTGATTACAAGAACAATAATAGTACAAGATGATTTAGTATAGGGTGTTGACCCTATTATATCAGGAGGGGTCGAGGTATTACCCATCGTACATCCTCCAAAACCTAGAATCATGGGAGGACTATGCTAATACACACTCTCCAAGTTGTGTGATGATTCCTACTAGTTACCTACTAGGGAAGCTTAGTTGATATAGTCGACACATCCACTTACAAGTTCCATGTAGAGTTAGTTCAATACAATCGACACTCCATCATATTCCAATAGAGGAAAGGATAGGTTGTGGAAGATGGAAGTAGGTTAGGGAGGAAGTATAGTTTGATGTAATTTGGAAGGATGTTATGAGTTAGTTATTTAACATCTTGGTTATGTTTGTGTGTTGGAAGTATTTCTTTACTCAAATGTGATTATACAGGTATGTTGTGTCATTTTCTTTAAAAAATTGTAAAGTAGTGTGATTGTTAGATATTAATATTTCTATTTGTTATGCTACATAATTGGATGAGAATGAGAACATATAGGAAGTATGCATTAAAGAAATGATTTATTAGTACACATGTGTAATATCCCGAAGGTAAGCCCCAGACATTGGTTTATTTTCTTTATTTTCTTTGATGAGTTGGAACTGGGTGCAAGGACCATGGGCACCTACTTAGATGGATTTTATTTTAATTGCAATAATTTATATTATTATTTATAATTAATTATTATTATTATTTTTTATTTTTTTTAACAAAAACAGAAAAAGGGGGTTGTATTAACAGGCTGTGCACAGCCATTCATTACATTTCCGAAGGGAGATATAAAGCCGAGACGGCACAAAGACAACAAGCCATACAAAGTCTATTTCCCAAAACAGAGAGCACAAAATTGCTTCTGAGCTGCATACTAAACGAGTTGTAAAAACCCTCACGAACTGTCTACATAGCAGAGTGCAGAAAAACATAATTCATACAAAAATTGATACTAAAACCCCTCACTAAACTGGAAGTAAAGCAGACAATAAAATTCAGTTGCCTCTAAGCTGGCGAGGCTGCTGTACTGATTCCTCTTCCATGGGCTGGGAGGCTGAGGCGTTGATTCCATTTACCCTGCTCTCCTGGTTCATTGAAACGAGCCTTTGGAGGTCTGCTTCTATACGCTCAACTCTGCCCAAGAGTTCACGCAGGTTGCTATCCAAATCGTCGGTGCGGGCTCCATTGTCGCTAACATCCTGAGAGATCCTGCTGATAGACTCGCTCATCCCCTTTATCTCCTTGGCTGTGTCTCTATTCTCCTTCACCCCTATAGCGGTCAGTTCATATACCCTTCGAAGGTTCTTCATAAAATCCTGCATGCCGAGATTATTACCCAAATGCGCCATAATACCAAGGTCAGACGAAATTGCCAAGCGAGACAGCCGAGACTGCAAGGGAGAAAGAGCTGTATCTTCCAGATCGTGAAGTTTTGCTTGCTGGTGGCTTGGTTCACTCCATTTTTCAACCTGAGAATCAATTTCCCAAAGAGCAGAAGGATAACGACAATGACAAAGGGCTAACTGGGAGAGATTTTCTTCGACAGTAGATTGGGTGAGAGGCTGCGCTTGCCTAGAAGAAGCCTGAGGACTCCCAATACCAATTACTTCGGCCTCTTGCAGAAGGAAGGCAGGGGCTGTAAACAAATCCTCAGCGAAAACAAGAGGCGAAATAATGCTGAAATTCGACATGGAGACAGAGAAGGGAGAGCCTCGATCGTGCGGGGAAAAGAGACCCTTAATTGAGCGCCTGAAGGGAGTTAAATGCTCATCAGCCGAGGGGAGATGGGCTGTACACGCGGCCTTCACAAGAGATAAGACATGACGGGGACTTAAATGCTGGAGGCCGCCAAAACGATGGAGAGGGTGACGGCTGGATGGGAGGGAGAAACTAGAGGAGGGGAACCGGAAGTGAAGGAGAGGGAAAAAGGTGGAAGGAAAAGGGAGAAGGGGAAAGGGGGGTGGAAGAGGGATAAGGCGGGAGAGAGAGGGAACCAGAGAGCTAAGGTAGGATAAAACCAAGTTCACTCTAAGATAAACCTTGAGAGTGTGGAGTTCCTCTTCAGAAACTTGCTTGTTCTTGATTTGATGATGGTTCCTTGAGGTCCTCTTCATGGAATGACTTTGAGGATGGGAGGATCGTCATCCTGACTGTAATGGCCTTGAGGGAGACTAGCTCCAACATTGGCCATCGTATCTGCGTCTTTGTTGTTCTGGCGAAGAATGTGGTAAAATTCAATGTGCTGGGGCAGAAGAAGTTGAGCCTTTTTATATAATCTACGGCATTTGATGTTTCCTATAGGATACCCATTAATCATCTTATAGATGACATGTCTTGAGTCGCCGAAAACCAAAACTTTCTGGAGATTTTTGGTCCGAATGAGGTGTAGACCCTGGAGAAGCGCCATCCATTCTGCTTCATTATTAGTTCTCGATCCTAGTCCCCAAGCGAATCGATGTTCCACTTGTCCTCCAGGATCCACTAGGATCCCACCCGCACCTGCCGCCCCTCTAATTAATTATTATTATTATGTATACTATTATATTTAAAATTAATAATGGAAAAACGTGAGAACAACATTGTTGGTGGGTTTTGGAATGTCATATGAGAATGGGTTGAGGCTAGGAGTTGCAGCTCCCCAGTAACAATACTCTTTCCCAGTTAATTTTATTAATTTTTGGAGTATGGGGGTCCTAAAACCCGTAATTAATGTCCTGCATGCAATTGTATGCATAATTTGCGCCCCCTAGGTGAGAACATTCCTCATCTAGTTGGTAATGGGGCCCAATTTCACTTCACACGCTAGCAATGCGACTATTAGACTAATTTTGGTCAAGGCATGCACCTAATTTGAGTTAGTGTCAGCAAATTTTAGTTAATATCAGTTAACTCCAGTTAAATTGAGTTAGGTAGAGTTAATTTCAATTAATTTCAGCTGATATTGAGTTAATGTCAGTTCATTTCAGTTAAATTGATTTTAATTGAGTTAAGGGCAGTTAATTTTGAGTTAATTTAATTAATTTAAAAGACTTCCAATTAAATGGAGTCTTTGTTTTAGTTACACTGGTGAAGCTAGTTGTCAGTTAAGTAATTAAAGGTTATCTTTAATTAATTAAGTGCCTAATCTAGGAATTGGATCCAATTTCAAGTTATCCTGAGTTCATGGGAGTGGTCAAGAGTGAATTTGAGTCAATCCTTTTGAAATTGAGTTGTCTCTAGTGCATAGGAGTATTTTATGGGTGATTAAGAGTCAGTCAAGTGGGTTTTAGGAGATAAATTGATGAATTCAAATTATCCATGCATGGGAAGTTTCTATGTCAATGTTTTAGAGTCACTCTTAGTGAATTCAAGTGTCAAAAGAAAAACTTGAGTGTGTCAGTGAGTGGTGGTTAGGACGCCCCAGTGTTTGGGAGTCCTTCCTCAGTAGACTGGAACCAAACTGTTGGACACAATTTGAGTTGAGCAATAAGGATTCGAATGGCTTCAAGGATCCATTCATTCATTGTTGTGTAGGTGGAGGAGTGCATCTGAGCTAGAATTTGAAGAAAATAGTGAATTCCAAATTGAATTTTGGTCAAACTTGCATAGTTTTGGTTGTGATTCTACCAATTTGATCCAAGGGATCAATATTTATGTGTTTCTAGATACCCTGGGAGGGATGCGGAGGAGTCCATGGTTATTTTTTATGTGAAGCAAATTCCCTAGTTGCGGTTTGGCTTGTGTCCTCTGTAGGGTAGTATTTATTTGTGATTTTGAGGTTCCATTGGAGGTTTGAATTAGTAATTTAACCTAGGGGTTTGAAAGAGTTGATTTAACAATTTACCCAACATGAGAGGGGGGAAATCATGTGTGGGGTTTTCTTCGTGGTTGTGCTAGGTATTGAGGGATAGGGGGGAATCTTGGACAGTTTCATGGGGCCAGTACTCTCAATATCTGAATGCTCCAATGGGGATTCAAATTGAGAAAGTGACCTTGGAGGTCGGTCGTGGTGTTCTTAGAGAGGGGGACAATCTCAAGAACTACCATAGCTTGCCTTTCTGACAGAGGGGGAGAATTATAGGAAAGGAATAAGATCAAACTTAGTATTCTTTAAAATATACCATCTCTTACGAGATTCCAGGACCTCAGATTGGTGGGATCTTTCTACAGGAAAGAAAATGCCAAGAAATTTCATAGGTTGGGAGGAAAATTGTTGTGTGTACGTTAGTCACACACTATTATTAAGATAAGTTACTTAATACTTTCTGTTAGGGCGTGCACCCCAACGGTCCTTAAGGTGGGTAACTCCATAGGGTTTTGGAGTTTCTAAGCAGAGTTACGGCTCAAAATAGTCTTAGGGGTGTTGGGGTTGAGTAAAAGTCCTCTGTTGTAATAAACCCATGGTTTAAGTCCAGGGTTTAGGGTTCGGGGTGCCCATGGTTTAAGACCATGGTTTTGTAATATGTGCACTATAAATAAGCACTTTTGTAAAGAAGTAAGGTTAGGCTTTTGATGTAAAAGGAACTGATGCGAAGCTAAGGCTTATTTTTGTAAGAAAGGTTAAGTCCCAGCTGTGTGCGTGGACGACCTCTGCAGCTGTGTGCGCAGAGGGCTTTGGGTGATTAAGAAAATCTGCAACTGAGTGTGTAGAGGCCTGCAGCTGTGTGCACAGCTTTGAGGACTTGAAGGGATCTGGAGCTGAGTGCGCAGATCAGAACTGTGGTTTTTGTAGAAAGTTGAATAAAATACAGTTCTGTGGACGTAACCCCTACACTGGGGGTGAACCACGTTATATATGGTGTTGTGGTTCTTTTGTGTTGTATTTTGTTATGTTCTTTCATGCATTAATATTTATATATCTGATAAGTAAAGATCACTGCTAGATAATAACTTCACTGTGAATTCCCAGTAAAGGGTTGCGCAAGGCACTGTTTGTTTATCTAACCGCGAAGCCAAATAAGTGAATGTTAAGCTCTGTGATTTATATTTATAATCTGTTAAAAGCTAAAGGTACAGTAATATCCCTCTTCTGCTTGCAGAAACCTGGTTCTACGGCACCCCATAGCTGTTTTGGGTGATACTGCAACCTGTTCGCAGGTTGTTGCCGAAAGGGCCAACACTGTGGGTCTTTTGTTGGTGCGAAGTTAAAGTTATAAAACTCGGATCTGCACTATTGCCCAACAAATTGGTTCCGTTGCCGGTTGAACTCAGTATCTGCTCAAGAGGGGTTTACGTCGTACCTCGAGGGCTATGTTCTGGAGACCCTCTGTGAACGAAATCGGTGATTGGCTTGATGAGACTTATCTGAAATTCGCTGAGCAAGAGAACAAAGATCTGCGTCATAGTGCAAATGACTTTTGACAAAGATATCCCGCGCTATTGATTTCTGGACAACACGAACCCTTGAAGCAATTGTGACGGAGTTCGCCATCGACACGAGTACTTCCTTTAGTGAAGCCAAGCGGCAGTTTTTCAAAGGACCAAGGGGTAAGTTGTTGAATTCATTTAGTTTGAGAATTAAAATGCTATTAGCTGAAAAAGGAATATTGCTCATTGAATCAGACTGTTAGATTTTGTATTACTAACCTATGGTTGCAAGTGTAAATACCTTCGACGAGCAAAGCGGTTTGCTGCGAAGTGGCAAAAGGTACAAGAGAGATTTTGGATCCTATTCCCAGGGTCATCATACCGAGTATTCCCCTGTAAATCCTGTAGAGTCCGAACCCGAAGAAACCCCTTCTATTGGAAACCCCGGGGTAACCCTGCAGCGACGACCTATTATCCCTGAGAATCCGTCGCAATCTGGAAGTCACCCTAGCGCGAGTACCCCTGTCACAGGTCAGTCTACCCCATTAAGTTCCCCCCTGGCTACTCCCAGTCCCCCTCCAACCCCCCCTAGATCCACTATGGCCCACATGCATGATGACATTAATCTACCTGTGTTCAAAGGAACTGGATCAGAGGATCCAGAACAGTTCTGGTTTTTATGTGAAGCAGTGTGGACTGCTAAGTCCATTACGGATCAAGATACAAAATGAGCGCAGCTGGTTACTTCTTTCAGAGACCGTGCCCTGACCTGGTTCATGAAGTTCTCTAGCACTCAGAACCATGCATTGCCTGATATAAAAGAAGCAATGATAAAGGAATTTAAGAAGCCGAAATCAGAGTCGTAGTGTATTACGAAGTTGAAAGAGATTCAGCAGAAGCGTGGTGAATCAGTGTGGGACTTTGATCAGAGGTTCAAAGTTCTGCTAGACCAAGTCAGTTTTAACATTGGACCTACGCAGCACAAGGAATGGTTCATTGCCACGTTGCTGTTGCATATCCGTACTCCACTCATGCAACAAAAGGTTGCTAACCAGCAGGAGGCTCTGGAAATCGCGATGAAGCTTGAAACCGCCCCTGCCATAGATAATTCTGGTATTGCTCAAATCCAAGCGCAGTTGGCAGCGATGGCTCTGGAGCTTCGTGATATGAAACAAGGAAAAACCGATCATGAAGAGTTTTGGTTTACACAATGTTGCACAGAAGGGCATGCCAAGGAACAGTGTCATGTGGTAAGGAATTACCTGAATACTAGTGCGCCAAACCTGTTTAACCTGCAAGTTCTATATTGTGAGCTTTGCAGAACAACAGGGCAGCATCGACCTACAGACTGTTATCTGCTACAAAGGTATGGACAAGTACCTAAGAACCCCTATTGTAAATTCTGTAAGTCTGTAGGACATAATGAAGATGAGTGTCACAGTTATGACCTCATAAGAGAGCGCACCTACGATGCCTACCGGGTACAAAATGAGGGACCGAACAATGATGGCTATGGCTACCATGGTGGTGCATCAGGTAGGGGTGCTTTTGGAGGCTGTGGTCGTGGTGGTATGGTTGGTAGAGGACGTGGTCAGGTGGTGTGTTATAACTGTAACCAGGCTGGACATCTGGCTCTCGACTATCGAAATCCCACTACGACATGTCGGTATTGCCGAACTGTAGATCATGCGATTGAGCAGTGCCCGCAGTTGATAGCTAAGATTCAGGAAAGAAACAGTGCCCCTACTCAGAATCTTCAGATGATTTCTGTCGAGCAAAGACCTTCCCCAGCTATTAATGTTGTTACCAGAAGTGGAGCTACAACGCATATACAGCCTGACGAGGCTTGGGTTCGTAAGGCCCCCGTGAAAGTCCCTGCCTTTGATATTGAACAAGAAAAGGAGACATTCATGGAAGCCAAGAAAGATTTTGTGGATTCTCGCACAGCAATAGCACCTGCGTAGCCCCATCAGCAGCAGTCACAGCCGCAAGAAGCTGCAACTAATAAAGTAAGTAAGTTACAGAAAGTTATTGCTTCCTGCGAACCTCCGCAAGGTTCTGGTCAGGAAAAAGCTGTGCACAGAGTCAGAAGAACTAGTAGAGAAATGAGGTTGAATGCTCAGATATGAGAGTATCGGATGACTAATGTGATCTTGGACTTAGGGTCCGAATTCAATGTCCTAACCAAGTAGACCTGGGAACAAATGGGAAAACCTACCCTTGACTGGTCCCCTATCCAATTGAGATTAGCCAATCAGCAGAAGATTGTCCCCCTAGGATGATTTCCTAATGTTCCAGTAGATATTGATGGCGTCTGTACTGTAGAAAACTTCGAAGTTATTGAGATCATTGACGACAGCAATCCCTATCCAGCCTTGTTAGATATTGAGTGGGAAATGGCAAATGCTGTAGTTATTAACCTTAAGAAGAGACAGATGAATTTCGAAGGGAACGATTTGAGAGTCATGGTCCCACTGGATCCTTCTCAAGGAGAAAGGTACACAGAACCCCTCTGAGATGAAGATCAGGATGTGTTGGACCATATCTACAATATCACAGCGAAGGAAGAAGATTATGTTAATCCTAATGCCGAAGGTATTATGGATTGGCAGTGTGACAGCTCCTACATGACGGATTCAAATGATGATCTAGAGAATTGGCAGAACAGATTGTATGAGCTACATGGCCACCGTTGTGCAAGAATTACCAAGTCTCTTAGATGGCTTGGTTCACAAACAAGACCCTTACCTGTTTTTGATGGTTCAACAGACCCAGAAGAGTTTATTGAGCAATTCTCAGCCCAGATACCAGACTCACAGAAAATGGAGACTTTAGACTCAGCATTCAGAGCTACAGCAGCCAGATGGTGGAATGGTCACAAACAATACATTCATAGTTGGGAATTCTGCCAACAGTCCCTTCGCTTGAGATTCACGGATCGACCACGGGAGGTCCGCAGCAAGTTTAACGGCAAGACTAACCCTCAGAAACATTTAGAACAATGCTACGAATCTTGGAAGCATGTACCTCGTACAGAGTGGGTACATAGGTTTGTGCATACTTTGGATCCTACTACAAAGAATTGGTATGCGGACGTTGAGCTTCGCCAAGATACCGTAAGTTGGGATACTCTTGTCGATAGTTTTGTATTGACATTTTCTATTAATGAGGTTTTCCCTGCTTTAGATGCAACTATTAGGGTGATCCACACTAAGGTGTTTGATGATCAAGAGATAGCAGAATACCAACCAGATTGGAAGGCACAAGAAGCTAATGCAGTTGAATGTTATAACCTCACAATTGACGAGGATGACGATCTGCGCAACATTGCTATTCTAGAGTCAGAAGGCCACTGCGAAGTACATGGACCAGCAGTTGCAGCACCTGAAGTGACATAGCCCCTGAAGACGCGGACCGTAAACATTGGTTCAGAAGAACAGCCTAAGCATGCTACCATTGGAGATTATTGGGATGAAGAAATGGTAAGAAAAGTGACCCAACTTCTCCATGAATATCAAGACCTCTTTTTGACAAAATTCTCAGAGATGAAAGGTATCTTGGATGATATAGGAGTCATGAAGATCCCCTTGAAACCTGATGTGAAGCCTGTGAAACAGCATCCTTATAGGTTGAACCCTAAGTATAAGGAAAAATTTAGGATGGATCTGGATAAGATGCTTGCTGTAGGAATTATTGAACCTGTTGAAGAATCCGAGTGGGTTAGTCCTATGGTGGTACAAGAGAAGAAGACTAAAGGTGAAATCCAAATCTGTGTCAACCTAAGGAAGCTGAATGATGCCTGTCTACATGATCCCTTTCCCACACCTTTCACAGATGAAGTATTAGACAATGTCGGAGGTCAAGAAGTGTACTCTTTTACTAATGGATTTTCAGGTTACCATCAGATCTAAATTGCTCCAGAGGATCGCCATAAGACTACCTTTGCTACAGAAATGGGATCCTTTCAGTATACAGTTATGCCTTTTGGATTGAAGAATGCACCTGCTATATTTTCTTGAGTAGTCATCTCTGCCTTTAAGGAATATATACATAAATTCTTAGAAGTGTATTTTGATGATTGGACTATATTTGGGCTGCTAAAAGACCATATAACTAGTTTAAGACTTATACAAGATAAACGTAGATAGCACCAGATTTCCTTGAACTTGAAAAAGTGTATCTTTTGTGCACCTTTTGGAATTCTGCTAGGTCACATTGTATGTAAACAAGGATTGATGATGGACCCTGCGAAGATAGCTATTATTGTGAACCTTCCACCTCCAAAGTCTGTTAAACAACTTCGCACTACGCTTGGTCATACTGGATATTACAGGAAATTTATTAACGGGTATGCTCAAATTATTGCTCCGATGGAAAAGCAGTTGAAAAAAGATATTAAGTTCGAATAGACCCCTGAGTGTCAAGCCAGCTTGGACATTTTGAAGGAAAAGATGGTAACTGCTCCTATCTTAGTATTCCCTGACTGGAATAAGGAATTTCATGTGCATGTCGATGCATCCTCCATTTCTCTGGGTATAGTATTGGCCCAGTCAGGTGAAGGTAATATTGATCACCCCATTTCTTTTGCAAGTAGGAAATTGTCCACCGCAAAGAAAAATTATACTACAACAGAACGTGAAGGTCTCGCTATGGTTTATGCATTACAGAAGTTTCAACATTATCTGTTAGGCTCTCATTTTAAGATGTTTACTGGCCATTCTACTTTGAAGTATTTGGTTAACAAACCTGTGCTAGGTGGAAGGATATGCAGATGGCTGATTCTATTTCAGGAGTATGATTTTGAGATCATAGTCAAACCAGGAAGATTGAATCTAGGTCCTGACCACTTGTCAAGGCTCGAGTCGGGAGAAGAACCTACCAGCTTGGATGAAGGTCTTCCTGATGCCCAGTTGTTTGCCATCCAGATGGTTGATGAATATTTTCAGGATATTGTTCAGTATTTGTCTACAGGTTTTCCACCCGCCGAGATGACAACACAACAGAAGAAGCAGCTGGTGGTTCGCGCAGCTGACTTTACCTTAATAGCAGGACAATTATATAAGATGGGACCAGATGAAATACTGCGCAGATGTGTCCTAGAGCATGAAAAGCCCTTAATATTGGCTGAGGCACATTCTGGGGCAGCAGGAGGTCATTACGCAGGAAAAGCTACAACATAGAAGATTCTGACAGCTAGATTGTGGTGGCCCACAATTCACAAGGATGCAAAAGAATATTGTCATAGCTGCGACATCTGTCAAAGGACGGGCAAACCATCCAGGAGGGATGAGATGCCTCTAGTTCCACAGGTAACTTTACAACCCTTTGACAAATGGGCTATTGATTTTGTCGGACCTATCAATCCCCCCGCGAAGAAGTCAGGAGAAAGATACATTATTACAGCAACAGATTACCTCACCCATTGGGCCGAAGCTCAACCAGTGAAGAATTGTAGCGCTGCTACAGCTACAAAGTTCATCTTCGATAACATCTTGTCTAGATTTGGGTGTCCTAGAGTCCTTATGAGTGATCAGGGCTCACATTTTCTAAATAAGACTATTGAAGTATTGACTGAAGAATTTCAGGTATATCATCAAAAGAGTGCTGCCTATCATCCACAAGCTAATGGAACTGTCAAAGCTTTTAATAATATCCTCGAACAGGCTCTGACGAAGGTTTGCAACGTTAACAGAAATGACTGGGATCTTAGAATCCCAGCAGTACTTTGGGCTTATAGGACTACCTGCAAGAAATTGACAGGCCATACACCTTTTAGGCTGGTCTATGGGCAAGAAGCAGTCATGCCTATGGAATATATTGTTCCTAGCCTTCGAATATCTGCTTTCACAGAGATGGATGACCCAGCGATAATAACAGAAAGGCTGACAAAGATACTAGAACTTGAAGAGGACAGATTTATTACAGGGTTCCAGCAGCAAGTGCAGAAATCTCGAGAAAAAGCATGGCATGATAGACACATCAAGAAGAAGCAGTTCCAGCAGGGTGATCTTGTGCTCTTATATGACAGCAAATTCATGAAGTTCCCGGGTAAGTTCAAGACACATTGGAAAGGCCCATATATAGTGCAGAAAGTTACTGATGGTGGTGCAGTCCAGTTGGCTAAGTTGAATGGAGAAATTTTACCTTCTATGGTAAATGGCAGTCATTTAAAGAAGTATAGGGACAGGCCAGGACCTCCTAATCAAAAGTAACACCAGGAAGGAAAGTCTAAGTACCAAGAACAGTTGAAATTGGGTGCTAGACTATAATGAAGCTGTCCTCGAAGTTATGATGTGTGGAAGACTGGCAAAGTTCGAAGGTTCATATTGTGTCAAGGCGAAGTTGGAGTTAGTAGTTATGTCGAAGATTAAAGGTGTGTCACAGTTTAAAATCTGACGGATGGGACAAATCAGACTTGGCGGCGCCAGCACTAGAACTACCTTAACTGCCTATAATAATGAGATTTTGGGAAAATATCGCACCATGTGGACAGGATTTCTGCCACTCCACCAGATTTGGTGTCATTAATGCACCATGATGACAGATTCTGTTGTGGGATTCTATAAGAATCTACACCAGCTTGCGACTCCTGCATTGTGCATTTCTTTGAAGTTTCTTCAGTTAGGACCATGTCGAATGATCACGAAGCCCAGGAGTTAGTGCGTGAGTTCAGGGAGAGGCATCTGCAGAACCTTCTGAGCAATCCACCTATGCAGAAAGGCTTGACCAGGATGAAGGCAGGCAGAATTTCGCTCTAAACCGGACGAAGGCACGTAGAATTTCGCTCTAATGTGGAGCGACGAAAGGCACCAGGCCTCACACAAAGACTCTGAGGCATCCCAAGATGTATCCTCCTGGTTTGGAAAAACCAAGGCAGTTGTTTGTCTTATGCACCTTGACACACAATTCTGGAGGCCCTAAGTTGTGGATGGTCAGATCTTCGGCAAGCAGATCAAGGGATGGGGTCGCTGATAGATCTAGAAAGCCTTAAGCAGCATTTCATGAAGAAAAGGAACAAGCCGCAAATAGCTGCATGTAGGATTTCAGCAAGCAATGCACCAGGTTTCGCCAATGAGAGTCTACCACCAGAAAAGCAGCAAAGTGTCCCCGGACAGGCCACTAGTGAGTCTTAGGGACCTATTGGGGCACGCACCCCAAAGGTCCTTAAGGCGGGTAACTCGGCGGGGTTTTGGAGTTTGTAAGCGGAGTTACAGCTCAAAATAGTCTTAGGGGTGTTGGGGTTGAGTAAAAGTCCTCTGTTGTAATAAACCCATGGTTTAAGTCTAGGGTTTAGGGTTTGGGGTGCCCATGGTTTAAGACCATGGTTTTGTAATATGTGCACTATAAATAAGCACTTTTGTAAAGAAGTAAGGTTAGGCTTTTGATGTAAAAGGAACTGATGCGAAGCTAAGGCTTATTTTTGTAAGAAAGGTTAAGTCCCAGCTGTGTGCGTGGACGACCTCTACAGCTGTGTGCACAGAGGGTTTTGGGTGATTAAGGAAATCTGCAGTTGAGTGCGCAGAGGCCTGTAGCTGTGTGCGTGGCTTTGAGGACTTGAAGGGATCTGCAGCTGAGTGCGCAGATCAGAACTGTGGTTTTTGTAGAAAGTTGAATAAAACACAGTTCTGTGGACGTAACCCCTACACTGGGGGTGAACCACGTTATATCTGGTGTTGTGGTTATTTTGTGTTGTATTTTGTTATGTTCTTTCATGCATTAATATCTATATATCTGATAATTAAAGATCATTGCTAGATAATAACTTCGTTGTGAATTCCCAGTAAAGGGCTGTGCAAGGCACTGTTTGTTTATCTAACCGCGAAGCTAAATAAGTGAATGTTAAGCTCTGTGATTTATATTTATAATCTGTTAAAAGCTAAAGGTATAGTAATATCCCTCTTCTGTTTGCAGAAACCTGGTTCTGTGGCACCCCATAGCTGTTTCGGGTGAGACTGCAACCTGTTCGTAGGTTGTTGCCGAAAGGGCCAACACTGTGGGTCTTTTGTTGGTGCGAAGTTAAAGGTATAAAACCTAGGTCTGCCCTATTGCCCAACACTTTCAGCTATATTCTTGAATATTATGATTTAGTAGGCAGGTTGTGTGTGCTTAATAAATGTTATTTTAAAGAAAGTTTTAGCTTCCTTTAGGGTTAGCATTTTTCTGAGAATTATTACTCCCTTGTGCTAGTAATTATTCAGTGAACTTGTACTGGAGAATATATTAATGAAATATGATTTATGAGTGATTAAATGGATGATTATATTTGTATGTGTGTGTATTTATTCTCAAATTTTAAATTTGGTTTGGAAGAAAAACAAAATATTAGAACGATGATGTTGGGAGTTCCGACTTGTAGTACAATTATCGAGATCTGTCAGGGATATATTGTATTATAAATTAAAAATGTTTTTTATCAGTTTTTCATGGTTGATATGGACTCTCATGTAACTAAACATGAAATATCATATCAAGTTATGCATAAGTTAAAATAAGTTGCTTATAGTTTCCAAGAGTGTGTAGAAACTAGGTACAATATTTGTATGAATTGTAGAGATTATTTCCTACTGAAAGAGAGAGATTTAGTAAGTTTGATGTTATGGAAATTTAATTATTTGGGTTTCAAATTTTGGACATCCATGTGTTAAATATATTTGGGATTTTCTTATTTTATAATTGTGCTACTAGTTAGTAACCAGTTGAGTTATTTTCCTAGTTAAGATTAACATGACTAGTTTAATGAGGAAACTTAAATTATGAATCACAAACTAGATCTGATTATACAAACTTATCCACTGATATAAACACAATATCATCCCTCTTTACTATTGGTATTAATTTATTACTGATAGGGGGGGTGAATCGGTAATTGTGTAGATATGTATAATTTTAACTTTATACAGATTTTCACATATTTAAAACTTCTCAGCATTCACAATAATAATCAAAAGATCGCACAAATACTTGAAAAAATGTATATCTATAAATATATATGATTAATTACATCAGTGGGATATTACAAACTCAAAACTTAAGCACCCACTCAATTCAGGTGTTCACAAGATCTGAAGTACAATCTGCAGGCTGTTGGCAAAAATAGAAAAAAAAAATGGTTAATTCTTCAGATTTCATCTCATCCCATATCGTTGCAAGTTAAATTTCTCCCTTGCCATCACCAATAAGTACATATTTATTTATATTATGATTATTTGATTGAATGTATGTTGTATTACATGTGCATTTGAATAATTGTGCATTAACTTTTGTAGGATCCTAATTCCATGTCAAGTTTGGATGCACATCATATGCCATCACTCCTAAAAAGCCACAAGGTATTATCATGAGAAACATATCATAGACATGTGATATATGAAAATGGAAGGCCATTTTACCCTGCCAATTGTAACATGACATCATCCAACAACTATCTTGAACCAATGGTAATTCATCATGAAGTGGATCTCTTTTATGACACCCCATTAGTATGCGGCTGTTCAAAATGTAAAGAGTTGAAGGTGAAACCTAGGAGTGTCACACTATCCCATTTTATTAATGACCATGTACCCAAAGTTGACAGCCTAATACCCCCCACGGTGGTCATCAATCCAATAGGTGAAATAGAAAAGACACATATGAACACTTTCATATGCTCATTCCTTGAAAATTTGGAAACCAATCAACCACATTTTGTCCTAAATTGAACAACATGTCTCCTTATATTGATTCAACTAAGTGTTCTAGTGATCCAACGTATGATATAAATACTACCCAAAACATTTCTACAAGGAGATCTAAAAAGGTGTATGAGCTAAGAGAAAAAATGTCCAACTACATACAAAGGTTGGTTCAATTGTTAGTGGGTAGCAATGAATTTTATCTTACCATCCATCTTCAAAATAAATTCGAAACCAATTACAATCATGCTTTGTATGGAACTTGGTCATCTTCCCTACATGTGCCCAATCTTGGGACCAAATTCTCCTATTGTGTTAACAATTACATGATCACACAAAGTCTAAGATAATTGTTGTAAATCTTGAGTTGTTTATCCTTTCACACGTTTTGCTTCCTCCCAAACACTCGGTACCACCTATGCCATTTTGTGGTCCTATTTATAGTTGATCTAACTACTTGAATATTATTCATTACAAACATAGTATTTCGTTGTATAGTATGTGCATGAATGGTTATACTTTGGGAAACTTTAACAGGAATAACTTGTTATATATCGATGGTCGTCCATGCACTCATGGAAACATTGCAGGGTTCATAAATTGATGTAAGTGCTAACTATTCATTGCAAATTGTTCATTTGAGGAACACTCAAACGACAAAAAAATTCTTTATGAAAAAAAAGGCATCTAAATTTGTTGGTGTGCATGCAATACATAGTTTATCTCCTCATGACAAATCTTTAATAAATTGTACTATCGTAGACCACCAAATGCTTGTAAAAAATTGCTTGCTTTAGGACTACCTTTAGGCATCCCATTGGGGCATGAGAAAACGATCATTAGTAATTGTATTTTTGGATTTTCGATGGAATTAATATTTTAGTATGTATGATATCAAATCTAGAGAAGGATACTAAACTAGTAGATCTTGGAGAGGAAGCATACAAATCATGGTTGAATCAACCACCTATTCAACTCCCACTACATCTCGAGTCACCAATTCAAAACATCTATAATAACACTAGTTCTTCACAAGTTGGAGATGAAAGAAATGAAATAGATGTTGGTATGGATGATTTATTATGGGATACCCATGTCATGGAGAGAATTTTTTTAAATGAATTCCAACAAGATGAGCATAGGAATGATGTTAATGTTGTTGATGCTTTATTCAAAAGCTTGAAATATGCTTCCACCACCCCTCTGTTTGAGCATAAATAAAGTTCTACCCAATTGGGAGAAACAAAGTTGTTGTACAACTTGAAATCAATGTATGGTATGTTAGACACATATTTCTCGGCACCATTGAGGTAAGTAAGCATCAAGTCCCCATTAAATGAGAAATGAACTAGATTTGATGCATGATTAAAGACAATGTGCATTTATATTGCCAACTACTTGCAGCTTACTAAAAATAAGTACTTCCAATTGATGGCGTCCTCCTAGATAGCTATAAAGAGGAAAATCAGTTGCTAAAAAGGGTTGGGTGTTGAATACATATATAATGTCATACTTGTCCAAATGATTGTATTTTATACAGAGGTGAATACATGAACAAAGAGATGTTTCCTAAATGTGGGAATGGTAGGTACGATATATTAAAGAAAAATGGGTAAGGCACATGGTCCTCCTCAAAAGATATTGAGGAATATGCCTATAATCCCAAGGATTCAAAGGTTTTTTTCAGTGAAAAGAATTATCCATGTTGCAAGGGTGGTATGCCTCACACAAAAGTAAGTCAGGAGTTATGTGGATTTGCGTATATTCAATAACCATGAAGCATATAAAAAATACATGGCCTGATAAATTCAAGATGAAATAAGAATCCTTTAATTGAGCATGGCCATGGATGGAGTTAACTCATATTCCTTCTAAAACAACAATTATTCTATTTGGCCAATGGTACTGATAACAATATTCCTCCATGGTTATTCATGAATAAGGAACATATTGTGTTGGCTCTTATAGTTCTTAGTAGAAGACAATTGAAGAATATGGATGTCTACCTCCAACTATTGATCAAAAAATTCAAGCAACTATGGGAAGGAATACATGTATATGTTGTCTCAATATCCATCTTGATGGCGAGGTATTTTACGTTGTATGGCATATGTGCATACACCACGCATGATTATCTAGGACTAGGAGTCTACTCTTGTGAGCATGTTGCTTTATTTTCTAATATCCATAATTTTATTTGGCAAACTTATTTTCATGTAACCACCTTGTTTGGCGCTAATGTGTTATATATACTACAATAAGGTTTCAGGTCTTGTAACAAAATAGTATCAAGGATGTAAATGTTATGGATCTTCAATAAAGGCTATATGGTCCAATCACCTATGAAATGATGTGTACGATTGTTTGAGGGTGTTCCTCCTATAAGACCACCCTTATAGAAGAGAAACATCTTCTTTCAATAGTAAACAAAAGAGAACTTGGAGGCCTGAAATTATAATGAAGTTGCACACTGGTATAGGGCATATGACACAAAGAAAGAGAAGGAAACTATAGAATTGTTCAATTCAAATTGGGAACTTATGTTTGATGACAATGAATTTTTTGGCACTTATGTTGAGAACATTACCAATTGGATAAAAAGGAAATTTATGTTTTATGAGCTTCCATATTGAGAAGATATTAATATTTCCCACTTACTAGATCCCATGCATATATTCAAAAAAGTTTAAACTTATTTATGGAGGTACATATCATCGAAAAAAAATGGACACATTGGTCATTAGGAGAGATGTTATTTATTCAAATACTAAAAGAAACATTGACCAAGAAAATAAAGGAAAGTAGGAGCCTAAACCTATTGGTATTTTAAAGAAAGATTATCTTTATTTGGAAATGGATTTTATATTGAGTGTGAAGGCATATTCATTATATGGGTCAACTCTACAATGTTTATTCATAGTAGAAGAACAATTGTCAAGGTTGAAATCACATGACCATATGAAACTTCAAAGGGTATGTATGTTAGTTACATGTTTCTTTTTCTATAATGAGGTTATAATATGATATGCAGTCACCCTTTTATGTCAATTAATTTCGAATGTGTTTTTTTATAGTCTCATTATCCTTTGCTCATGCAGGGTTGTGTGAACCATGAATTCTCCTAGGATATATGATTATCCATATATAAATTATCTACATGTGTGCATTCGATTACATCAAAGGAGAAACACATGGCTATCATTCCATGATGGCATCGAGAAATCACTAAGATTTTTTGTATGTTTAAGAAGGAATTGTCCACAAGTTTCATGGACTTATAAGTCCATCTTCTAATTCACCTAGCTGATGAGGTTGAATTAGTTGGGGTGGTATTATGCCATTAGATGTTCTTTTTGGAGAGGTACACAACAATGTTGAAGGGGTTTGTTAGATAAGGAGAAAAACCTGAGGGATCTATGGTAGAGGGGTACATAGTATGTAAATTTGAGCACATAGATCTGTAGACAAATACACAACTCACAAAGTGGATCTCACAATTTACTCAGCAATTGAAGAATGAAACAGTGCAAAAAAGGATTGCATCCGTGAATGCTTTCATTAATCAAAAAGTAATCCGATGATAATTACAATGAAGTAAAATGGCTTTAATAGCCACAAGAAATTCGAATCCACATGAGGAATTTCGAATTGATTAGACTCTACTTGACTGTAGGTAACCAAGACCTTGTCTAAATCACTATCGGAGGACTCAGTAGTTAACTGACCTTGTCTAAACCATTAACGGAGTTCATCGGAGCTCTAAAACACAACTCAAGTGTTACATTCAGTGTTGACTAAGGTTAACTGACTGTGGTAGGTGAGAAATGCACCCCACATGTGTTCAGTCAAGTAAACCTAGTGCTAACTGAATGTAGAGGACTAGAACTAAATGTAACTGACTCCTAACTTAGCTTGACTAGTCATCAACTGAAGTGAACTGGCATTGGTTGGTTTCGGCACTCCCAGTGGCTTCCTAAATTGTAGGGATTGGTCTAGGAGGCTCCTAAACTGATGCAATCAAGTGCAATCAGTGGCAGTGAGCCTCAATTAGTGTTCCCCACACTTTAGTAACTGAAACATGTGCCCCAATTAGGCCAAGTGGACCCAATGGTGTTAATGACTATAAATAGACTGGATGGACTCCCGATTTAGACATGACTCCCAATTTAGACATATGACCAAATTTGGACAAGGGAGGATTAATAATCCTAACACCCCCCTGGATGCTAACTTGGACAAACTATGGGCCCTGGTAACTAAGACCATAGGTCACCCATTACATCAAGTAAAATAAATTAATTGCTTAATACAAGTAGCTAGGGAAAAAACCACATGGGAAAAAATCCCTCCCTTTAGCTAAGCAGGTAGAATCAGGTCTCAAGTTTGAAAAACTTGAAAATATGTTGCTGCAATCTTCATCTCTGTGAGGTAGTGAAGCAGCATGCATGGTGTGCTATGCACAGGTATTCTGGGGCCTGGCATGTAGACTTCTCCTTCTTCTCCAAAAATGATGATGAGAGGAAGGAGGAATGTAACCTTTGTCTCTTGCTGAATGAAGAGGTGTATGATCATATCCATTCTTCTGAATGTAGTAAGATTGAACCTTTGCCATATTGCATCTTACAGGAAGTCTATTGCATCTCCTTGAAGGAGGTAAAATAGCATGACATAGCGCAAGAGTCTTTCCTTTCTGAGTGTCAGGTGAGTTTCCAGTCATCTTCCTAGCTTCCAATTTGGAAGTAGGGACTGAATATAGATCTGAGTCACCCTGAATCTCAAGGTCATAAACTGATATAGATGGATCTACAATACTAGTAGAAGTTGTAAAAGAAGTAGATGCAATGATTTTACCTTCCCTTGCAGGTGGCTGTTGACAGTGCACTGGTTCTAAAGGAGCCATGAAATGTGAGAACTCATATGCTTTTGAAGCATGATTTGCAGTACCCTTTGCTATGATGCTCCCAGTAGAGATATCTGTGATCTCCACTGAGTCAGGACCAAATATCACTCGCTTTGGAGATCCAGTATGGGTCATCTGATAGACAGATAACAGGTTTGAAGCTAGGGAGGGAACAAATAGCACATCTTTGAACCTTCCATGTTCAAGTTGGATAGAGCCCTTTCCTTTTGTTTTGACTTTACTGTTATTGCTCATCTGAATACTAGGACCATCAAAGGACTGAAAAGAAGAGAATGATTCTCTGGATGCAGCCATATGGTCGGAAGCACCAGAATCAATGAGGAAGACAGGTGTTGATGTGCAGCAGGCCTTCAGTGCATGTCCTTTCCTTTGGTATTCTTCTTATTATTCTTCATATTCCTCCTTCCTTGCGCTAGTAGGTACATAAATGTTGTGCTTTTTCAAGAGAAGAGCCATTTCATCAAGTTGTCTTCTCATATAGGAGCTTTCTGAATGGAAGCCTCTTCCACAGTAAGAGCAGAGGACCTTTCCTTTGCCATTCTTCTTGCTTCTATTTGAACCTGAAGGTTCTTTTGACTGCTCTTTCTTCACAGGGGACTCATCTCTTTACTTTCCTTTGTCATTCGCTACCTTATCTCCTCTTGCAACTAGAGCTAGATCTTTGGGAGATCAAATGATCCACATTTGGATCAATTTATCATTCTCAGAAATAAGAGATTGGATGAAGGCATTAAGAGTGGGCATATTCCAATTTGGATTAGTGAGCCTTACTGTTTGGAAGGTGGATACAAAGACTGAGTAGTCTGCATTGAGCTTTGTGAGAATGGCAAGGATGAGCTGATCTTCATCCTTCTTCAATTTGCATTGCTTCAACTGATATATCAGGTTCTTGAACTTTGAGAAGAATTCATTTAGAGATTTGAAATTGGATGGATTGAGAGTAATCAAATCATTTTCTAGCTGATGCATCCTCATCTCATGATGCTTATCAAATAAGGAAGCAAGCTTTTCCCAAACCTCCTTTGGAGTGTCCAAGTATTGGATGTGAAATAGAAGATCTCTAGAGACTGAGTAGAGCATGATTCCATGGGCTTCATCAAGCTTGTTAATGTACTTAGCTTTGTCTTTATCTGATTCTAGCTCTTCCTCTGTTTCTTCTATGAGTATGAAGAGATGCTTGGTGCGGAGCAATACTCTTATGTCATCCTTCCACTGGTGATAGTTGAAGGGAGTGAGAAGCTCCACTAGATGAGCCATTTTGAATGTAATAAGAAAGATTGAGCTGCTGTAGCAAATGCAGTGAGAAGAAGAGGTTGCTTGTAGCGAATGTTGTAAGAAAAGCTGATAACCTGTCACACAATCAAACATACAAAGTAAGGTCGACAGTCTGCACTTTTGGAATTTCCTTCACACCCAGCATAGTTGATCAAGCAAGCTTGATCAACAATTTCCTAACTTGGGATATTAAGTGGTAAATTCTCTACTTTTGGTGCAGTACTGGAAGGAGCAATTTTCCCAAAAAAAATGATCCGGTTGGAGATCTGAGGAGGAGAGGAGTCTTGTCCACCGAGGCTCTGATACCATGTAAATTTGAGCACATATATCTGTAGACAAATACACAACTCACAAAGTGGATCTCACAGTTTACTCAGCAATTGAAGAATGAAACAGTGCAAAAAAGGCTTGCAGCTGTGAATGCTTTCATTAATCAAAAAGTAATCCGATGATAATTACAATGAAGTAAAATGGCTTTAATAGCCACAAGAAATTCGAATCCACATGAGGAAGTTCGAATTGATTAGACTTTGCTTGACTGTAGGTAACCAAGATCTTGTCTAAATCACTATCGGAGGACTCAGTAGTTAACTGACCTTGTCTAAACCATAACCAAAGTTCATCGGAGCTCTAAAACACAACTCAAGTGTTACATTCAGTGTTGACTAAGGTTAACTGACTGTGGTAGGTGAGAAATGTGCCCCACATGTGTTCAGTCAAGTAAACCTAGTGCCAACTGAATGTAGAGGACTATAACTGAATGTAACTGACTCCTAACTTAGCTTGACTAGTCATCAACTAAAGTGAACTGACCTTGGTTGGTTTCGGCATTCCCAGTGGCTTCCTAAATTGTAGGGATTGGTCTGGGAGGCTCCTAAACTGATGCAATCAAGTGCAATTAGTGGCAGTGAGCCTCAATTAGTGTTCCCCACACTTTAGTAACTGAAACATGTGCCCCAATTAGGCCAAGTGGACCCAATGGTGTTAATGACTATAAATAGACTAGATGGACTCCCGATTTAGACATGACTCCCAATTTAGACATATGACCAAATTTGGACAAGGGAGGATTAATAATCCTAACATAGTATATGAGTCATTATATTACACTAGTAAATATATCAACCAAATTAACAACACACCGAGTGGGGTGGTTTGGGATGACTAGCAGGATGAGGAAAAAAAGGAAGGGGAGGTGCTCCAAACGAACAAAAAAGACGCAATATAAAGACTAAGTCACTTATTTTTTGTCAATTTTATACAAAGTAATTGTTTAAAATGAAATTGATAATATATTTGATCTCATACTAATCGTTTTCATTTCACAAATACATCGACCACACATCGACGAATGCAAAAATTAATGTTGTAAATAAATTTGTTCTTTACAATGCGGAGGAAACATAACCATGGGTTGCATTGTATGAAGAGAAGAGAAGGAAATGGAGCAGAGATATGAAATAGTTCCAATGGATGAACAATAGAAGAATCCCTTATCCTGGTCATTTAAAAGAAAGTATGTCAATGATATGTCCCAATAGTTGGGTAGCTCTTCAAATCAGAGAGAAATATGGCATGTCTGGTCATTATCCGTGTAGTGAAGAGGACATGTTAAACATAGGGATTGGGTGCAACAACTCTATAATAATATCCATGTGAACATTGTTCAATTTATAATGCAAGTTCGCATTATAATGTGTATTATGTTTTTATTAATGCCTAGCTTACTAAACATATGACAACATCCATTCTTCACATTTTGTAGGTGCATTTTTTCCCATCTATGTGGGCATATGGACACCATTTTTGCACTGTGGATACCAATGATGGACGTGTCATAATTGACTATGGAGTGGAGATCAATTTCGACCAATGTAGTCATGCTAGCCATCATTATTAGGACACAATAGAGGGGAAGCTACATTACGTAGGAAAGATACAAGAGATCATGCAATTGGACTTATCATCTTTCCAAGGTGTTATTTTTAGATGCAAGTGGTGGGATACTTTTGATCGGAATAATGTAAAGGAAGATCATGATAGAGAGCTAATAAATAACTCTAAAAAGATATGGGATGAAAAGAAGGAACCTTATATTTTCCTAAAACACTACAACCAAGTGCTCTTTTACTCAAATGTGTTGGATAGGGATTGGTGGTTCATACCAAAACACAATATGAGATCAAAACATCTTTTTGAGAACAACAATGTTACCATGCTCAACAAGGAATATAATCAAGGTGACGGTAATCAATAGTGATATGTACATGTTTTATTTGGATATTTATTTTATGGTTGTGGAATTTTATTATGCATATCTATAATTGATGATTTTTTTTCTTCATTTTATTATTTGGATATGAAAATTTAACAACCATTCACAACCATCATTTTGAAGAAAAGTGAAAATAATATGGAACTTCAAGGTCTATGATGAATTCTAAAACTTTTTCAAATATAACATCTGCATGTTGTCTACTTTTATTAAATTATTATGATGTTGAATATGAAAACTTAACAACCATCTAGAACCATGATCTCAAAGATAAATTAAATTTTTGTGGAACTTGTAGCTCTTCTATAAAAAAAATTGTAAAGAATTTTAATTTGTAAGATTTGTAAAGAATTTTAATTTGTAAGATTTGCATGTTCTATATTTTTATAAGATTATATTAACAACTAGTACTATATTCTTTTATTAAAAAAAATAAAGAATTTTAATTAGTAAGATTTGTGTGTTCCATCTTTTTATAAGATTATATTAACAACTAGTACTATGAAGGTTATTTGTTATTCAAGTTGGTAAACATGTTTTATCAACAAATCATATCAACATAATATATATAAAGACAATAAATTATAATAAGTTATTACAATCACAATATAAATGAAATGATTTCATATAACTAAATTTAAACATTATATGAACATCCTCAAACTCAAGAGGTCAAAAGCATACTAAGTCATCATATCGTATTTAGCATCCCATTGTACATTGGTTTCATACATTCAATCATCATCCAACTTTACTTTCAAGTGAACTAATGTTCATCAATAATATTAACTTATTGATATTCATGGCATTTCATAAACATCAATTATTTAATATGTTCATAAGAAGAATTACCTTAATCATAAGTCATTCATTTATATGCATTCTAGAACATACATCAATGCATTAACATTAAGCTTTCACTTATATTTTTAATCAAAATTTCACAATTAATAAGGATAACATCCCTTAAACACTACTATCATTTTATTAATAACCAATCTTAAAAGTTAAAAACCAAATGATCATTGTTGACATATCAAGATATAAAATTTAGATAAAGGCATCATAACCCAATGCCACATTGCTTCTAAACTAAACACAACCTCCACTTGACTTTAGTATCAAGTTATAATATGATAATATATTCCAAGTAGACATGGAAACATTCACTTAGAAATCTTGTCATCAAAAACTCCAATTTACATTCACACATTCATGTTAAAAGATTTATTCCACATAGAAAGTTATAAGATTCATTCTGCATACTAGAGTAAAAATGGATATATTAAAAATATATTATTTTTAATGGTGTTTTAATAGGTATATTAAAATTATATTGCTTTAATAGTGCATTGACTTTGGTATATTTAGGTAAGTATGTATTTATTTAATTGGTTATATAATTGAAAATATATGACTATATATAATATAACAAAGATAATTGTTAAAGTTTTTCAAATATGGTTGACTTTGGTTATGTATGAATAATTTAAACTTCATAGTTTACATTATCTTTTCATTTATATAGGTTTTGATATCACTTTAATGTTAACAACATTTAACAATTTTTAATTTCTTAAAAATTTGTTGCTCATTATTTAGAGTTTGTCAATTCCAATAAGTAAAAAGTATTTTTCATTTAGAATCCACATCATATTCAATGATATAATTTAATGCTTCACCTTTATTGTTAATAAAAAATTTAATAAATATGTTGTTATTTATTTGTCCATTTATTATTATAAATTTTATTTTAAGGATAAGACTTAACCTTCTTGAAGCACTATTAGAAATAGTATAGTGTGTTGTTCTCCATAACCTCTAATCATATTTCACGAATAATCATGTTTTATTATTATACAAGCATTGATTTATCTTAACTCTAAATTTACCATGTGTTGAGAAGGATATAATATCTCGAGGTGAAAATGATATGTCTACTACTTTTACACACTAAAATAAGGTTTGTGCCTTGAGATATTTGGCCCCTCTCTGTGCATGGTAGATCTGGAGATAATATTGATCTATGATGGTATTTAATTATAATAAATTTTACCCTTTCACATTATCCTTTAAAATCATAACCAAAATAAATCTAATCGCTTTTGAACTGACACCTTATCTCAAAAACCTTATTTAACATTTGACCTAGATTTACACATATATTCTAAATATTCTAATTAATTTTTTACGTTTAATTAATTGGAAATCATAATTATATATATATATATATATATCGTTTTGAAGTTAATGTTAAGGTAGACATAGTAAAATTTATGTTTATTCAATGTTTTATTATTTTATTAAAGTGCCATGTGTCAACTCCACATTGGGCACTGAATTACACTTCTCCTCCATACTAGGTTGTAGAAAGCGCCTCTCAGCGCAATAATTTATGGTTAAGCTAAAGCTTCATAACTATAATTTCCTATAAGTTTAGGTGTTTTGGAAATATTAAAGACATATGTTAAGAATATGTTGTAATTTACATTATAAATACTTCATATCTCTTTGTTAAAAAATAAAAAGTTTACCATTTTTTTGTAAGCAAGCACCCATGGAGTTTCAAACCGATGACCATATGCAAGGAGTGCCTTAACAGTTTATCCATTCATCGTTTATTCCACACCAAATGGGAAATAAAAAATTTACCATCACTAAACATTGTTATATTTAATAGAAATCAAAACAATATATTTTTAGAAATTGTTTGCATTTGTAACAATATGGTAGTAATTGCATTGTTACGAGGAAGTGTTTATTGATGTTTTTAAATAAACACCTCTCACAATTTTTCATAATAAATAGCATGATGTTTTTCATGATTTAATATGCATGATGTTACACGATATAGAATTAAAAGAATAATTATTTGTTCAATTTAACCATAGTAACTTTAATTTTATTCAAATTAATTATAATATTTAAGAATATTTGTTAACAATATTTTAATCTAAAAATAGATTTAAAATATGAATCAAATTGGGCAATCATTGATTGAATCATTTAATATTCAAGTTCTAAAAATGTTTGATCACTAAATTGGATCTTCTTATACAACAAAGAATTCACATTGAAAAGAAAAACATTATATAATGGCATTAAATGATTATTGCAAAAAATTGGCATTAAATGATTTTAAGTAAAGTCAGACATTATATTGCATCTCTAATTTAGATTACTAACACAATACATTTTCTAAATAAAAAAACATCAACATGACATGAAAAGACATATAAATATACATGAACGATATTAACATGATATGAAATTATATATATGTGTGTGTTGGGGGGGGGGGGGGCGTAGCTCGAGTGGTTGGGAGATTTGGTTATTGCGCTCTCCACCTAGGATTGAATCTTGTCAGGGACAATTGCTCCTTGGGAGCCATTGTATGTAATGAAATATTAGTTTGGTGAGTCGTTTATCATGATTGACCATCTTGGGGACTCTTGATGCTCGTTCATGTATACTTTCTAAGAGAGTATAAGATATTTTCTCGGGCGAACGTAGACATGGAGAAATTGGGCTTTCATTGTGAACCACCTTTAATATATGTGTGTGTGTGTGTGTGTGTGTGTGTGTGTGTGTGTGTGTGTGTGTGTGTATGTACATATATATATAGAGAGAGAGAGATGTATATATATATAGATAGATAGATAGATAGATAGATAGATAGATAGATGTATCTATACATATATATCTACATATATATATATGTACATGTATATATGTGTGTGTGTGTGTGCATATATATGTATATATATATATA
>LPNX010041822.1:369175-474550 GCA_001517045.1 Pseudotsuga menziesii
GTCAAATCTATATGTGTGATCAATAATTTCTATAAGCTAGTGGGTCCACCACCGGAGCTAGAGGCATCAATACCTTCGCCAGCAGAGCCAAGGGCATTAGTTCATCCACCAAATAATAATGTAGAATTAAGAAAATCATATATCTCTTGATTGACCCATGGAGGAGGAGATGGTGGTGGGTCGGCTCAAAGAGAAGGAGAGGGTGGTTGATCGACCTGTGGAATAGGAGATAGTGGTGGGTCACATCAATGATGTCATATCATGTAGAAGGGTCCTACATGTCTCTGAGTATCTAGGTCTCATATTATCTAGTAAACATGTACAATGCACACTCCTTGTCAAGCCAATAATCTACATAAATGATCCATCATCTTCTAGAAAAATATACGATCTGGCCTATGTCACAGGACAGGTCTTTGTAGTTGAGGCACCTCATCAGCCTCAACCATATCCTTGTCATGTTGTGGAGGCCCATCCCAAACATAAGTGCCAATAACTACAAAATAATACACAACAATAATTAAACAATTTAAAGAAAATGTTAGAAGAAATTACATATGGATTAAATAAGACAATAAAATGTAACTATATTAATCAAAGCATAACACTACATTACCTCTAGCATCTTGTGCTTCATCTTAGGTAAAAAAGGATTTTCAAACATCCTCGATAATCCATCCTTGCATATGGGTACACCATAAGATCCATGGTATGATCATCCTCACTATAAAGTAAATATAGTCTCTCTAGAGTGATCCTACATGGGAAATTTGATTTCCCCCTCTTGGGAAACATCTGCGCCCACATGTGCATAATCACTTCTATCATCATCTTAGTAGAGTGGTAATTAAATGATTACTGAGTGACCAAAAACCTCTCAAAAAATAAGTAAAACAACTATGAAGAAAATGAGAAGATTTTCATCACATGGATAATAACAATCCAAACAAAAATAAAACTATTACAAAAAAAATTGTAGACTACATAATGCATGTAGGACTCTGCACTAAAGTAACTACATAATATAATAGGGGGGAACTAATGGGCTCCCATCAGACATGTAGTGGGACAATATTGTGACCAAATCGAGAGGCACCTAACCTCCTTAGCACCAAATGAAATTATCCACAACTTGGTACTAGCTATTTGTAAGTCAACAGGGGTAGTGGCATCCTCACTAACATATTTATAAATGCATGTAAGCTAACTATATACCACAAGGTCAAGCAGGACATCGAGGAAATGGGGAAAATTCTCCCCTCTCCTGGATATCTTGGTAATGAAGTAAATGTCCTCCTTGGTGGGCTAGAACCACTAATGAGGTCGACCCTAAATGCATGTCTATGTTGATTCCAATAATGGATCAATAGCCCGAGTAATCATGAGTTCCCCCTTAGGGATGTATCCTCCTATAAAACTTGAGGAGGCCAACATTTTTCCGGAAGGATTGATTTTTTTTCTCTAATAGATCAAGGGAACAAATCGATTCATTTATGTTACTCTTGTTGATGCTATCGTCGATCATGTCTCTTATTCACATATAACTTTCATTAGAAAAACACACACATAAACACACATAAATAATTTAAAAAAAAAGATTAAAGTACATTTTTATTTATTAAAAAATAGCATAGATGCATCTTAACTCTGACTCTACCAAGCACTAAGAGGGATCAACTCTTTTGAGGTGCAAACCCCTTTTAGATTGCTAAAATTGAGGAAAGGTTTGCACCTAAAGAGATCCAATCCCTATAGGAGCTTGGTTGAGCCAAAGTTAAGATGGATCTATATCAGTATATAATAATTTACAAAAATCTATAATAAGCATTCCTACTTGGGAGGGGAAAGGCCACATTAATAAAATAATTTCAAAATAGTGTAAATATCCTGGAGAAGAATGAGAAGGGTAATATTTGGATTTAAATCCCATTTTTCTATATTGGATTGGAATTTAAAAACATTTTACCATCAAATGATGGTTTTAACCATATAATATAGTCTATTTGTTAGACGTTTTGGCTTTTTTGACAATGATTTTAATTGAAATCTGGTTAATTCTTTTCCCAAAATTTAAATTTTTAAGTGTCCAAATCATTTTTTTGAATGCATAAATGGATTCAGCATCCTTAAATACCCTAAGGGCACCAATATTTTGCAAGTTTAACAACTATCATATGCTTTTTCCAGAATTAATCTATAATTTCTATCGTATTATGTGAAAAACAAGCAAAAAAAAAAGGAAAATGTTGAAAACCTCTAACATTTAGAATACTACATAATCATATACTTAAACATTTTCCAAAATTTACTTTACTTGTTCTTCTTTCAAATTAATAATGAATATAATTAATAATGAATATTGACTCTAGTTAATGAGTAAAATATCCCGTATAAAATTCTAAAATCTAGATTTTCATATTAAATTGGAATTTGAAAACATTTTACCATCAAATGAAGATTTTAAACATATATCAAAAATATTTTGAGAAAAAATTACTTTACCTGATTTTCTTTAATACTAATAATGAATATTGATTGTTAATGAGTAGAATAACCCATATAAAATTCTAAAATACAAATTTCCAAATTAAATTGGAATTTGAAAACATTTTACTATCAAATGAAGATTTTAAACATATATTCAATTTTTTTTGAGAAATTACTTGTTTTTTGTTAAAACTAATAATGACCATTTACTTAATATATACTAATGCATCAATAACGATGCGAATTATATAGAGAGAGCAACAACATCTTTCAAAAAACAACCTATTTTGATAGTATTTACATATTTGGTGTGATTTAATATATATATCAACACATTGACCACAGTGCATTATATTATATGAAGAGCACCAATATCTTTGAAAAATATAATATATGATTCCTTGGATTTGTATAAACATGGTGTTCTTTATGTATATTTACACATCGGTTGTGGTGCATCCATATATATAAAGAGCAGTGATATCTTTGAAAAAATAAAAACATTTGTTTTTATATTTATATTTTTTTTAGTGCATTATATATAACTATATGCACTAGGTACATTGCATCATTATATTTAGAACATCCATGTATTCGAAAAATAAATTTTTATATGGTATGCTTTATATATATTGACATAGCGTTAGCGGTGTGTGTGTGTGTTTTTAGAAGAAAAAATCCTGACCTTGTTATTCATAGAGAATCAAAGGACATCATATATACATCCTGTCATTGGGGCACTGTCATAACATGTCATGGCATGAAACCCGCCATACACACAGCCAAATATATAGCCTTACAAACTGAAGAAGAGAAAGCATAAATTCAAAGTGCTAGCCACCCATCCAGAAAACAGAAAATCTCCCAAAATGATATGACATAATGAACCAAGACATCTATGAATCGCACCTATACATCAAACATACATATCAAGGAGACAGAAATAGCATGGAGAGCAGATATCAATGAAGCCCTCTCCTAATGACAAAAATCCCACCATGGAAGAGGTGCAAAAGTGAAATACTAGGAGCCTTGCTCCAGCACATAGCTCTAATAGAGTTGAAATACATCATTCGTGACTAAAATGCCATTATAAAATTCAGTGAAAGAACCACACCCAGGAGCCAAATCAAGGGCCTCTTTTGATAATCAATCTGCACGATGATTGTGTTCTTGATATGCATGCCCGATGGACAAGATGGAAAAGCATGACATCAAGCATCTAATGTCCATACACCAGTGACTCAAACAAGGTGAATCCAGTGAAGCTTGATAGTTTTCCCAGTTAATGATGACTTTTGAATCATCATAAATATTCAATGTAGGGATCCCATCTCTTTTGTAACTGTCAACAGTGCCCACAAAGCCAGAATTTCATCTCTGGTGTTTGTGCAATGACCACCACCCATCGCAAAATCAAAGGAATGTGACTCGTTTAGTGCCAAGTAAAAACCATCCCCACCTTTGTTGTCTGCAGCTGCCCCATTGAAAAAACCACATGGGTAAACTAGAGTCAGGCTAGGACCCACTATCCTGAGTTTTGTTTTTATTTTTTCCATAGGATAAAAATGAATAAAGTAGTCTACCTGGTGAATCACACTAAGAACGGAGGCCTTCTTTCCCTCAAATAAACAAAAATTGTGACCTCTCCAGATACACCAGAGTACAAAAAGAGGGAGATAGATGCACTCTGTGTGTAGAGAGTGTTTAGAAAACCAGCAATCCAAGAAAGTTCTGAGTGAGCAATCCGGAGATGGAGGCTCATAAAGGTATTGATCACTAAGTTTGAAATGAACAGATTTAATAAAGGAGCGCTCAATGAACAAGTGATGAACAGAATCCTTACCTGAATTACAGAGCACACAACAGCCAGACCCAATCCAGCCCTTTTTAGTAAGATTTTCCCAGGTTAAAATTCTATTCTCAACAGCAAGCCAGATGAAGCATCATATATTTAAGGGAATCAAACAGTGCCATATGTTGATAGAAACCTTATCACAATTCATAATGGGGTAAGATTTGTCAATCAAATCATATACCAAAGCAGTCGAGACATTTCCATCTTTCTTGTTATGAGACCATAATAATGAGTCAGTTGAGGGATTAAGGCGAATTCTTCCATGTTATAGGCCTTTTGTATAATCATCCCAAGCAACTTTCCAAGCTCCTCCGAGATCTAGGTCCTCTACCAAAAACCAGTTCCCATGAGTCCCCATCAAAGGGTTATGTGCCTGATGCAGAGTGGATATACCATAGTCCAAAATATAATCACAAATGATTGTGGGAGTAAAGGGTGTGATTCAGAGCCAACAATCGAGTCAGTCCCAATGAGGATGTCCTGGCCATTACCCACTTGCAAGGCCAAACACCTACCAAGCCAAGTGAGGGTGTTAAGGAATCCATTCCAGAAAATAGAAGTGCCTCTAACAAAAAATTGTTTATTCCTAAGCCATGACACCACATATCCATTTTCTAAGTATTTTTTGATGATCACATGATGCCAAATGCTTGTCCCATGAAGAACCAGCCAAAGGCTTTTAAGTCTCAGAGATATGATGAACCATACTAGATTTTTAATTCCTCATCCGCCAGAGTCAGTAGGCCTGGAAAGGAGCTGCTAGCCAATAAGTTAGTGTTTGTTCTTGTCCCCTAAAGAGCCCCAAACGAAGGAAAAGATTAGGTTCTTGAGCCTATCAAGGACATATTTAGGTAAAGGTGCCAGTGCCAACCAGTAAACTAACATGCTGGTCAGAACAGCTCGAATCAGAACTAGTCTACCTCCCAGAGAGAGGATCTTATGTGCCCAGTGCTGGATTCTCCTTTCAAATTTTTTAACCATCCAGAACCAATCTTTCACCCCATAGCCAAGGGGTTTGATAAAGTATCCTAGATACTTGAATCCCCTAGCGATATGTTCCATCTTACAAGGAAAAGAAAGAGAGATACTATGTAAAGTTCCCACCTCCACATTATTAAAGAGAAACCCAGACTTGTCCAAGTTGATGCACATGCCTGAAGCCTTACAGAAAGTATCCAATATAACTTCAAATTCCAACCATTCTTCTATAGTTCCAGTACCAAAGAGCACAACATCTTCCACAAACAGGAGATGTGTTAGGGCCAAGGAAGACGAATTTAAACACCTCTGATCAAGTCCTTTGCCCTTGCATCCTTTATCAACAAGCTGAGACCCTAGATTACAAGAATGAACGGGAGGGGGGATAATGGGCAACCTTACCTAATACCCCTCGAGGAAATGAAGAATTTTGAGGGGCTTCCATTGACCAGCATAGAAAATTTAGTTGAAGATAGGCATCCCATAATCCAATTTACACCCTGCAAAGGTACCCCAATCTGTAGCAAGATAAGTCTGAGATAAGTCCAATTAACCCTATCAAAGGGTTTTACCAAGTCAAGCTTAAGGATAAGCGCACTTTTATTTTTTGTCTTGACTGAATGTAAGACCTCCTGTGTGATACCAATGGGCTCAACTATTTTCTTTTTCTTGAGAAACCCGAACTAGTCATGAGAAATAGACTTATCCAAGTGAGGCTTTAACCTGAGGACTATGATTTTAGTGATGAGTTTGTAAACAAGGTTAAAAAGGGAGATGGGTCTATAATTAGCAAAGGTAATAGGTTTATTTTTTTCAGGAATCAAGGAAAGGAAGGTATATTTCAAGGAAGGTGTGACCCTCCCTGTTAATCTGGAACATTCAACTGCATTCAGAAGATCCCCTCCAATCAAGTCAAAGAACTCAAGGAAAAATTCCACAGGCCATGTGTCCGGCCCAGGACTTTTGTCCTTTTTAAAAGAATTTAAGTCCCCCTCTATTTCCCCCATGGTAACTTCCTCAATGACACAATCAACCCCATATTTTGTGAGAAAAGATGGGAAAATTTGAATGACCTTGAGTTGTGCCAAAATGTTTGACTGGTTGTCATCCTTGAATATCTGAGAGAAATGTTTGGTACCCAGATCCTTGAGGCTACCCTGATCTTCCACCAAGTTATCCTCATCATCTTTAAGATCCCAAATAGTATTTTGATTCCTGTGAGTCGATGCAATAGAGTGGAAATATTTAGTGTTTGCATCACCCAATGCTACCAAGGTAGTTCTACTCTTAAGCTACCAAGTAAGAATCTCATGATCTGTCAAACATTTCTTTTTCAATCTGAGTTCAGGTAATGCCTTCTAGTCATCTTGTGAAAGAATTCCAAAGGTTGTGGATGTCAAATGATCCCTAATCTCCATGTCCAGGATGAGCGATTCCTTTTCCATCACTGAAGTTTTGTTCTTGGTCCAAACCTTAACCTCGTTCTTAAGCATTCTGATCTTATGTGATAGTAAACCCATGTAAGTGATAGCTTTTGTGGGTTGCAATGAGGGCCATACCTTCTTTTGAAATCCTGATCCATGAGCCCATCCCGATTAAACTTATAGGGGTAGTTATGTTCCCTATCCCCCGACATCCATTCTAGGCAAATACGATAATGGTCAGATACATCAAAAGGATGCGCCCATACTCTATGTCTATTTAGTGAGGAAAACAGATAAGATGAGATCAAAAACCGATCAAGCCTTTTACTAATCTCTTCATCACTAGTCCTACCATTTCTCCAGGTAGGCCCTGCACACGAAGGAGAAATATCCACCAGGTGATATGAAGAAAAGAGTTGATTAAAATAAGGGCCGATTGGATCCAATAATGCTTTTTTCCCCCAGATCTCGGTAGCATTCAAGGTTAAGTTTAAATCACCAGTAAGGATCAGATTAGGGGTACTAAGTAATTCTTCGTTCATATAATTTTTCCAAAAAATATCCCGATTACGATAGGTTCCATAACAATTGAGGATCGACAAGGGAGAGTGTGAGCCACGGGACCTAGCCTTAACCAGGATACCAGCCACAGTTTCATAAGCCGTACAGTGGATCGAAAGAGGGTTACATTATGTAAGCAAGCCCCCCTAAAGACCCACTGCACCAGTGGCACAGAATTCCTAGTTGGGCATAAGTTTGGAGAAAGTGAGGAGACCTGGGTAAGTACTGCACATGGTCTCTTGTAACAAAATCAAATCAAGAGCTAAGGAGTGAAGAAGTGAACGAAGGCTCCTCTGTTTGGTCGAGCCTCCCAAGCCATGAACATTAAGGGATATAATCTTCATCAAGAGGCATTGTGATGGGTTGACAATGCTCTAATTCCGTGAGGTTGATTGCTAAAGAAGCCTCTCGCAGCATTTTTGATACGCATAGATAGTGGAGTGTAAGGAAGGGTACATGAGTCCTCCACCCCCATAGAACCAGGATTTTCTTTTTTTTTTGGACAGTGAATTTTCAAAATAGATGGAATCTAGAGGCAGAGTGGAGGGATAAATGGGTGTTTTTGCAAATAAGATTGTAAGGGATTTCATAAGAGTAGGGTATGAGAAGGAGGGTGTCATGCAAGGACTGAGTGGTGAGTGATCAAGGTGAACCAGGGAGTCTGAATGAGTAAGAGGTGGGAAGTCCTCAGGGGAAAATAGAGGGGAAACCTCCCCTGTAATAGGGGTATCCAAGCCTAAAGGGGACTGATCCACTAGCAGGGGAACCACCGATATGGTGGGAGATGATATAGGTTGTGAATTCAAAGAGTTAATCTGATGAGGGCCAAAAATTAGAGCCTGACTCAGGGATTTACTCAAAGAAGCACCAACCTCAATATCATTAATCGCTAGAAGATCCAGATCTGAAACATGCCAAAATAAAGACAAAGCTTGTAAATATATACATGTCTTAGGATGAGTCGATGTGCACAAGGTCATCGTCGCCTGAGACATGTCCCGGAGCGAAAGTGTAGGTTACCTATCATTCCTCGAGGTAACATACCCATGAAGGAGGAAGGGACAGTGTTGGTGCAAATTTCCAACATCATGACATCTACTACAGCGGAAAGGAACATTCATGTAATCAAGGCGCTGGCAGAAAAGATGGTCTTTGTAAATTATTTAGACTTCATCTGAAATACCTGAAGATATACATGTTGGTGTACGTCGCACTTAAGCTCACATCAGTGAGTGAATTCGGTTGGTATAGCTCTCAACCACCTGCATTGAATACTGGCTTCTCCCGCTTCATTTGCATAGTGTTTTTTGCTACTTTATATACAACAATTTTTAATATAACACATATAGTTCATTTTCCTTTGCTCTTTGACTGGCTGTGACTGTCTATGTCTCTGTTTATCTCTGCATTCATGCTTTTGCTGTTCTTTTTCCTTTTTGTATGGAGTTTTAGGAAAACTAGATCCTTGTGCATTGTTTAAGTCCACATGGTATCAGAGTAATGGGGCATTGGCTTCCTCCATATCCTTTTGGTTGGATGGAGTGGTTTAGACTTTTTTGCAGGGCATCTCAACTTTCTTCTGCCATCTTTGCTCTACTCTCTACTGTGAGCATCTCTGTACAGAAGCTCCTATTTGAAGACATCATCAGTCACATTTATAGTGATCTCTATGCTCTTTAATTGGCATCTTATTTTCCTTACTATGGTGGATAAGTTGTCAATCCCTATTTTAACTCCTCACAACTATTTTAGTTGGAAATCAACGATGGTTGTTTTACTTAGGAGTAAATTTCTGTACAGGGTCACCACTAGCTCAGAGAAAGAACCCACTCAAAATGTTGAGAAGCCTAAATGGCATAATCGTTGTGATGAAGCCTTATGATTAATCTGTCTCTCTCTTTCACTTGAACTTTTGTTTCACTTGGAAGGCATAGACACTCCCCATGAAGCATGGGATCAACTTGAAAATTTGTTTGGTAAAATAGATGCCATTCGCAACCATCAACTAGAAAATGAACTCATTGGTTTGGATCCTAATAATTTTGATATCATTCAAGACTTTATTTCTAAGTTCAAATCCCTTAGGCTTCAGCTGAAGGACTGCAATATTGAGAATAAATATGAATAACTCATATATGCAGTGCTCTCTAAGTTAGGAGAATCATATTCAGTGTTTGTTTCCACATTTCATTCAACTCGGGATGCCTTGGGTCAAGCTTTTGTATTCCTACTTTTGATGCATTTGCTGAAAGACTTACTCATGAGCAAGATAAGCTCATTCAAATGGGCTCTCTTAGCTCTATAAATTCTAAGTCTCATGCATTAGTAGCTAGCTCACCTTCAAATTCAAAAGCGGCACATAAAAGGGCATCTAAAGGGAAACAAACAAACAATACAAAATCAGATAATTCTTCACATTCCTCTCCTAAACTAGATTCTAAAGGACAGAAAAATCCTCTTAAATGTGCATTATGTGGAAAGGATGGTCATTTAGAATCTCATTGTTTTAATAAACTAGTTGTCTTGTCTTCATAAAAGAAGAAACACAATTTAAATATCAGTATATATTCTCCTAGCAATGATACAGGGAATGCTAAAGCTCTTTCTACTAGAGCAGATTTGTCTTCCTCTGAACCTGAATGGATATTCGATTCTAGAGCCACCCATCACATGGCTGTCCATAAAAATCTGTTTTCTTCCATTAATTCATGCAAAACTAAGCATATTTTGTGGGAAACTCTTCACCTTTGGCTTTTAAAGGGTAGGGATTTGTTGAAATGAAGGATGGAATGGTCCATAATGTTTTATATGTTCCTAAACTATCAACCAACTTACTCTCAATATATGATATTACAAATTCTGGTGCAGGAAAAAACAATCATGTTTACCCCTGATTCAGTAATTATTCTTGAAATTGAAGATCCTTCACAAATTTTTGCCATAGGGAAAGTGGATGATCATGAAAGTTTGTATTCATTTTCTCATTTTGAGGTGACATCTCCTACCAATGTATTGCTTTCTCACTCAAATGAATTAAGCATATTGTGGCATGAGCAATTTCACCACTTGAATTATTGCTATCTTCAGCAACTCAGTAAGCAACACATGGTCATCGATCTTCCACCTATCTCATTTTCTTAGGGTGTTTGTAGATGATGTATTCTTAGCAAACATCCTGAACATAGTTTTGATAAAGGAAAATCTCATAGAGCTTCTGAAATTTTGCAACTTGTTCACAGTGACATTTCAGGCCCTTTTCCAAATTTATCTTTTCAAAGGGCACGCTATTTACTTACATTCATTGATGACTATTCTAGACGCACATGGGTCTATTTTTTGAAAAATAAAAGTGAGACTTTTGACACTTTTCTTGTGTTTAAATCCTTGGTTGAAAAACAATCTGGAAAGTCTAGCAAATGTTTGCGAATAGACAATGGTGGAGAATACATCAGCAACATATTTAAAAACTATCGTGCCACTGAAGGTATTCAGCTACAACATACAGTACCTTATTGTCCATAGCAAAATGGTGTTGTTGGAAGGAAAAATTGTACCTTGAAAGAGATGGCAAATTGTATGATTCATGCAAGAGGCCTTGGCCCACAGTTTTGGTCTGAAGTGATAAATTGTGAAAACTATGTCCAGAATCGTACACCTCACAAGGCTAATCAAGGGGTGACTCCAGAAGAAGTTTGGAGTGAAAGAAACCTTATTTTGGGAATCTAAGGGTCTTTAGGTGTAATTCTTGGTCATACATTCCAAAAGAAAAATGCAGGGAAATGGACATGCAAAGCAATCCTTGCATCTTTGTTGGCTACCTGGAAGATGTTAAAGTATACAGATTATTGGATTCTGACACTCATGAATTGCTTATCAGAAAGAGTGTTAGATTTGATGAGCATCCTCCTCAACATCTTGTATCTTCGTATGATGATCCTTCTTTTGAGTTGACTGCCCCTGCTCATGAAAATGATCTTGAAGAACAATCAGCTAGCACTCATTTGCCAGTTCTTCATTGGGGTCAAATAAGAACAAGGTCCTCTCTTAATAGGACTCCTAGATCATTTATGGCTAGTGCTTCTGATCCAAAATATTTTCCTTAGGCCCATGGTATTAAAGAATGGGATGCTTCCATGAAAGATGAGCACAATTCATTGCTGAAAAATGACACTTGGGACTTAGTCCCTCTTCCAAAAGGAAGAAATTTGGTTCAATGTAAGTGGGTATATTGAACCAAACATGCAGTTGATGGTACAATAGAGAGATATAAGGCTCAATTGGTTGCTAAGGGATTATCCTAGGTTGAAGGAATTGACTATTCTGAAACCTTTGATCCCGTGGCTAAGACGAATTATGTTCACCTTGTTCTATCTATAGCAGCATCTTGCAAGTGGACTGTACATCAAATGGACATCAAATGTGCATTCCTTCATGGCGATCTGCAAGAAGAGATCTACATGGAGCAACCTCTTGCATTTATCCAGGACTCTTCACTTGTGTGCAAGCTCAAAAAATCTTTGTATGGTTTGAAACAAGCCCCAAGGGCTTGGTGTGAGAAGATGGATTCTTTCCTTTTCTCTTTAGGATTTTCTCACTACCTTTCTGATTCAAATGTTTATATTATGCGGAAATATAATGAACTTCTCATCCTTTTTCTCTATGTGGATGATCTCATTCTTACTGGGAGTTCAACTATCCTGATTGATAAGGTGAAATTTGATCTTCAACAACAGTTTGACATGGCAGATTTAGGGCCGCTTCACTACTTTTGGGGAATGCATGTCACACAGTATACGTAAAGGATAGGTCTCTCGCATCCTAAGTATGCATTAGATATCTTGAGCAAATTCCACATGATGGATTGCAAATCTGTACCCACACCATTTTTGTCCAGAGTAAAATTGTCAGCAAAGTGCTCTACTCCTTTGGTTGATTGTACATTGTATCGACAACTTGTTTGCATCTTACTGTACTTGACTCACACTCATCTAGATATCTCATATGCAGTTAGCTTGGTTTCTTGGTTCATGCAGGAACCACATGAGCTCCATTGGAAAGATGCAAAGTGAATTCTTTGCTACATTAAAGGAACCCACACATATGGCATCCAGTACTCATCCAATGGAAATGTAGATTTAGTGGGTTATACTGACTCAGAATGGGCTGGTGATCTTGATGACCGTAAATCCACATCCGGATATGTCTTCCATCTTGGTTCTGGCCCTATTGTTTGGTCCAGCAAAAAGCAAGCAGCAATTCCCCTTTCTTCTACAGAAGCATAGTACCGAGGTGTTGTTAATACTGGTACCGAGTTTATTTGGATTTGATGGGTTTTATCAGAATTTAGTTTACAGCAAGTGCAGTCCACTGTAATCTAGTGTGATAATCAGAGTGCTATCCATATTTCCAAGGAACCTATGGAGCATCAACGCACCAAGCATATAGAAGTTCACATGCATTTCATCCGACAACTGATTTGTGAAAAAATTATTGGTTTGCAATACTGTAGGACTGAATTGTAGATTGCTAATATATTCACTAAACCTTTGGCACAAACTAAATTTGTTCATCTTCGTACCTTACTTGAGGTCAAGGATATTGTTCTTAAGGGGGAGTAGCCTCAGTTCACGTCCATATTTTCCTATCTATGTTTTGATAATTTTGTACATGGGTACCTTAGCATGCCTTGTTGCTAGGACCTATTTTTGTCTACTTCTATGTATTCCTCCTCTTGTTGAATGGGGGGTGTTGGTGTACATCACACTTAAGCTCACATCAGTGAGTAAAGTCGGTTGGTATAGATCTCAACCACCTGCATTAAATGTTGGGTTCTCCCGCTTCATTTGCACAGTGTTTTTTGTTACTTTATATACAATAGTTTTTAATATAACACATATAGTTCATTTTCCTTTGCTCTCTGACTATCTGTGACTTTCTCTGTCTCTGTTTATCTCTGCATTCATGATTCTGATGTTCTTGTTCCTGTTTGTATGGATTTTTAGGCAAACTAGATCCCTATGCATTGTTTAAATCCACAATATCATGTTCCATGAGGATCTTCGCCATCCAATTGTCATATATGAGATGAAATTCGTCTTCTACGGCCATGAACCTACCAATAGTGTTGGTGATACCCTCCAATACCACCTGAATCCAGAGAGGGAAGGGCAGTGAGGGGAGTAAAACCCAAAGATGGCACTTCATCTCCTACTCCCACAGAGGGTCAAAATGCACGTGCCATCTACCAAGGACCGGAGACCCCTTCCCAATTCTCCAGAGAGACTCAAGTATGGTTGTAGCATGTTTGTCCTCCAAAAACATAAATACAATCTATCCCTTCGCAAGCAGGCTGATATTGGGGATGTAGGTGAGAATGGGATTCCAATGCTCGGTCGCCCACTCAACCCAATATTTCTTTACCATGTGACAGTACTCAAGTATGCTAACTAACGCCTAGGAGTAGAGAGACTCAACCTGATTCATATAAATGTCATGCCCTCGAACATAGCAGTACTTACCCTACTGGGCCTTAATGCCTTTTACTTTCCTCTTTCTGCATGGGTAATAGAGACCCCTCAAAGAGTATGATTCCAGCTCCATAGTTACTTCAGGTTCCATAGGCTTGAAACATAGCGAGACAGGTGGCAAAGATTGACCTGGCAAATGGAATGCAAGACCGGAGCCAGCGAAGACAAGAAATCCTAAAGAACACAGGGATCCCACAAAACCAGGGAGACTCTAGAGGACAAGACCAAATACCCAACAGTCCAAGAAAAAAACTAAAACCCAAAACAAAGAACCACCAAACCTACCAGCAAGGCAGGAAAACAAAACCAATTCACGAGAGCCAGAAGGATGAGACAGGGTTTAGAGGGACACCTAGCAGTAGCGCAAAGGACAAAGTCTGAGGTCAAAAACTGACAAAAGTGTAAGAGCAACTCCCCAGGGTGTGCAAAGACAAAACAATCACCAGTGACAAAGAGCTAGATTCAATACCCCCGACCACCCCATAAAAAATGCACATCAAATTCAAGTGACATAAAGGGAAGAATGATAACCCACAAAAGTAAACCCCACAATTCATGGGAAAGTATAACGAGATAGTTCACAGTCCGATAGAGTACTCAACAGGCCCAGAGACAACGTAAATCCCATGCACCATCCAAGTAAGAAGATACCCAAAACCCACCACGTCAACCCGCAAAGAGAGACTGACAGAGGCCAAGGAAGAGCAAACCAGAAAGAAACAAGGTTATTCCCACTTTTTAGTCCATGGTTGGTACTAGTCCCCTAGCTTGGGGGAGGAACTCCATGAGGTAGACTGCCTAGGAAGAGAAATGGCAGCACGGCTACTGGGTAAAGGCAGGCAAAGAATCAAAGTGTGGGCGATAGATAATAGAAGAAACAGAACCAAAACCTACCAGGAATCAGCATGAACCCATCATGTAGAGCCCAACGACTAGGAAGCAAGTCAATCGCAGCATGTCATGTAAAGCATGAGTTAGTTAGAACCCAAGAAAATGACGCCATGTCCACAAACCAAAACCTCTAAAACCCTTCATCCTCTCGCTAGTCAATACATCTAACATATTAACAAAACCTAGTTAACTTTTTAGTGTGCAACATCTTAGTATCGTGTATTAAACTTCTATGTATGAGTGTTATGGCTATTTTGTGATCCCGTTAGCGGTGTGTTTATATATATAAAGGACCCCGATATGTTTGAAAAAATATACATCTATTTTGTTTGGCTTTCACCAGTGGTGCATTTCATTTACATGATTGTACCATGCACAATGTGTTTCATTTAATCAAATTCGTCATCTACAATGTGTTTAATTTTCATTCAGAAAACCCATCCGTAGTGCACTATGTTTCTTACACAAAAAGCATCAATATTATCGGTGCGAGCCGAACATTTTTAACGTATTGTGCAGATATTTAAAATTTTTATTTTGGAAAATGGCAAGTTCAATCAAAATTTCAATTTTTAATATGCTAAAAATGTAAATAAGAAGGTAATAGATACATTACTTAGACTCTTGTGCATCAAGGAGCCATGGTTTCCACATACACATTAAATGTTGTTTTCAATGTTTTGACAAATTCAAAGTCCACCAAAAAAGTAAAGGATGGGATAAATCTGACAACTAACGAGCACCGATTATGGGGTGCATCAAGCAATAAAGTTCAACACCACAGCTTAGGTGGTCTTATGCATTCCACAACATTTGCAGCTGGGTAAAAATTATTTTCCTGTGACATATCTTTTTTCATTTTACCCTAGTCTAGTGCACTTGATTTAGTGGTAGACCAATGCGCCCTATGTAGTGGCATGTCAATGTGCCTACTATTATAGAGGGCATCGTTAAGGATTTGTACTTTTACAAAAACAATATGTGTTATTGTATTCAAATGTAGTTTGTTTTATTTAGTTATGCACTGATGCATCAAAGTATTTATAATGGACCATTATGTTCTGTGGGAAAAATAAAAAATAATTCTTTTCTAGAAGAAGATGGGCTACTTTTACATGAAGTAGTGTGTTAAATTGTGAAACACATAAGTGCATCCATGTCATTTTCGTTCACCGAAAATTTCTACTAAGTAAAATTTTTAAAAAGAAATATATATATTTCCAAATTGCCTTGACATATTTTAACTTCAATGCTCTATATAATTAGGTGCATGGGTGCATCGGTTTTGTTGGTGCACCAAGGCAGTTAGGTAGATAAGGAGAACAGTCCATTGTTTGTTTAAAACTAAATAAATAAAAACTATTTTTTGTCTTTTAATCGGTGCATTTTACCTCCTCTGTCATGATGCATTTGTATTTAGTATAAGCACTGCCATGTTTTAAAAAAATACATGTTTTTCTAGACAATGGTGAGTTATTTTAATGGGACTCGGTGTGTTATATTGTATTCTGCACTAGTGTGTTTCTATCCATTCCACACATCAAATAGTTTTGCAATGATTTAAAAAAACACACAACTTTTTTTCAAATTGCAACAAGCTATTTTACGTGCTCTTACTGTTTTGGTGGATTGATGTGTCATTTTATGTAACTCACTAGTGTGTGTTGTATGTGTATATGTGACAATTAAAATCCTCCACTAAAACCTCCACCGGTGTGTCTCCGCTATAAATGGATAAATGCGTTCTTTTTTGTGGAGGGTCCACAAAAGCCTCCGCTAGAAGTTTTTTTCCTTGTATTAAAACTCTTTATTTTATTTCTAAAACACATTTCATTATTTTATGATACAAAGCAGTTATTGATAGAAGTTCAAGGAAAAAAAACATGTTCCAAAGAGCTCGATTGTAGCTTATCCCAATACGATAACAATGAATGTTCTTTGAAATTTTTAGTTTCAAAATTAATATATTTGAATTATCAGTGAATTCAAATCATGTATATTGACTAATGTGTGTCATGAAGAGTGAAAACCTAACGAAAACTCATTAAAATTATTTGCAATTTGAGTGTGAAAGAGTGTAAAACCTTGATGGAATGTTGCAAATAGATGAATTCAGTTAAAATCTTAATGAAACATTGCAAAGAGATGAATTGGGTGAATAAAAAGATAATCAACATGAAATTTTTCTTTGAATTTTCAGTAATAATGTACTTTGTAAGAATAGTCACTAACATGTTTCAAACACTCTATTTCACGTTTGTAGAATGTTGTGCAGGGATTGATCTAAAGAGTCTTATGTCATCCTAATAAGATAAAAATTATGAAGGACATAAATGATGTTGAATAGCTCCTAAAATCTTCTGGAGTGGTGTTGGAAGTTAATGAAAAGGGGGAAAACTTCTATAAATTTGTCAAGGATATAATGGAAAGAAATTATAGACATATTTTCCACTTACAATACAAAAATTAATCCAATGACTCCACGAATCAGGTTATATATAAACCACAACAAGTGTTCTTAGATAAATGGTCAATGAGATACGTCAAACTCACAATAGAAAAAACATAAATAACATAAAGAAAAAAAATTATAATGTATTATTCCCAAACATGTTTTTTTGTAATATGTATATGCTATTACAAATTTTACACAATTAATATTTCAACTATATTTATTTTCATATCAACACAAAAAAATAAAAATAAAAAATTGTTCTTTTCATTTTTTAGGAAAATTAAGAAAATTCAAAAGGCAAAGTGAGGTGATATATGAAACATGTCAGTAAGGATGTCTAAAAAATATCCAATGAGATAATCAAAGAAATGAACATAATTGCATCGCAAGAGGATCCATCTTAACAACAACATGCTTCATACATATGTAATCGTGATTTTTTCTTTTATGTACATTTAATTTAATTAATGCATGAAACACTGATTTTCATTTATTTTGTTGCAAAAAAGAAAGGAAAAATAAACACATTCAACACATAGGACAAGACAATAAGAAAGAAAATGGTTTATCGCAAAGTTTGTGAGTATAACATGTGTTTCCCTTCCTTATAATTTCATAATTTTGTTATCTTTATATTTTAATTAATTTATACTCATCCCTGGAAGTATTATAATGGGTTCTAACATACAAAGGAGAATCATCTAAATAATTTATTAACATTGGGTTAAGTAGGGGTTGTGGGCATATGTTCTAATATCAAAAGTTAATTACGTGATTTGTAAGTAGTTATTTTGTTTTACTTCCCTCATTTTATAGTTAATGGAACAAAAAGAAACCTTTATATTAATTATATCAATGCTTTTTCATGGCATATAAAACTTGCAGGAAACAAAGTATGGAGGAGCCAACAAAATACTTGTTGAGAGATGGCAAGATAAATGGATTTGAAACAATGTGTATTATTTATGAATTGATTCTTTCTATGGTATGAATTCAATATACACAATCATATATTAAATTATAAATGTATATATACTCATTCCACTTTAGTTCTATGTTTGTAGATGTAAAGTGAGGAGGAGAAAAAAAATCAAGCCAATCAATAAAACATTTGGTAAAATAACCCTAGTACAATATCACCTACAAATGATGAATAAAATAGGCATGCATGCAGCTTAAGCAATGACAAGAAATTCATGTGAAGATTGATGATCAATATAATTGAATATTATCGCAATTTGTTATGTATGTTTTGAAATGTGTGTCTATGAAAATCAAACATTTTGTTTAATGTAATGGATATATTGTCTCAATTGGATGACAGCATGTTACTAATAAATATACCAATTACATATTGACCTTTTGATTATTTTGGGCATTTATGTTGTCCTATTTTGTATGATGAAGGGTCTTTTATTCAGATATAATAAAGTAAGCTTCTTATTCTATTGCATTGTCCAATGTTGTGAAATGTTATATTAGTGAGTAAATATGTCTAGATGATTCATATAAGTGTTATATATGGATAAATAAATATTACAATGAAGAGATGTGTAAATTGATGATATAACACATTAACACAATCATTATATCCAAATGCAATAACTAAAATTCAAATGTCAATATTATTATAAAAATTATCTTTTTATTATAATTGAAAATTGAAAAAAAAATTACAATTACCTATAATATAGACATATTGGTGCATTGTGTTTTTTTGAAATCGCTAAATGGTATGAGGCATCTGTAAATTGTTAAGGGTGTAGTGACTTGTACAGTGTGAAAAATTATGCACACGTGCCTTTTATTGTAAAAATTAAAATTGTGCTTCTATTTGCTATAAAGCACTAACATAATGTTGCTCGAGTAAGATTAATCTACAACACCGATGATTTTTATATATAATTGGCACTAGTGCGATTACTTATAGTAAACGCACCAAAGACATAGAAAACAACAATCCATTGGCTAATATTGTAATTGTTAAATTTGCAAGACATGATGGTGCATACGGTAATATAAGAACCAGTGTGTAGCTATGAAATGTCAATACCATTGTATTTAATAGGGATAATAAGTGATGCTACTATAAAACATATTACATGCGCCAAGGAGTTATATAAATTAAAAGCACATATGCATAAAATTTATATTGTATGCATCGGTGTTCTTCTGTTTACAAACACAATGGGGCATAGCACTTAAATTATAATCACATGTACTCTTATATTTACTAACACATCAGGGCATAACATTAAATTGTATGCACTAGTGCTCTTACGTTAAATATGCATTGGTACATTCGTACAATATGCATGTCGACTAAAAAAACTCTTCCATAACTTCTCACCACCCAATGTATTTTTAACTATACTGTACAATCGTTATAACCTCCATTGAATTCACAGTTACCAATGGCTAAGGTATTAGCCTAGTTTTTTCTAGAAAAAATTCCAAATATTGTAATATTAAGCCTCCACAAAAACCTTTGGTAGAAAGTGTTTTCCTTGTAGTGCATCAATAATTATATCAAACAATATATATATATATATATATATATATGGGAGACCAGGAACACTATCACCCGCAAGGGTACCCATTAAGTAACTCTGTTCATTTTACGGTGATAAGGGAAATGAGGGTTTCTACAGTTTCTCAAACCCTACGGGGTTGCAGCTGCAACCCCTGAAAACCTGCCACCATAGTCAGGAATTTTTTTTCCTTCCCATCTGACTCAGTTTTGGGACATGGCATATGAAGATCACGAATTTTTTGACTACTTGGCGGACCTGTGGCAGGAAGAAATGGTTTTCTCCAAAACGAATACCCGCGTAGTTAGCCGCAATGTTGTTGTTCAAAATATCCCTAAAGTTTTGCTAGTTGGGACCTCACCTAAGCCTGCAGGGTCAATTGCAACCAAGGTTAACAGCGAGTTGTCGGATATCCCGCTAGATCCACCCGCAGTTTCTTCACAACGACCACTAGCAGTGAGGCCATTTGAACCGACGCTCTAGGGAAGCTTGTTTTCGCTTTTTCCTTCAAGTTATGAAGCATACTTAGGGTTTAACTATCCTATGGATGCCACCATTGTTCACTTAGAATCCTTTGAAGCTCCGAACTTGAACCCTCTGATTCCACTGGAGCAGACCTTATTTAGTGATTTTGAGATTTTGGAAACAGGATAGCTTGGATCTCTCCCAGAGCCTCTAGATCGGTCACTCCCTTTGGTTACAGATAGAGAGGAAATATTTATCCTAGAAGGACCCCACCTAAGGGACCTCACCTGAGTCTCGCTCTGATCATAGCAACAAGGATCTTAGGGAGGGATCACGAGATGGAAAAGATAGACTGGTTAGAAACCCTAGCAAGAAATGGAAAAACAAGCTCCTAATTTCAACCAAAGAGCATCTAAACCTTATATATGGTGTTAATGTTTCGATAAGTGAAGCTGAGACTATGGCGAAAATAGCTATGATGGGAAAAATTAGAGGGTGAAACCCTAGTTTGAAAGACCTAGAGATTTGGGCTCGAAAATATTGGATGAGCATACTTTAGTATGAACCAAAAACAAGTGCCCTCAAAAAAGATTGGTTCAGTTTCAAATTCAATTGAATAGAGGATGTTCAAAAAATTCTGAAGAAACATTGGATTTATGCGCCAATACCCATCTTTCTTAAAACTTGGACACCACTCTTTAATGAATATTGTGAGAAGTTAGATACCATTTCGGTCTGGCTGCATCTTTAGGGGCTCCCTTGCAAATTCTAGAAATTGGAGTCACTTCGAGATATGGTAAATGTGCTTGGTGTCATCCTGTAAGCAGATATCTCTTTCTAGAGGACACAAAGAAAAATGATCGTGTGCATCCTCGTCTCCCTCAACGTGAGAAAAATTCTTTGAGAGCACATAAATATCATTTGAGTCAATTCTACCAGAAAGCAGTTTCTGGATTATGAAGGGATACCCTTCAGGTGTCATCGTTTCCATGCAACGGGACACCTTGAAAAAAATTGCCAGTTGGATCTCACAAAGGTTCTTTCACGAAAGATATGGAATCCAAGGGAGGAACTAGCTTTTGGCAGCAAAAGAAAAATTCAAGGGTATTCAGGAGACCAAATTATTAATTAGGTGGACAAACAACAACATCCTTTTCCCTCTCTAGAAAAACTTGTTGAGAATCTAGAACTCATAACGGACCATCCTCTGCAGCAAGTTTCGTTACACCCTACTAGTAAGACTTCAGTTAGCTCTTTGAACGATAAAATGGTTGACTTGCATTTTCTAGATATAATTGTATCAAATTCGGCAACACCTTCATTTTCTTGTTCCCCTCCAAACCTAACTAACCCCTCCCCTCCTCCTCCTCCCTCTGTTCCACCCCCTTCCACAACCTCTCTCCCCCCTCAACACAAACCTCCTCCATTGGTACCACCTCCACCTCAACAGTATGTTTTCGTATTAGGTAAAGGGATATCCCGTCTCTACCTGACCCAGTCTCTTCTTTTCTAGGGTTAGGAACAAATCCAATCCTACCCACAAAAGGTAAAGGTCGGGGTAGACCATCTCACTTTTATTTTGCTCGAAAAAAAGCACTAAGGGATCAAGATAATGGCAAACATAAAACTATCTTTGGGGCACTTAGAGCAGTGCAGGACCTAGAATGGGTTCCCCAATGAAAATTCTCTCTCTAAACTACGGGGGTTTGGCAAGTACCCAGAAGAAAGTATCCCTCAAGAGGATGATCTCGGTGCATAAACTGGATGTAATCCTCCTTCAGGAAACTTTGGGGACAAAACTTAAGGTCACAAACCTGTTATTGTCTCTCTCGAAAACTTTTTCATTTTTAGCTAAGAGTGTAAGAGGCCACTCGAGTGGACTAGCAATTGGATGGAACCAGCCTTTGGTAAAAAATTTGAATTCTTGGGGAGCCTATTTTGGTATGGAGGTCCAGTTGTGCTGTGACGAATCAGATCTATCCTTAAATATCATAAATATATATTTTCCTTACATCACTAGAGTAGCTTTCTTGGATACCCTACGAGTCTCCCCTCTGATAAAGAATGAAAATGTCATCCTGGGAGGAGACTTCAATTTCACTCTAGGCACTCACAAAATCTTGGGTCCAAGGGAAAGGGTGGACCCATTGGAAAACTACTTTGTCCATTTTCTACAGACCACTCAGATGGTGGATATTGACCCCATCAAGCTCAAGCCCACCTGGACAAATCGAAGAACTGGGAAAAACATCATTACAAAAAGACTCGATAGGTTCTAACTGGAAAAAGGTTTACTGGGAAAGGACCTGATGTTCAAACAATGGGTTGATTCTAGAGGTGACTCTGATCATCTTCCTATTTTCCTTGAAATCTTGAGGAACCCTAAAAAGCTATCCAACCCTTTCAAATTCTGCGTATCTTGGCTAAAAAATGAATAATTAATCAGTTTGATCCAAACCAACTAGATTCCCTTTGTGGCTGATGAGGAAAACCATGTTGCTACTCACTTTGATAAAAGTGTCTCCCATATTAAACATCTCTTCAAAGATTGGGCAAATTCTAAAAAGGAAGTAGATGATCAGGCCATTACTCAGATTGAGGGACTAGCTGAAATTCAAAACTCTAAGGGAGGTGGTTTTCTTACACATAATGATAAAGAAAAGTTTATCTCTCTTGAGTCAAACAAAAATAAGATCCTGAAAGAGATGGAAGAATTTGGAGGTTAAAAAGTAGAGCCATATGGTTGGCTAGTGGGGATCATAATACAAAATTCTTTCAAGCCTTCACAAAAGGAAGGAAAATGCAGAACACCATTTGGGATCTAAAGAAATCTAGTAATGAGAGGTGTTCCTCTTTTGAATACCTAGATGAGATTAATAAAACATATTTTGAAACCCTCTTCAAAGCTAACAACTAGGCTACAATTGTTGAGGTCATTCAAATATCACATTTTTTTCCTAGGAGAATTTCTGAAGAAGATAATGAAGATCTAATGGAGGAGGTATCAGAAGAGGAATTGAAGGAAAACTTGCATAGTTTTCAGAAGGAAAAGAGCCCTGGCCCAGATGGTTGGACCATAGAATTTTCCCTGGTCGTCTATGATACAATCGGGCCTGATCTCCTCCATCTAGTTGAAGAAACTTGGGTTAATGTCCAATTACACCCTCCCCTCAACTCGACTTTCTTAGCCCTCATTCCAAAAACAGAAAATTTGGACTGCTTGGAGGATTTTAGGTCCATCTCTCTGTGTAACATCACATATAAATTGGTTGCAAAATTCATTATTCAAAGATTCAAGAAAGTTATCTCAAACATTATATCACCAGAACAGTTCAGTTTTCTTGAGAACAGGAAGATTCATGAAGCCATTGGTGTAGTTCAAGAAGGGATGCACAGCTTAAAACTCAAGAAGATAAAAGGAGCAGTTCTTAAGATTGATCTCTCAAAGGAATTTGATAGGGTAAGTTGGCTTTACTTGGGACTCCTTCTCATGCATTTGGGTTTTAATTATGCTTTCATCAAGTTGATTTTCTCCTACATCACTACGGCCTCCTTTCTTGTGCTCATAAATGGATCAGCATCCCCTTTATTTCTTTTGGAGAGGGGTCTTCCTCAAGGGTTCCAACTTTCCCCTTTGTTTTTCTTACTGGTGGCTGAAGGTCTTAGCAGAGCACTATCAGACACAAAAATAAGAGGGTTGTTTGAAGGGATCAAGATAGAAACTAATTTAAGCATAACCCATTTACTGGTTGTGGATGATATACTCATCTTCTGCAATGGCTCGATCAGGGATGCATAAAAGTTATCTAAAACCCTGCACCTCTTTTGCAAAGCCATAGGAATGAAACTAAATGAGAAAAAAACCACCCTCTCCTCTTTTAATCTGGAAGCAGATGAATTGAGGAGTTTTATGCTCTTTTCCCCTTTTCTGTCACAACTCTGGATGAAGGACTAAAATATATGGGATTTAGGCTGAAACCAAACTGCTATAGAAAGGAAGATTAGACTTGGCTTCTATTTAAGTTGGAACACATGATAAATGGTTGGTGCAACAAATGGCTCTTCCTAGCTAGAAGACTAGTGCTAGTCAAATCGGTCCTTGAAGCTATACCTGTCTATTGGATGGCACTAGCCTCGATCCCTAAATATATTTTGGAAAAGTCTCGAAAAATATATTCAATATTTCTATGGTCTAGGAAAAAATACATGACAAGGTTCTTCCTTGGGTGAAATGGGATCAAATTACCAAACCCAAATCTCTCGAGGGATGGGGTGTCAAAAACATTCTGAATTTTGCAAAAGCCCTAGCAGCAAAAGCAATATGGCGGCTCGTCTCCACCACCATCCTTTGGACTGAGGTTTTCTATCATAAATACATTGCTCCTATCTCTCTGGGATTGGACTAGAAATGTATTTTTTACCGCTCCTCCCTCAGGGACAATCATTTGGAAAGCCATTTGTAACGCTTTCCCCTTAATTCAAAATGGGTTGGCCTGGAAATTTGGGAATGGTTCTAAGGTGCATCTTGGAGCAGACCCATGGCCTGAAAGTCATCTTCAACACATCCTCCTAGAACAATTCATCCTTATTTTAAACCACAAAGGATATTTCCACCTCAATGAGATTGTTGACCCAACTTAAACTAACTTATGGCATCAAGGATGGAAGTTGTCTAGAGAGCTGTACCTTCCAGCTCTTTGGAGAACGGAATGGAATAGGTTCATCATTTCTCTTCAAATTTCTCACATTAGTCTTACTGATTCACATGATGAACTCATTTGGGAATTTGCTGCTCATGGAAGCTATACTCCCAAGATGGGTTTCCAACATTTAAGTGTTGTCTCTTTCCAAGGTGAGCCTCTATGGTGGCAGAAAGGCATCTGGAAGTTCAATTGTCCTTTGAAGTCAATATTGTTCATGTGGTGTGCCCTAGCAAATAAAATTCGAACATGGGACCGGATGCAGAAGCGGTTCCTGGAAGGACCAGGCTGGTTCCCCCTATGCAAAAATGAGGAGGAAAACACTTCACATTTGTTCATCACTTGTCCTTTCTCAAAACAAGTCTGTATTCATTCACAGTCCTTGCTTAATACAAGGTTTTTTTGGCAAGGACAACCCCTTGAAGATGCCTGGAAATCTTGGTCCACCTCAAAAAACCTTGCCCACCTAAAATCCCTTCTGCTCATACTTATCTGGGGCATATGCCTTGCTCAAAATGTTTTTATCTTCCAATAGAAGGCCTCCTCAACTGGGTTCATTGAAAAATAAGGCTTGGACATTCTGTCTTTCTTCCCACAAACCAAAGACTCCCCAGCAATCGGAGTTATCTCAGAAGAATTGATTAACTTATCTTTACCTTGGGCCTTTTTTTATGGTGCTTCTCAAGATCACACCTGTGGAGGAAGAGCTACCTTTTCTTATCTCAGAATCATCACTTCAAAATTCATATGGGTTTGGGGGAAGGAACAAACTACTTCGTTGAACTCCTTGCGCTAAAACTCCTTCTTTGTTTTTCCTTGGAAAAGGACTGTAGAATAATTCAAATCTTTGGCGACTCTTTAGTAGTGATCAACTGGGTGAACTAAATTCAAAGATGTAGAAATATATCCCTCTCATCACTTTTTGAAGAAGTATGTAGACTCATGGAAAATTTTGACTCCATTATTTGTTGGCATGTGTACCGGGAAAGGAATACAGAAGCTTACTAGCTCTCAAAACTAGGACTCCTGATGAATCAGGGAACCTGAAATTTTTTGGAGACTAAAGAGGAAGAGGTCTATAAACTTTATCACATTCCTTTTATAGAACCACATTAGACCATTACTCCTCTATAAAGCACACATTTTTTTTTACATCTTTACTTGATCGACAGGGTTACAGCAGTTTTGCATCAAATCACGGTCTGGTGTCTCTCTGAAACATGACAAGTTTTTTTTATACTAGTTTTTTATTCTATACAGACTCTCGAGAAAAATATTGTCTAGGATCTTATGCTATGACTATTTGGTAAGAATATCAATAGTCAATGACTGACAAATGTATGCATACATACATTACTTCAGATGTAAAAAAAAATTACGATTAATAAAATCTTCTGCCTTTTTTCCTCTGGAAAAAAAATAAACATATATATATATATATTGAAAGAGTTTTGAACTTACATATGGTCTTGCACAAACTTATGAATCATTTTTATTTTCCATGGCTTACATGATTTCATTATGAATAAAATAACCAGATTTATTAGATTACATTCTTTGAATATGAGTAATGCAAAATATGTTTATAAAATAATTTGTATTTAATTCAATGCAATTGGTATTGAATTTTTAATTAATAATTAAATTGAATATTTGGAAGTAATGTTGCATTTTTAAATTATAGGATGATATTGGCAAGCCATTATTTATTTATTTTGGTGCTATAAGTGATCATTTACCTCCAAATAAGTGGACATTTTAAAGCTGATTTTATGGTTTTGTTTGCAATAGTATTAATTTTTTTAGGTCAGGTTTTAAATGTTGCATGCAGAAGACTTAAAATAGGAAACTAGTTGTATTTAATTTACTTTTCCTTAGTTTACTTTGGAAAATAAATTAAAGTGATCTAAATTAACTTTAGTGAACCACTAGTTAAAGTGAAAGTGAAATTAGGGTTTTTGCTTTACCACTAGTTAAAGTGAAAGTGAAATTAGGGTTTTTGCTTTACCACTAGTTAAAGTGAAAGTGAAATTAGGGTTTTTGCTTTACCACTAGTTAAAGTGAAAGTGAAATTAGGGTTTTTGCTTTACCACTAGTTAAAGTGAAAGTGAAATTAGGGTTTTTGCTTTACCACTAGTTAAAGTGAAAGTGAAATTAGGGTTTTTGCTTTACCACTAGTTAAAGTGAAAGTGAAATTAGGGTTTTTGCTTTACCACTAGTTAAAGTGAAAGTGAAATTAGGGTTTTTGCTTTACCACTAGTTAAAGTGAAAGTGAAATTAGGGTTTTCGCTTTACCTAAAGTTATAAAAGAGAGATCAATTGGTGGAGAGAACACACACTTGTATTCTAGTAGAGACATGATACGGACAAGGAGAGAAAGTCAGACAGAGGATTTAGCTGAGAAGATGGAGGAGCGAGCAGCAGGATCATCGAGCTTCGTACAGCTGGGCCATACACTCACACAAGAGAGTGTTGAGGTTTAGCTAGGATTTTCCCCATGATTCTTTCGAGTACTGCATTCACCAGGTTTGGGTGCATTTGCAGTGATTGTAAAAGTTCCATATTTTCTCATAATAAAATCTATATCTGACTGTTGCACCAGTTTTCCCATCTTGGGTTTTTTCGGGGGTTTCCATACCCAAAATAATAGTGTCAATATCGTGACGTGATGTTTTGATTTATTTCTCAGTTTTATATTCCGTTGCATACTATAAAAGATATTCATGTGTGGTTATCAGTTGATATTTTGCATGCACTGTTTAGCCTTAGTTGAATATTAAAGGAAAATTTACATGGTATCAGATCTCTGGTGAGCTAAAACTGAGATATTTGCAGCAGCAGTGATAGATCAGGGGCATATCTATAGGAAGACACAAACCTAGACTTACAGATCTAGGGTTTGACAGGTACACTTCACTATTTCCGTGTAGTTGAGAGTTGAGGATAGACTCCAGGGTGCTCAAAACTTTCCTACATGGAAAGAAAGGATCACAAGGATCCTGGATGTCAGTGATGCAGAGGAGCACATTGACTCCACGAAGGTTGCACCCATAGATCCAACATATTTAACCTCTTGGAAGAAGATTGATTCCAGAGCCATGCTGATTATTATGGATGGAGTGAAGGACCATATAGTCCATCACCATTATGGTAACAAGACCACAGCAGAGATGTGGATGGCTTTGGAGAGTCTGTACCAAAGAAAGAATGAGAACTAGAAGATGGTGTTGCAAGAGAGGATGCACAGCACCAAGATAGCCAAGGGAGAAGGAAAGGTGCCTTATCTCACGAGGCTCACACAGATCAGGGATGAGCTTGGAGCTGTTGGCTATAAGACAGTGGATGAGGAGCTAGTTTGGATATCCTTCAATGGCTTCTCTAAGCCATTGGACACCTTTGTCAAACGTGTTGTTGCTAGGATCAGGCTCATCCAATAGTGCCCCATAGATTGTGGATGAGGACACTCTATCCCTTACAGGGAAGATAAAGGGGAAGGAAAAGAGGAAGAAGGATGGTAAGAAGAACCTTGGCGTGTCAAAGTTCAAGTGTTTTATATGCCACAAGTAGGGACACTTTGCCTCCCAGTGCCCAGACAAGAAGAAGAAGAGTAACACTCAAATGGATGGATCTACAGAGGTGGATGAGTTCAGCAAGAACTTCGACGAAGAGTTCTATTTGATAGCTTGAATGGAAAGTGCCACAGGGAGCAACATCTGGTACATTAACAGTGGATCATCTAGTCACATGACTGGACATAAGAGATTCTTCAAAGACTTGCAGGAGGGTGGAATAGGGATCCACGTTGAGCTGAGTGATGGTGCACGGTATCAGGTGTAGGGAGTTGGCACTATTTCATTTTAGAGGGAGTCTGGAAAACCCCTCAATTTTGCTGATGTGTTATAAAGAACCTTATATCAGTCTCCACTCTAGAGGACAAGGGATATCAGGTGAACGTACATGACCATAGAGTGTATATCAATCCCAATGGGTCAAATAGGAGCTTGGATAGGGTGATTGGTAGAAGGAGTGGGAAAGTGTACAGATTACACTTTGAGCCTACAAAGGCTCTAGTTAGCAGCAATAGTAGCAGTCATGGTGAGTTGTGAAATAGGAGGATGGCACACTTACACCATGGAGCACTGAAGAATTTGAGACAGGAATTCATTGGAGTTCCTCAGGTACATGAGGAAAACCATAATCACTGCAAGGGTTGTGCTTTGGGGAAGACCATCAGGAAGCCTTTCCCACAGAGTGAGCACAATTCTAAGCAACCCTTGGACTTGGTGCATTCGGATGTATGCGGACCTATGAGTGTCCATTCATTCAATGGTTACAGCTACTGTGTAACCTTCATTGATGACTATTTCAGGAAAACCTTGATCTATTTCCTGAAGGCCAAGTTAGAGGTATTTGAGAGGTTCCCAGAGTTCAAGACTCTTGTGGAGAACCAAACAGGAAAGAAGATTCGAGTGTTGAGGACCGACAATGGGGGTGAGTACACTTCTAATGATTTCATGGAGTATTGTTCGGCTGAGGGGATCAACAAGGAGCACACTGTGCCCCATACCCCATAGCAGAATGGATTTGTAGAGCAGAAGAACATGACTATGGTTGGAGAAGCCAAGGCCAAGCTATTTTATCAGGGATTACCACTATTCCTTTGGGCCGAGGCATACAAGATTGCAGTATACATTCAGAACAGGTGTCCCTACATAGCCTTGGGGAGGAAGACACCATAGGAGGTCTTCACATGCTCTAGGCCAGATGTGAGTCACATTGACATATTCAACAATGTCTGTTATTGTCATGTTCATGCTGACAATAGGAAGAAGTTGGACCCTTTTGGAGAGAAGGGGTTACTTGTTGGTTGCAGTGAGATTTCGAAGGCATATCAAGTTTACATTCATGCTCACAGGAGGATAATTATGAGCAAGGATGTCCAGTTCAATGAGGACAGGGCCTTGCGGAGATCTCTGGACTTACCAGCAGAGCAACAGCCAACACAGGAGTCAAGAGTCAAGTTGGAGGAGCCAGATGTACAAGTATAGGTACAGACACATAGTACATGTTCTAATGGTCAGAGGGATTCAGGTGGACAGGATCCTTCAGTCATTGATTTGAAGGATGAGCTATAGAAGGAGACGGATATCCAACATCCACAGCAAGTTGACACTAGGTCAAGGTCTAAGTGGTTTAGATCCACAATGCAGGATTCCAGGCAGGTAGATCCTCCACATACGTCTTTTAGCAGAGTGTACCACCAGAGAGGCTTAGTTATATAGCACTAATGACAGATTTTATTAACTCTAAACCTTCCATCTTCGGGGAGGCTACACAACATGATGTGTGGCAGGAAGCTATGGTTGAGGAGTATGACTCCATTATGAAAAAGAAAGTATGGGAGGTTGTGCCGATCCCACAAGGGAAAAAGGTGGTGGGATCCAGATGGATCTACAAGGTGAAGCATGTAGTAGATGGAAGCGTGGAGAAGTACAAGGTGCGCTTCGTGGAAAAGGGGTTTTCACAAAAGGAGGGTATTGATTATGAGGAGACCTTCACCCTTGTTTCCAGGTATTCTCCCATTCAAACCATTATCTCACTAGCAGTTGAGATGGGTTGACGTGTCCATCAGATGGACGTCAACACTGCCTTCCTCAACGGAGTTATAGAGGAGGAGGTGTATATTGAGTAGCCAAAGGGGTTTGATGTGGAGAACATGGAGATGCATGTATGCGGACTGCATCAATCTCTTTACGGGCTCAAGCAGGCACCTCGATCATGGTACTCGAGGATTAACATCTATCCACAGGAGACAGGATTTCAACAGAGTGAGGCTAACCACAACCTATACTTCTTGACAGGTGAGGTGCCTCTCATACTAGTCTTATATGTGTATGATCTCCTTTTGACAGGAGATGAGAGGTTGATTGGAGACTGTAAGTCCAACCTTGCAGTAGAGTTTGAGATGAAATACCTTGGGCTGATGCATTACATTTTTGTCTTGGAGGTTTGGCAGATAGATGGATGTTTCTTCATCGGGCAGGGGAAGTATGCAGTTGAGATATTAAAGAGATTCAGGATGGAGGACTGCAATCTTATGGCCATACCTCTAGTTTCCAACTAGAGGAATATTGATGCATCAGGATCAGACAGATTTGATCCTACCTTGTATCGTCAGCTTATCGGATCGCTTATGTATCTGGTCAACACTCGACTAGACATCATCTTTGCAGTCAACTCTTTGAGTTAGTTCATGGTGGACCCTTGGAGAGTGCATTGGACGGCTATGAAGCACATACTTTGCTACATCAAAGGTATAGTGGAGTATGGATTGGTTTATGAGCATAGGAGAGTGTAAAGTTAGCAGGTTTCATAGATGCTGACTGGGAAGGATGTGTAGAGGACCGGAAGAGTACTTCAGGTTCTTGTTTCAGCATCGGATCAGGGATTGTCTCTTGGTTCAGCAGGAAGCAGAATTCAGTTGCATTGAGCTCGGCAAAGGTTGAGTACATGGCAGCCAGCATGGTTTCTTGTGAGGGTATGTGGCTGAGGACGTTACTTGCAGGGTTGTTCAAGTGTGAGCTAGAGGCTACAGTAGTTCATTGTGATAATCAGAGTGGAACCATTCAGTTGGAGTACATACAGACAAATGAGCAGGTGGCATACATTTTCACCAAGGAACTTTGAAGACAGAGTTTTGTGAAGTTCAGGGATAAGTTGGGGTTCCTACCAAATCCCTTCCTCGTTGAGAGGGAGTGTTAAACTAGTAGAAACAAGGAAGGTATTCCTGCATTCATGTGTTCTTGCATGCATAATACTTAAAATATGGAACTAGTTGTATTTAATTTACTTTTCCTAAGTTTACTTTGGAAAATAAATTAAAGTGATCTAAATTAACTTTAGTGAACCACTAGTTAAAGTGAAAGTGAAATAAGGGTTTTTGCTTTACCACTAGTTAAAGTGAAAGTGAAATTAGGTTTTTCGCTTTACCTAAAGTTATAAAAGAGAGATCAATTGGTGGAGAGAACACACACTTGTATTCCAACAAATATGTTATACAGATAAGGAGAGAAAGTCAGACAAAGGATTTAGCCGAGAATACGGAGGAGCGAGCAGCAGGATCATCGAGCTTCGTACAACTCGATCATACACTCACACAGTAGGGTGTTGAGGTTTAGCTGGGATTTTCCCAGTGATTCTGCTGGGTACTGCATTCACCAGGTTTGGTTGAATTTGCAATGATTGTAAAAGTTCCATATTTTCTCATAATAAAATCTATATCTGACTGTTGCACCGGTTTTCCCATCTTGGGTTTTTCCAAGGGTTTCCATACCCAAAATAATAGTGTCAATATCGTGATATGATGCTGTGATTTATTTCTCATTTTTATATTCCACTGCATACTATAAAAGATATTCATGTGTGATTATCAGTTAATATTTTGCATGGACTGTTTAGCCCTAGTTGAATATTAAAGGAAAAATTGCAAAAAATGAGTTCTATCGATAACACTATTTTTTATTTGGGATTAATTTTTAAGTTGTTGTTGCAACGACACTAGTTTTTAAGGCCATGGTTTCAAACAAGTTGTATTTTTAAATGCGAAAAAATGTGTGTTATTGGTAGCACCAATTCTCAACTTAAAGGTTGATGTTAATCATTTTGATTGCAATAAAAAAAATTATAAGGCTATAGTTTCAAAAGGTTGTAATTTTAACCCCACCCAAAATTAATGTTACCTTTATCACAAATTTTTAATTTGAAAGTTAAATTTGGCGTTTTTAATGCAAAAATGTGGGGTCTTAGGGCAAGAGTTCTAGTTTTGAGGTCATAGTTTTTGTTAGGTCGATAATTATATTCCAAATATCCCACTTCCTTGATACAAAAGGCACCCTTGAAAGAATTTGTATATATATGTTATTCCTCCATTAGTTTAAGACCATGTCAACATGTTGTACATACTCTTAAGATTTGTTGTGATGCAAATTCTATAAGAGATTACAAATAGAAACCACCATGCTTCAAGATGTTGAAGTTGCTTTGGTTAAGGAAAAAACATCACCAAAAACCCATAATGGACTACATGTATTTTAAAATCTACTTTGGGGATGACTTCAAACCTCATTCTTATATGATAATATCTTGAATGAAGATTCAACTTAATAAAGAAAAAGGTCTCCTAAAATTCATCTAATAATTCTTCAATGATAAGAATATGAAACTTATATTTAATGGTGATCTTGTTGAGATATCTATAATTAGGACACATACGAATTCACTCTAGATCCATTATTGATCTTGTTGAGAGTGAAGTATTTTCATTTTCCCATAATAGATCCAGCAAATTATCCCTACAAATGTACTTCACTCTAACCCTGAACTTTTGAAATCACTGAATGTGGTTTGTAACTATACCTTCTTGCTTGAGATTAATTAATTATCTAAAGAAGGTGTTTCTCATGTTATCCCCATAATATGTTATCAATTCATTCATATAAATGACCAAGAGAAAATACAATCACCTATTTGTTGTCATAAAGCCATTAGTACCACGAAAACATGTTAACTTCTAAATATAATGATCAATAGTTACAATTTGTAGAGTTATCACTTGGTGGTAGATCAAATGATTGTTCCATCTAGAATATCGATGTTATCGGATCATTACCACAAAAATTCTTCATATCAATCATAGAAATGAAGAAATTCATCGGTCCCAAATTGAAAGCATGATGGCTTGATCTTCAAGTAATGGTTGTTCATGTGTTTGGGACTTGATCCTATTTTTCTCAAAATGTCTTAAAACGTTCTCCAAATCTAATTGGAACTCAATCATATTTTCCTCCTTGTCCCCTTCTCAAGGAGGAGCATTAAGTATAAGGAGGCGTTTTATCTCCTTGATAAGCTCCCCCTTCACATCCTTGAGATCATATTTTCTTTCCATCTCTTGAGATCATAATTTTTTGCCATCTCATGGAGATCATATTTTCATGCCATCTCTTTGAATTATATTTGACTACCATGTTTGACATGATATCATCATTGAAACTTTAGAATTTTAATTTAGTTACCATTTTTAGGATGTCAACCTTTCTTGACATTATATATTCCATGTTCTCTATTCTTTCTTCCAACTTGCAAACCTTAAATTCCACCTCTCCATTCTTTTCTTGTATCAAGTATGAATCATCAAAATCCTTTATAGGAGTTGCATTTATATTATTACATCTATACATGATGGGCATAGGGTTTTCTAGGTTGTTTTTACTAGTTTACCTTGAACCTATTACAAATTCACCAAATCTAGTATTTCATTAATGAAATTTTTACAAGATAAATGTTGATATTTCCTCTTTAGGCCCCCACTGATCTCATGCAATTTTAGCCTTCCAAGTTAAAGTTATGGAGGAATCACTACAACCTACTATTTTGTCCCTATTTTAGGAGAGGAAACTTGTACTGTGTTGGCACCTTTCACACACCTGTGACCTAGGGGTTAAGTGCAGCATAAATCTTCAAGTTGATAGGTGTGTCCTTGGGGGAAAGTCTCAAGTCAAGTACAATCACTTGATATTGACTCCTTCGTTTAGGAAAAACTCCTAATGAAGCTAAGGGGGGTGGTCCCTAAGAAAGAGTTAACTAAGGCTCTTGTGTTTTAGTCGTTAATGATGGAAGTAAGTTTTCTAGGAGTTTTTTGAAGTAAAATACTGAGACAAGATTGTTGAAAAAATTATAAATATTTCACTAGCATATATATAATAACATCAAAATGTGAGGATTTAGAAACAATAAAAAATTGATGATAACAGACCCCTGGAAAAAGTAATGTTGTTGAAAGATGAAATGCTTTTCAATGTGTCTTGGTCAATTTTAATTCTTAAAAGACAAATTGAGTTATGGAAAGGGGATTCTCGATATAATGTAAATTATTGAGAATATGTCCGGAATATGACAAAGGTGGTTCTTCACTCAAAACGTTGGGTTGAGTTGGAGTCTCTGAGAGGTGTCCAACAATACACAAATAAGGGTGTAGCATGACGGTATCCCGAGGTCACTATTGAGTGGTTCTTGCTTCGTTTGCAGAATTTTCCCACGGTTGTCAAATGTCGCTGCTCCGTATTTTCATAATTTTTGGGGGGGTTGATTTTATTAATGGATTGTTAATTTAATGTGTGGAAATTAGAAATTGTCAAAAATTGCTTTTGATTCCCCAACAACCAGGAAAATCCCGCAGAGGGAAAGAGCATACACGAGGTTTTCAACAAAGTGTTTATTCCAATTACAGAAAGTAAAAATGTTGTAAATGCAAGTAAGCTAATGAAAAAAATGGAACCGCAAGCTATGTGTCACTTTCTTATCATCTACCAATAATTGGAAAAACCTTTGGTTGGTGGCAAGAGCATACTTTGTAGCCACGAGTCGGGTTTGAATTTATTACTTTGTGCTAAGATGAAAGCAAAGATTAATTTAAAGTTTATTACACTATATATCCTTTCTAAAAGGTGGATTGTGTGCATGTGTTGGTTAGAAAAAATCAAACCATAGAGGACATTGTGAATCCCCCCAGGGGGAATGGAGTGTGGGTGACGTGTATCCCACTTGCTTTCTTTATTATTAAACTTTACAAAGTGATGAAAATATGAAATAAAATGCACATTGATCCTTGAAAATGGATCGAAAGGCTTACAAGCTTGTTGGGAGAGAAAAGGAATGAAGAAAAGGGATGAAAGAAGGATTTGTTGGTGTCCCAGATGAACGCTCATAATATTTTTTCAAATTTTAAACGAGAGCACGAAAAAGAAAAAATTAAGCTCAAATGGGTTCCTTTTTCGTAATTTTAGTCCTCTAGGCCTGAAAAAGGGAGAAACCTATACGTGAAGATACTCTTCTATCCAAATTCAACTAGAGTATTCCTTTTTCTTAGGAAATCCACCTGGCCCAAAAAAGTGTTAAAATTATACTAATGTGGATGTTCCGTCACATCCTTTAACGGGTTTGAAGGAACAAGCAAACTCGAAAATCTAGTCATATTTAGGGAGTCATACCAGAGCTTAAAGGTAACTCCATACCTTTCCCGTAAAGTTTTAATGAGCTCGAAAAAGTCAACTCATGGCCTCCTTACTGTTTTTAATGAGCTTGAAGGAAAGAAAAAGAATGCTCTAAATGTGATAATACGAGTTCATAGGCAGGATAAACTAGTTCCAAGTGCGAGGAACATACCTAAGCATAGTCCAAGGAACATGAGCAAGATAATGACACTCTTGGAGCGTCTCCTCAAGGTAAAGGGTGTCACGTTGCAACGGCAAAAAGGTACAAAGCTGAGTGATGATGAGAACAAAGATTAGGGAATATATAACAAGCTAAAATCATGGAATCGGACATCAGGATCATAATTGCAAGAATGGTATAGGAAAAAGAGGTTACAGCTTGAACAACAAGGCAGGGCCAGTAAACAATTGTGAATCCAACTAAGAATCCTGTCTCCAAGAAGCACCAGTATCAAGATCATATTTAGAAGAAAAGGTCTGATACAGGTCACTTTAGTAGAAGCACTTGCAACTTCGCTATATTCCACAAAGGTGTAGTCAAGGAAAAATTGACCAAAGAAGACTCTATAGTTCCAAGGACTAAGGATTTATAATCAATAAGATCAACCTCAAGAGGAAAGCTAAAGTTTATAGGGGTGATAGAATCTATAGGAACAAACTCAGTATCAGAGGAGTTGAAAAATATACAAGAAGAACCAAACTCATCAAGATCACTGACTTGTTGTTCGATGGGAGAGTCCAAATGTAACGTCCCCATACCCGATAATGCGGATTAATTAAAAAAATTACATCAAGAACCCTTGTTTTCCTTCGAAAGATAGCGCATGGATCTTAACACACACTTCAACCTTCATTCTCAGGATTAGAAACCACTGTAATAGTCATTCTACCCTTGACAGGTCCCTTCTGCGACCGGAAACACCTTTTCCACAATGAACCTATCCTTTATGCACTCTGTGTTCTGCACTTCCACTTTTTGCCCGACCTCGAAAATTAGAAACATAATGTGCGACGAAAACATTTAAACACTCTTCTAACTTTCTCCTTTCGCACTTCCTCTTTCCTCCTTCCGACATCGGAAATCGAGAATCAGAAACTTAATGTGCGACGAAACATTTAAACACTATTTTTCCTTCTGCCTTCCATACTTCCACTTTACACCTTCCACCTTCCACCTTCCTCCTTCCACACTTCCACTTTCCGCCTTCCAACCTTGAAAATCGGGAATCGAAAACTTAATGTGTGATGGAAACCTTTAACCAATCTTATGCCTTCCTCACTTCCGCTTTCCACCTTCCAACCTCTGGAATCGGAAAATTAATATGTGACGGAACATTTAAACACTCTTCCACCCTCCAACTTCTAAACTTCCACCTTCCACTGCAGAACTCAGAAATTGGGAACACAAACTTTTGTTGGAACGGTCTAATGGCCTTCCGCCTTTTGCGCTCCAGTGAAGAACTCAAGAGTTAGAAAAATTAACTTTCAACCTTAGTATTTTTTGCACTTTCGACCTTTGCTTTTCGACCTCAGACTTCGGAAATAGGAAAACACATTTTATGCCTTGTTTTCAACTACCATTTCCGCCTTCCGCAGGCGGATCCCGAGGGAAGAAACACTAAGTCAGATGCCTCCTGACTCTGTAACAGGATTCTAGCCTCCATGAACTTAGGAAAATTCATTGAAAAAACACAAGGCATGTACAGAAGTAAAATGAAAGAAAACATAGCAGAAGTAATCTTCTACTTAACCATCAATAACCATTCAACATGATCATAATAACTCATAAGCAGATACATGGCATAAACAAGAATAACACAGATACTTATCTTGATGATTAAGTTGTCCTGCAACTAGCTATGTCGCTGTAAAGTTCCACCGAACCATAGGCCAGTGTGTTCATTAATATCTCAACAACACTGCCATCCCCGAGCTAGGCATGATTTCCACAAGGAACTAGGGAATAACAGACTTACACATAGGAAGAACTCATAACACACAATCAAGCCAATAGATGGGTTTCATAGGCTACACAGCCAAGCCATCTCATAGTTAGGTTTATCAGACTGTCCAGGAAAAAAGACAAAACACTGTTAGGTTTCACAGGATACATAACCAAGCTAGCAAATAGTTGGGTTTCACAGACTATACACAGTCAAGACAACATCCACATTAAGGACCAGCCAAACCAACTTATGGGTTTCACAAGCTACTCATCCAAGCCATCCTTCACCGTTGGGTTTCACAGGTTTTCCTTCCAAGGGTTACACACATGGCCAACATGCACAAAAAGACATAGCCAAGCCAATATCCAAATGGGCTTCACAGGCTACCCAGCCAAGATATATACAATTTGGGTTTTACAGGCTGTCAAGGCAATGACTCACACCTGGTCAAATTCTCACCACAACTCAGCCAAAGCAACAAATAGTTGTTTTCTCATTATTCTAATCCAATGGAAAGGTAGAATGGTTTAACTAGCGAGCTTAACCACAGAGCGATGGACACCTACACCAGATCTATATAGCTTGGAATCCCATAATACCTACACACCCAACACAAGGAAGTATTCCCTTCACTGCTACATAGTTCCATTAGGCCATACCATCCCTTATATATCTCTTCCAAGTGTGCATAAAGGATCTTCCAGCCCCTCTTGATCTGTCTATGAGGTTCCTCTCTTCACTAGGTTTATCAACCAATTCTGGGCCTCTTCCACTCCTAAGTATTTCAGACCAAAACAAGGATGCACAACACAACAAACCATAGGGAAAACACAGAAACATAGGTTCCACTCTGTAATACAAAGAATAAATAGGGTTCCACAGCACAATGGACCGCAATGTAAACACAACCCAAAACAAACTCCACTCACTCTGCAGTAGAGGAGACCACCGTGGAAACACCTTCCGCCACTTAGGAGAGTAAGACAATTGTTCTAAACAATGAACCACTCAGCAACAACACTAGGGAAACTAGGAGGACCACACTCTCATTAAATCAAGAGATCTCCACTGCCCATTCACTCAACAAAACACAGCTAAACCATTCTTCTGTGACTCAGGGTCATGAACCACCAACAATGCGCATGAACGAACTGATCAAAATGATTGAATGAAGTGGAATGATAGAATAATCCACAAGGAAAACATAGCCACACTGGTTTCACTCTATAGCACAGAGAAAATAGGGTCTCATACTCCTCTATAGCTCAAGATAATACTATAATCCCCCAACCAGGGTTTGGAAAAGGAAAAACTTGTAGAAACATGAAGCATTAGTCTACTAAAACCAAAACGCTATGCGACTCTGTTAATGAACAATAGATAATCATGAATGAACAGAATAATGACAATCCCCAACCCTCAGGAACAACAAACATTCTTGTGTCTAGGAGAAAGGATGGACTGGCACACATCACACGCTTACTTGCTGCATAAGCAAGAATGTGGCTTCCCAGACTGTAGACTTGTAGGGTTGCTCAGAAAATAAATTAGAATATTATGCCTTGCTCTGCCCAAGGCATTAACTGCCTCATCCAATTTCTGGAAGAAATTAATGATTGAGGATAGAGGAAAAAAGGTAGTTGAGGATTCATGGGTTTCCCCATTGACATATGGTCTCACCCTATTGACTCAGGGGGTTTGACTAACTCCCCTCCCTATCCCTTTTGGAATCATTTCCCCATATCTTTCATGTTGCAGTCCCATAGCTAGTTATGGTATTTTATTAAATGTAAATTACACGATATTCAAAATTCTCCGTGTTTGACTTGGCACCAAAACCATAGGTATCAACCTTGATCGCCTATCCACAAAAAATCAATCAACGGCAGGGCCTTGGCCTTCAGCTCATTTCCATGATTCAAATACAATGCATACATAATGTACAATATTAATACCATGGGGTCAAAACTGAGGTGTTACACCAAAGACTCAACAATGAAATAATAAGAGGATCAATCGCCAGACAGATCAAGCTCAATAATCAATTCAGGGTTGGCTTGAACTACAACTGATTCAACATCCATAAGAAGGTTATACTGTCTCAAATAATCTAGGAATACTTCATTGGAAGGAAGTATACTATCCCAGATATGACACATGTATAAACATTCAAATGGATCAATAGGGTGGAGAGTGGGATCCAAAGTCCCCCATTGGATAGATCACCCCCGTCAACTGTTGGGACCGGGTCCCAAGAAGATAAGAATGAATGTAGAGGCTTCTTCTCAGTAGCAATTGGACACGAGGGATGTGAGGCTGCATAATTCACCCATGACGGGGTAGTGTCTACCGAAACAGTGGGAATTAACAAAGGAAAGACCTAGTCCATAGTCGGGTAAGAAGAGGAATCAACAAATGACAACTAATCGATAGTGATGATGCTTTCATTATGAAAAAAATACATCACACAAAAGAGCGTTGACACCACAGCTTGTATAGCATAAACATAATCATGCCCGAGGAGCATATTGAAGTCCAAGGGGTCCTCTATGACCATAAAATCAACTAAGATTGTCTTCCCACCCAAAGTAACAGAAGTTTGAGTAAGAATTCCATAAGCTTGTCTAGTTCTTCTATCAAAGGAAAGAAATTGATTATTAGTCAACATAAGGATAGGAGATCCCATGCCTCTCCAAGCACGTGCGGATAAAATAATAATAGAGGCTCCTTCATCGATAATACAATGAGCAATTGAATAGCATTCAATTTGGACCTTTATTTGAAAAGGTGCATCCAAAGGAAGGCGCGGCTCAGCTATACAATACCAATTAAAAGAATCAATCTGAGGGATTAGTGGGGGTTCATTTGAAGTGAAGTCAATTCCCCCTTGTCTAGAAGGTTCTGAACTTCTAGTGAAGAAAACATGGCTAGCAGACGATTCACTCTCCAAAGCAAGAGTGGGATTAATCGAATATGGCATAGATTCAATGACTTGATGAAGGTCACTCTCCAAAGGAAGAGTGGTATTGACCAAATATTGCATTGATTCAATCACATGATAAAGCTCAATCTCCAAAGGAAGAGTGGGATTGATGAAATATTGCATTGGTTCAACCACTTGATCAACCGAAGGTTGAATAGGTCATTGAGAAATCATAATTTGTTTAGGAACAAGATGTTCTTGGAACCATACTCTGTGTACCTATACAATAGCAGGGGATTGATGAGTAAGGTGGTCTCCCTCATAAATCTTACAAGGGAACTTAGGCTTGTGTTTTGTGTGTTTAGGTTTCTCAACAGTGTCAACATGACTTGCATTGGTTGACTGTTTTCCCTGAGCATGACCTCTAGAGGCTGAGAGACTGAGCCCAACCTGACCAGAAGAGGCTAGTTGTTTTCCCCCAGCATGACCTCCAGAGGCTGAGAGACTGGGTACAACCTACTAGAATATGCTAGTTGTTTTCCCCCAGCATGACCTTCAGAGGCTGGGTGGATAGGATTAATCGGACTTGCATAGGTTGAGTGAGTGCCCCCAGCATGACCTACAAAGACTAGGTGACTGGGTCCAACAAGACTTGCAGAGGTTGGATGGGTTCCACCAACATGACCTGCAGCAATTGAGTGGTTGGGTCTAACATGAATTGCAGAGGTTGGATGGGTGCCCCATTTATTTCATGTCTTATTCCCATTATTCCTTTGTTTACTCCTTTTAGACTGCAGGTTACTAGTTTGAGAACTTTCACTACATGAGGTGGAAGGAGGAGGAGAGGTTTCTACTGGTAAAGGGGAGACATTGTTTTGATGCCCTTGATATATGGTGCTTAATTAAGAAACATTAGGATCATTCAAGACATTTGGAGTGGAAAACAACCAAACTAGTATCCCTAGGGTGAATCCAAGAAGATTCAAAGTGGCCATCAAGTGAACAACAACATTCCTAGTAAAAGGAAAAGCACAAGAAGCCCCTAGAATGGGGGTTTCCTGGTTGCTTTTCATAGGGGCACTAGACATAGTTTCTGACTCAATAATAAATGAAATACTGAGGTCAACTGGAAACCAAACGTACATAAAGAGCACACCACTAGCATAAAAAAATAAGTATTTGGACCAGGAAAACAAAGGTACCTTCCAAAGGAAAGTTTGGGATGATGAGGGCCCAGAACTAACCAGTGAAGAACGAAGAATAGTTACCTGGGCTCCAAAATACATCGTCTTAGGTCCAAGTGTTTGAATCACCAAACCACTTTCCCAAATTGTATGTAAGGGATTTCCTCTTGATCCTTCCCTAGGTATAGCAGAAATAGTCTTCCACCATAACATGTGTAGAGTCCTAGAAGTACAGATACTAAGACTACCAAAACCACAAATAAATTCCAGCAGAATAGTCGTCAGTCCAGCCGATGTGCATGGGCAGGGTATCTAAGCCCAAAACTCAAATAGTACCAAGCACCACATGAGGTCGGAAGGAGGTACTGAGTAATTCCCCAAACGTGCAGCAACTCTGGTGTGTGTTCAACCGAGTATAGGAGGGGTATCTCCATAACTCAGTATCGCACGACCTCGTGCTTGACTCATGTGTTAGAGGATATTTTCGGTGTCTTTCTTTATGACATTGGATTTCCTTAATGAAAGGCCACTATGTTCCAATTTAAATTTTTGGGCAGTTAAAGATGCCCCTAACCCAAAACACTAGCCTAAACTAGTGTGTGGCATACCTAGAAAAAAAATGTTACTAATATATTTTAGGTATTAATGTTCTTTTTAAGGGTTGTTGATTACTCAAAGGTAGCGGAAATGAAACCAATGCTGTTTTGAATTGAAAGCATAAATGTACTAAACTGAAAGATATTCAAAATGATAAATGCAAACTTCAACTTCTCTTTTTCTTTTCAAAACTGAGAATGAAAGCCACAAAAGAAATATTTCTTTTTGTATTTTCAAGAAACAAAGACATGCAATTCACCTAAGACTAAACCCTATCCTAAATGCGCATAAATAAAATACTTGTTCTTTTTTACTTTTTCTTTATAAATGACAAATAAAAACAACCTACAAACTCATGCATGTAGATAATATAAACAAAGCAAAAGAATTTATGTTCTATAAACACCAAACAAACCTTAGGCTGCCCTAAAGTTAGATTAGACCTTACTTGGAGGGGAGACTTGCATAAGGGAACAAGCAAACCACTTGGGCTTGGAGAAGTTAACCAACAAGGCTGAAGGAAACAAAGATCATAAAGGTCTTAAGTTCAAAGTATGACTGCTAACAGAGGTTGACTATAACCATGCACCAAAATGTCATGCCAAGAAAGGAGGCAGGGGAAAGAGAAAAAGGAAAACCCAAATGCTTCAAAAAAGGATTATAAACCAATTAAAGAGTACCCTCAAGAAGAGACATCACTTCCTAGTGGTCATACACAGATAGAGGACCTAAGAGGACCTCTCAGACAACACGAAACCACCCCAAACAGGCCCAAAAGGAGTGAAAAACTACTAAAACAGGGAACTCACAAGTTTCCTTAAGAAAAGGCATGAGTGACACACAGGTTTCCCTAAGGGAAGTCGCATTTACATTCATAAAATGCTACTATGCATCCTGACACTCGTGAGTGGGTGGTGGAAGGCCTAAAAAAGGTCAAAAACAACCTTAGAAAGGTAAAGAAGGTGTCCAAACATACTTAAGGCTTACTCCAAACATGAAAAAAGGACCTAAAACCTTACTTATAGTCAAAAAACAAGGCAAGGAAACCCCAAAACAGACAAGGCCTCCCTAGAGGAGTCACCAGTTCTGTTGTTAGGGAAAGTGTTCTTATGGTTGGGGGTTAAGAGGCCACCAACATACTAAGGGTATAAAGACTGATATATAAAGTTATGTAAACAAATATAAACAAGGTTCAAGGGTTAGAAGGGTTAATACCTTATTTAATTTAGTTTGATCCAAGATTTCTCTATCCCTCCTCTTTCTCCTCAATCGAAGAGACCTGCAAAACAAACTTTAACCTTCCTCAAACCAATTTGACTACATGAAAGGAGATAATATTTAATCAAATATGAAACCCTAATCTGATAAACATAATTGTGTAATCATAATATAAATTCAACACATATAACACAGTGATTTGGAAAGGGGATAACATCAAATATTTATTGATAATGGAAGAAGTAAAAGATTTACCTTCTACTCATGCAAGGCACCTCGTGAAACCTTTGATCTGGATCTCCTTCTTCTCTTCTCCAAGAATCTCAGCCCCCAAGCTCTATAATGAAGGGTAATGATATCTAGGGAAAAGGTAGGGGGGATGAGAGTCCCAATTTCACCAGCATAACATTACAAAGTTTAAGTCCCCTTTCATGGACCCCTCACCCTCTCTTATATACTTTTATGAAGAGTTAGGGTCGAATAGGGATCAATTACAACCGAAGGAGCAGTTCCAAAACCACCCAAGCCACCTCAACTTCAATATTTTTCCATTTATATATATATATATATATATATATATATATATATATATAGTATTATTACAGGACATACTCACGGGTTTACTTCATCAAAGGGGTGAGTGATACGCATGTTTTCTTAAGCAAACTCGTGAGTGGGTTAAACAAGACATTTTTTAGGGTATTTCCAAGCATTTTCATGGGTTGGTGTCTTCTAGAAAGTTTTTATTTAGTCTGATACCTTTACAATGGTCTATATAATAGGTTAAATGGAGTTACATAACTCAATATATCTCTCCTCCATTCAAGGTTCCCTTTGAGTGACTAACAAGAGTTTTCATGAAGTGTCGTCATGCGATGAAAACATGTAAAAGTTGTCATGGATGGAGAAGTGTCATTTTGGGATATAACATTTTGACTAGGATGTCCTTCCCTTTTTCTCAAAACCTACCAAAAACCAATGAGAAAAAATTGTTAGAATCTCACAAACCATTCAAAACAAAGTACATAATTTACACTACTCAAAATGCTCGAAAAATGTGAATTTTTGCTTGAAAAAGGAACTTTGAGAAACCACTCTCGATCTAGTTCGAGATGAAACTTTTCAATATATATATATATATATATGCATAAGTAAAATCAGATTTTATATATCAGATTTATGCATCTAACATTTCTTAAGCAGCAAGAACTAGTAACCAAGAAAAAGATTAAATTTTTAAGGAGGGAGAAAGAAGTCCTCAAGCCTGAGCTTGAATGGAATGAAGGAGGAGAAGGATCTAAAAAATAAATATGTTAAACACTGAAACTTTGATTTCGTAAAAAGGAAATGGATGCAACCTATCTCCAGGATCCCTTCTACCTAAAATGATCCTGGAAAATCTACACAATTCTTCAGACAAGCAATGTTAATCCAGTCAATATCATTAACAAAAAAATAGAATATAAGTATAATCAACTACAATATATTAATATTACAATATTATGATGATAAAATTCATGGATTAAACTAACATCTACGAATACTCATTCAAGAGAAACTAGATATATGCAACATTACTTGACAAAAAGAACGCATAAAATTTAGCCGATTTCACCTCAAAATTTACCAAAGTGAGAGCTCACAAGACGATGCCACACATTAGCCTCCAAATACTTCAATTTCATTAAACAATAATGTAACAACAATATTACAATGGGAAGAGTTTCAATGCATCCTCCCAAATGAGGAGCAAGACCTTGCTTTTATAGCCAAAAACAACTCAAACCCTAAGGGGTGCAATTCCCAATGAGGAGGTTGTTTTGGGGGTTGAGGAAATGGAGAGAGGAAGTTTGAATTTGTGGTAGGATAGGCTTCCACATCTCATGAGGTATCCCACTTGGTTTGGTAAGCCTCCACCTCTTCTAACCAACTACCCATGTGGACGAATGCACCCTCCATGACGAGAATGTGCCCTCTTTTGAAGGAGATGAGTTGGATCCTTTCTCTTTTTTACTGTAGATGCTCCAACCTGTTCATTAATTCCCCATACAATATCCTCAACATCCATGGCACCTCAAATACAATTCCCATACAAGCTTCCTTTGATTTAGGAATTAGGTTTTCTCCATTTTTTCCATTTATTTGACCCTTTGAGTCATTTTGGAGAGAAAATCAAAATTACTAATTTGACTCTCCAAAGTAGGTTTATGGGTTAAGTGGGATCTCTAATAACCTTCCCTAGTTTATGGGTTATTATACCCTAGTTTTTAATAACCTTCCCAAGGCATAATCACCAACTTACCATCCCAGATTTGGAGGATTTTGAGTGAAAAACTTGAAATTATGTCACTTAAAAAAATGTCATATAATTAACAAGGGAAAAAACACTAAAGGATGATGACTTTGATAACCAAGTCCCAAGAAGGCCAATCCTTTTACACAATAAACCATCATGATATGAAATTTATTACCATTCGCCTGAGGGGGTGTGAACATGCGAAAAAAGGACCACAAATGGCCTTGATGAAACTATGGAACTTCCAAGCACTGAGTAAGAACAATTGGTTTGTTTTGATCCTTGGTGGCTCACTTGCAAAATCCCCTAAGTGCAACTTAGTGGATAACATACTAATTGTATATTCACCAATATTTCCCTAAAAGACATGAAATTTGGACATAAACACCTTGGTTTTTTTGTTGTCCAATGCATCTAGTATCACTCAATTTGAGCTCACAATGTTTTGATATGTCTTTTTTTACTAAAATCACATGTTTAAACTTAATTTTAGGACTAGACAAAAATACTAACTTTCTCAACCTATAACTTTGAAAATATAAAGAATTATATTTTTTTATACTTATTGTACTTCATTATATCCTTTATCAACCCTAAAAATTTCTCTCAATCACAATGGTCCGAGAGAGCGTTAGAGTGAAAATCATAGGATGACTCATTTGAAGAATTCAAACCAAGAATCGTCCACTTTAATACCAAATGTTATGGAACAAGCATCCAAACAAGCACAGACAAAAATCTAATTCAATAGTGCCACGCCTAAATCAAGTGAAAAAGTGAATGAATAAGAAGATTACTCGAGAGGGAAACCTCTTCTTACAATATATAAAATGCACAAGATAAGGTGATTATATATATGTGTGTGTGTATGTGTGACATGGAGAGATATAAGGAAATAATAGCCAGTTGGCATAACTATAATGAATGAGGGTTGTGGTTTAGGGATAAACTTGTGGATGCTTTTAATTGTGGTTCATTCAATAACATATATACAATGAGATGACGCTAATAACTTGACAAGAAGATCATTTGATTACAAGAAAGGATTAAGGTATTAGTTCAATATAATAGCTCCATAAGGTATATATTAAATACAGGGGATAAGGATTGGCTACAAGGTTCAAACTATCACTTGCTAGCATGAGTGCCTTAACACTCATCACTAGTTCCTTGAAAGATAGACATTAGAGGAAATTTCAACTCAAAATGGGCCTCCTAAAAAATATTAATAAAATAATAGTTAAAATAATAAAATAATATTTATTAATTTTGGAGGAAGAAAAGAAAAAGACTATTTTTTTGTTTGTATTTTCAACATATCTCCCTATGTGTTTACTCAAATTTCGATTGGGCGAGATTCTGCATTCAATGAGCTCTCCCGATCGAAATTTGAGTAAAAACACAGGGAGATATGTCAAAAATATGAACAAAAAAAGTAGTTTTTTTATGATACCTATCCCCAAATTTATATTAAAAAATTGTTTAAGACCTATACGGTATTTCAAATTTAAAGCAATTTCATTGGCTAAGACATGATGACATGGGATTTGAATTAGAGTTAAAAGGCCCATTTTGAGTTGAAATTTCCTCTAATGCAAGATTCCTATATAGGTGAAATACCTTATGACAACATATAGAGGTACCAAGATTATAAAAAGTGTCCCCACCTGCAGATATGGGTGTGTTTATTAGAGATGGATTCTTCTATTATTTGGATTCAAGTGAAATACACCCTTGGGTGTATCATAGGTGTGTCCCCTCTTTTCCTTGATTTTTCCATCTTAATTTATGTTCTCAATTTTGGTTATTTCCATTGTTGTAATGGGAGTTTGTAAGGAATTGGAACACTACATGAGTTAATTAGTAAAGAGATTTTGGAAAAACATACAAAGTATAAAGGTAGTACATAAAGTAACTCCAAAAGAAATCAAAACCTAATACAAAATGATTTGGAGAAAGATAAGTATAAATAGATACACACGCCAATGAAATGAGCTATTAGTCCTAGACTTTAGTGTTATTTTTTTTCTTTTAATTTTTTTAAAGTTGTCGAAGGCTAAAATCGATGTTAACGACATTTAAAAATAGCATCATGTTTATATTCCTTTTCAATGTCGACTTTTAGTGCCAACTTTAGCTTATTCTTTAGCATTGGTTTCAGCACCAACTATTTGTAAATTAAAGTCACAAAAAAATATAGTAACAAATGGAAGAAAAAAAATGAAAGAATGGTAAAGGAATGATGGGATTCAAACCCATCCAATCTACCAAAATGAAATATCTCTACTTGAGCTACATTCCCACAAAATTTTGCCACTAAAAGTGCATATTTCAATTGGAACTAGACTACCTTAGTGAAAATTAGCATTGACGGGAATATAAGTGGAAAGAAAATGGAAACATAAATGGAAAATGGTAATGGCCTAAACCTAACCCTAGGAGATCAATCATCATAAATTTTGCGGCCCCAACATGGTTAGTTGACCAATCAACTTCTCAGGGTAATAACTTTTGCATACGATATATGTTTGGGGCTCTAGATAGCCCATTGCAAAGGTCTATCTAAGCTTTACAAATTTTGACTAGGGAAAAATACATGCTATAGCAAACCATTTTCCCCCCTGAATCACCAAAAACATTGTTTATGGCCTCAAATGGCCCCAAACATTTAGGACCCAAAAAAACGTAGAAAATTATAGGAAATTTGCCAAAATGGAAAATTGTTTTGAGCCATTGGAATAGGTGGGTGGCCACCTATACCCATTTGGATCAATTTTCATTAGGTCACACCCATGAACTATAGTTGCGCATTAAATAAAACCCCCTCAAATATCATTTTTTCTTCTTTCTCCATGATACCTGCAACAATAAACATTATCAAATAAATAAAGAAAGAGAAGAAAGAGAAGAAAGGAAAGGAGAATCCAATACCTTTCATGTGGAGGTTCCTCCATCAACCATTGGACTCCATCCATGAAACCTCAAACTTGCAACAACAAAAAAACAATAAAAAATAACAAAACAAAGTAAAAGAGGAAGAAAGGGAGAAGTCCTTATCTTATCATGGAGGTTCTTCCATGAAACCCTGGACCTACAACATTAAAACACAATAAAAACTAACAAATTAATAAAAGAAAAGAAACACAAAATATGAAAGGAGGAGGAGGAGGAGGGAAGGGAGAATCAATTAACTTCTTCATTGAAATTCCTTAATCTAAAACCCAAGCCTCCAAGAGGATGAAACCCGAAGTGATAAATGAGAAGGGAGGAGAAGAGAGAAAGAGAGAAAACAAGAAAATAATGAAATAATGAAATAATAGGTTTTGAGGCTTTTTTGTGGGGGGGAATAAGATATTTTAATTAAAATAATAGAAATTCCTTCACACCCATGAGGATTGAGACAAGTGGCTTATTTTTTACCTTGGTTCTTTATTTAAAAAATTGAAAGTTTCCCCTGCTTTTATTTAGTTACTTGATAAATTCAATGTTAGAAAGGAAGCTAAAGTCAATGTTAAAAAGGAAGTTAAAATAGATGCTAAAAATGAATCTAACCTGACACTAAAAAGAAATCTTAAGTTGGTGCTAAAAAGGAAGTTATTCTTGATGCTAAATTCACCATTAATAGCACTAACGTTAGCATCAATTTTAGCTCTATGACATGAAACAACTTCTATTTTTCATAAAACCCGCCAAAAAATCACTAAAAATATTAATGGAAGCAAAAAAGGGATGCTAATCATAGGGATTTGTTGTAGTGATAGATACAACATATATCTCATCAATAGGATTATGAGGAAATATGGGAATAATGGTTTCTCCTAACATTCAAGGTTAAGAAAAAGTGAGTAATACGTCGGAATGAATTTGTGTTATAAGCAGAACTTGAGCTTTGGGTTGTAAAAGAGGTATAGCAACAATTTTCTCCTATGAAAGATGTCGATATCCATGTACCTCTTCTTGTTTTTTCTGTGTCCAAGCATAACAAAGAACTAGAAGGCATTTTTTCCAAGGAAACTCCCAAACACTTCCCCATATTTCATAGATGGTATGTAGTGCAAACCCATTAACAATGATTACGATGCTTGACCTAGTAAGGATATTGAGTGAGGAAAACCACAAATGTACTTAGCTAGCTCAAGGAATCAAATTCAATATCTCATGCATGAAGCGCAAAGCACTCAACTACTCAAGTTATCCCATTGGGTTAATGACTAGAGGACTTATAAATATAATTCATTTACTTATTATATATGTTAATCATTAGGTCCCATAGGACAATAATGATTAAATGCCATTTTTGTAGAGTCAAATTCACTTATATCAAGTTATTAATAGTAGGAGTAAAGGAAATTTTTGGGCAAAACTTTATGAAAGGGAATGGAATATAATATTGATAACCACGACATTCTTATAGTGTATTAGACTTTATGTATATAGATTATTTTATGAGTATGTTCATGTTTTATACTAATATTCAAGTACTTGGGATTTGTAATATCATATTACAACACTATAAGAAGACCATATTTATGTCATAATGATCTAATCATTTTTTTTATATAAGGTCTAGGGGAATCAATAACTGGTCAAGATTACCTAGACAAGACCCAGGTTCAAATCCAATTGGTTGCTACTATAAACCCCATTCTAGGTGTAACAATTTTCAAGCCACACATTATATGAAACTAGGGCCTCAGCCTAAGATCATCCCACCCAAGGGAACTTACCCTTTCAACCAAAACACAATAATGAAATTCCTCATCAGGGATTTGAATCCAAGTAGATAGAGTGCAAAAATTACCTCCCAACTATTCAAGATAGTCACCCCTAAACTTCTAAAATTTGAAGAACATGGTGGTGGGATTTGATCCACTTGTGTATCCATGGGTCGCAAGATCATTTAATATAACCTCTCTAGATGAAATCACACATTTGACCACTACATCAAGGTATCCCCATGGCTCTAGGGAAATCCTTCGCAAGAATTGAACCTTTCCCAACAATGGAAAATTCCTTGTTTGCCAATGTATCCAACCCATTTAAGCATAAGGGCCTAATCATTCTTCCTAGTGGATACATATTTAACTTAAGGTTTTGTTGGGGTTTTCACCTCTTTATTAATAAAAAAAAATTTCTCCCTCTCAACTATTTATTTTATTAGGTTGATAGTATTTAAGGGTGTTTATACTTTAGATGCATTTGGGATATATTTTCACTTCTTTCATTTATGCACCCTCATTCTTGTATTTCTCCTATTATACCCAAAATTTCCCAAAAATAGTTAATTGCAAACATATGATGGAAATAATGCCTCAATCTGGTGTGATTCTTCCTCCAAGAAATAACACCAACTGACTGCGATAAGCAGTGTTGAAAAACCCCTTCCCTTATTAAGGGGTCTTTGCTCGTCAACAAAAGTATCATTATTGTAACGAGAGAAGATTTATATTGCCTAGTATGAGGGAGATGTGTAATTATTTTCGTGCTCATCATGGAGTTGACAGTTTCAAAAAAATATGTTAATAGAAAAAAATTTATTTCAATATAGGCTAGCTCAAGTGGTCTTTGAGCCAAATGTGAGATCTCTCCCCCCACGATAGGGAAGGTCACGGGTTCAAATCTCTTTATCCCCTCACGGTTAGGCTTCATAATATATCAATAACAATGCACTATAAATTAATTTGGTATAATCATTTCAACTATGAAAAATGGTTTGATTGATCAATTTTTAATGATATCTGGAACCTATTCGAGTATGCTAAAGGTGAGGGTGGATAACATTAAATATTGAAATCAAACAACATGGAATAAAATGCAAATATAAATATGAGAAATGCAACACCAAAAAATATGAAATAATAAAATGAGTGTGAATATAATAAGAATAGAATGTAGAAAGAATTATCATATATATATATATATATATATATATATATATATATAGAGAGAGAGAGAGAGAGAGAGAGAGAGAGGATGAACGCGTATTATTTAAGAGAGAGAGAGAGAGAGAGAGAGAGAAATATATGATAAACACATATTATCAAAGGAAATTACATAATGAGAGATATAATTAAACTCCATTCTAATTTTACAAGCAATTGCATGTGACTACAATAGTGTAGATCCATCTTAACTTTGGATCTATCATGTGCTGAGAGGGACCAAATCCATTGAGGTGCAAACATTTTTTATTTTTTTTAAAGGTATGCACCCAATGTGGGAAACCACAACATGATCATAGCTCTACACCAATGGTGTGAAGAAAGCCAAATATCTGACTAATTTGTTATTAAACAAGCATGGGCTTATATGGCCTTTACATGGAGAAAACCAACTCAACAAATCATGGAGAAAATAATTGAAACCATCATGGATTGGATCTTCAAGTAATGATTGTTCATGTGTTTAGGACTTAATCTCAGTTTTCTCAAAATGTTTTCCAAAAGATATTAATACTCGAACATCATATTCTCCTTATCCCCTTCTTGAGTGGGATAATTTATGATAAGTGGGGGATATTATCTCCTTGATAGGGTCCCCTTTCATGTCCTTGAGATCATTTTTGCTTGCCACCTCTTTGAAATCATAATTTCTGGCCTTCTCTTGGAGATCATATTTGATTGTCATCTCTTTGATTCAATATTTGGCTACCATGTTTGACATGATATCATCCTTGAAAATTTGGAATTCTAATATAGTTACCAGATTTAGGATGTCAACCTTTATTGCCATTATAGAGTCCATGTTCTATATTCCTTCTTCCAACTTGGACACCTTAAATTCCACCTCTCCATTCACGTATTTTGTTAAGTATAATTCGTTAGAAGCCTTGATAGGAGTCACATCATTTAGCTTATCCCATCTAGAGATGATGGACTTAGGGTATGGACTAAGAGTTTTGAAGGGTTTTTTTTACTATTTGTCCTTGAACCTATTATAAATTCACCAAATCTAGTCTTGAGTTAATGAATTTTTTGCAAGATAAATGTTGATACTCTTTAGGAACCCACTAATCCCATTCAATTTGAACCTCCAAGAAAACGTTGTGGAAGATATACCAAGACATACTATTTTGGCCCTATTTCAGGAGAGCAAACTTGTACGAGTTGAATCTTCACCAATGTTTCCCTAAAAGGAAAGAAATTTAGACATAAACACCTTGGTTTTCCTTTTGTTCAATGCATCCAATATCACTCAATTTGAAGTTCACAATGTTTTGATAGGTTTGTTTTACCAAAATCACATATGTAAACTTAATTCGAGGACTAGACAAAAATACTAACTTGCACAACCTATAGCTTCGAAAATATAGAGAAGTACATTTTTTATATACCTAATGTACTTCATTATATCCTCTATCATCCCTAGAAAATTCACTAGATGAAATGGTTCAAAAAGAGTTATAGTGAAAATCATAATATGACTTGTTTGAAGGAGCCAAACTAAGTATCATCCACTATAATACCAAATGTTATGGACCAAACATCGAAACAAGCACAAAAAATACCCAAGTCAATAGTGCCACACCTAAATCAAGTGAATGAGTAAATGAATAAGAATCCTATTTAAGTGGGGAATCCACCTTTAAGAGTATATCAAATTCAAAAGATAATAAGATTATTCAAATTAGTCTCGATGTACATATATGAGACATGGAGGGATACAAGGCAATAATATTAAGTTGGCATAAATATAATGAATGAGGTTTGTGGTTTAGGGCTAAACATGTGGATGCTTTTAATTGTGGTACATTCAATTATGCATATGTGATTAAATGAGGCTAAGAACTTGAAGATATGATTGTATAACTACAAGAAAGGATTAATGTCTTAGTTCATACACAATAGATATATAAGGTATATATTAATTAATATAGGGGCTCATGCTTGGCTACAAGGTTCAAACTATCACTTCCTAGCATGAGAGCCTTAATGCTTGTCGCTAGTAACTCAAAAGATAGCCAATATTCCTAGAATAAGGGAGACCTTATGACAATAGAGATATGATATAGGTTTAAAAAAAATGAGGCTCCATATCCACATATGGGCATGTTTATTCAAGATATTTTCCTCTATTATTTGTATTTAGGTGAAATCCACCCCTCAGTGTATAGGTGTCTCCTCTCTTTTCCTTGCTTTTAGATCATAATTTATGTTCTTGATTTTGGTTATTTCCATTGTTGTAGTGGGATTTTTCTATCCAAAACAAGGATCATTCATTCTAAAACCAATGTTATCAATAAAACATACAAATAATCACAAAAAAAGACCCAGTTCAATAGTGCCACGCCTAAATCAAGTGAAAATGTGAATGAATAGGAAGCCTCTTTGAGGGGCATCATCCTTTTACAATATATCAATTGCATGAGGTGATATGATTATTCAAATGAGTCTCTCAATAAATGTGTGTGTGTGTGTGTGTGTGTGTGTGAGATATGAAGTGATACAAGGAAATAATAATAAGATTCATAACTATAATGAATGAGGGTTGTCTCTTATGGATAAACATGTGGATGCTTTTAATTATGTCTCATTCAATGATGCATATGTGATGAGATGAGGCTAAGAGCTCAACAATATGATCATTTAAATGCAAGAAAAGATTAAGGCCTTAGTTCAAAGATAATAGCTTCGTAAGGTCTAAATAAAATATAGGGCTCATGCTTTCGGTTCAAGGTTTGAACTATCACTTGCTAGCACGAGTTCCTTAACGCTCATCACTAGTGCCTCATAAGATAACCAAGATTCCTAGAATGGAGGAAAGACCTTACGACAATAGCGAGAGGGGCTAGGATTATTAAAAACAAGGCTAGACAGAGGGGCTAGGATTAGACATGTCTTCCTCTACATTTGGATTTAGGTGAAATCGACCCTTTCATGTATAGGTGTCTATTATAGCTCAAAACGACACATCTCTATCTGTGACCACTTTCTCATGATTTCGTCGCATGTCAACACTTACATGACGACACTTCATGAAAGTCACTGAAAAAACACCTATATTGGAGGACCCATATCTTGAGTTATGTAACTCCATTTGACCTTGTCTCTACACCATTGGAAAGGTATCTGAGTCAACTAAAACTTTCTCGAAGACACCAAAGTCTGAAATCCCCAGAAAAAACCCTTAAAATGATATTTTTTCATGTATACACGAGTTTACTTAAGGAAACCCACGTATTGTATGCGACTTGTTATATTTAATACACGTGTATGCCATAAATATGTTACTATTTACATTGCAACCCATGTATACCTTTTGCATATGTGACTGTTGTCTCTACAACCCGCATATTCCTCCTGAAAATGTCAAAAAAATATGTTTTTTCTAAATTTGGGTAGTTTGGGTAGTTATGTAACTGATTCCTTCAGTTGTAACTACTTTGTCTTCGACCCTATCTCTTCATAAAGCATATAAATAGAGGTAGGGAGGTCCATGAGAAGAGACTTGAATATTTACATTGTTATGCTAGAGGAATTGGAGCTCTCTTTCCCCCAGTTTTTCCCTAGTGATCATCCCCTTGTGTTGTAGATTTTGGAGGCTGAGTTCCTTGGAGAAGAGAAGCAGCAGAACCAGATCAAGGATTCGTGAGGTGCCCAACTTGAAGAGAAGGTATATTTCTACTTGTATTCAAGATTAATAAAGATGTGATGTCTTTCTTCTACCAAATTATTGTTCAATGTTTGATTGAATATTTGTTTATGATCATATGATGATGTTAGTTAGATCAATATTATTTCATGTTTATTTGATTATCATTTCTTTATATGTGGTCATATTGGTTTGAGGAAGGTATAATTCGTTTTCCAGGTCTCTTGGAGCGAGAGGAGCAAGAGGAGCAAGGAGAGTTTTGAAGGGATTCTTGGATCAACCTTCATTTGGCTAAGGTATGAACCATTCCAATCTCTGATATTGCTTATATTTACTTGTAGAACTATATGCATCTCTCTTTCAACCCCAGTACATTGATGGCCTCTTAAACCCTAGCCATAGGAAACTTTCCTTTACAACAGAACTAGCGACTCCGCTGGGGAGAGCCTTGTCTGTTTTGGGTTTCTCTATATTTCTTTCAGTCTTTTGCAAGGTTTCGGGTCTTTCTTGCCACTTAGGAACACATTATCTTTCTGATAGAACACCTCCCCTGCTTTCCTAAGCCAGTTTTTTTACTTTTTTGGGGTTTTTTCCCACCCATACGCGAGTTACAGATTGAGCAGTCGTGTATCTGGTATTTATATGTGACTTGCTTTACTGTCAACCCATGTATGATACATGACTTGTCAGTAGTGGAACTCGTGTATGCCCCTTTAAATGGTGTTTTTTCCTCTTTTGTGGTTTTTTCTTCTGTCTGAAGGTTGTTTGGTAGGTCTTTTGGGGTCATCTGCAGGTGCATGACTCCAGGGAGTTATTTTCATCCCCCTTGGTTGTTCTTTATCTATGTGGTAAGCCTTTTTATAGCATTAGGGTTTTCTATTTGCTCTTTCCCCCACCCCCTCTGCTTGGCATGATTTTTGGCTTATGTTTCTGGTCAGCCTCTCTTAGTGATCTTTGTCTAAACTTAGAAGCTTATTGGTCTTTGTTTCCTTCTTCTTTTGTTGGTTAACTTTGCCATGCCAAAGTAGTTGACTTGTATCTTATGCAATCCTTCCTTCCGAGTAGGGTTTATGCTGACTTTAGGGAATTCTAGAGTCTATTTGGTGGTTGTATAGCACAGTTCCTTTTGCTTTGTTCTTGTTATCTGCATACTTTTGTTTGTAGGTAGTTTTTCTTTTGCATTTATAAAAGAAAAAAGAAAAAGAAAATATAGTTGTTTAATATGCATGTAGATTAGGGTTTTGTTTTTTGCATTGCATATCATTATTTTTGAAAAAATAAAATAAAATTGTTCTTTTGTGGCTCTCAAGTTTCTATTTGAAAAGAAAGAGAATAGTTTTTGCTTTTTTCATTTCATTTCTCTTTGCTTGGTCATTTTGTTTCAACTTTGAGTCAAAACACCACATAAGTTTCGTTCCATTTACCCTCTGAATAAAAACATCCTTCTAAAATGAACGATATAATTTAAAAATTATTAGTAAGTTTTATTTTATAGGCTCATACACCAACTAGATTAGGCTAGACTTGTGGATTAGGGAGTTTCAACTCTCCACATGTGTTTAAATTCAGACGTAATTGGACAATCACTAGGTAAGTCTTCTTCTATTTTGATTGTATCTGGGAAGCTCCTCTTAAACAAGAGTTAAGCATGAGGTCACATGGAGACTTGGACTGAGGGGATAACCCTTTGATTCCTTTTCAAAGTGTAGACCAAGGTTTTTGTGCATCTGGGGACTTCTATCAATACCACCCTCCTGGCCCTGTGTGGTTCCTGGTGTTGACAGGGTTTCGAGCTTTTCTACCCTGCCCATATGTACGAACTAGGCTTGTGACTTCCCCCCAGACTGTCAATATATTTAAGGTAGCCTTTAATCCCTTTGACATCTAGGGTTCATACACAGATACACTGGAAGGCTGTTTCTGGTTGACCTTAGACGGCCTTGGAAGGTAACCCTGATAGAAGGTGTGGGAGGGAGGTGGGTGATTCCTCCGATTATGCCTAAGAACATCTATAGGGATGCCAAGTAACTGTCTATCAGCTTTCTTCTGGAAAGCATAGCTTATACCTATTTGTTTGTTTGGCTTTAGGAATTTTTTAGTGAGTGTTGTGTGGTTTGTCTGTACTTAGCTTGCCTTCAGGTGTGTGCTTTGTACTTTTGGTTTCCTGTCGACCTCAGAATTTGTATTATTGTTTGAAACTATTGCTAACACCCCTTTGAACACCAACCAAGAGATCCCCATGCTGGGAACTCCTTGTACTATTCCTCTCATGGGGAATGTTGGTGTTCCTTTGATGGCCACCTTGAATCTACCTGGATTCACCCTAGGGCTACTGGTGTGGTTGTTTTCCACTCCAACTATCCTGAATGCTCTTGATGCTTCTTAATTAAGCTCCTTATATCAAGGGCATCAAAACATTGATTCCCCTTCACCTGTAGTTGATTCGCCTCCTCCTTATACCTCATGCGGTGAAAGTACCGATACTATTAACCGACAGTCTAAAAGGAGTAAAAGAAGGAGGAATAGAAAGAAGGCACATAAGCAAGGGGGCACCCATTCAACCTCTTTAGGTTAAGTTGAACCTCAACACCTAGCCTCTGTTGTTCATCCTGGGGGCACCTATCCAACCTCTGCAGTTCATGCTATGGGCACCTATCCAACCTCTGTAGGTCATGTTGGATCTAAGCACTCAACCTCTGCAAGTCAAGTTGATATTCACCATCCAGCCTCTATTGATCATGTTGGTGGTATCCGTCCAATCTTTCTAGGTCACATCGGATCCAATCACTTAGCCTCTGTAGTTCATGCTGAGGGCACCCGTTCAACCTCTGATGTTCAAGTTGAACCTCCCCATCCAACCTCTGCAAGTCATGTTGGATTCATCCTCCCAACCTCTGAAGTTCATGCTGGTGGCACACACTCAACTACTGCAAAGCATGTTGATCCTAACCATTCAGCCTCTGCTGTTCATGTTGGTGGTGCCCATCCAACCTCTACAGGTCATGTTGGACCTACTCTTTCAGCCTCTGCAAGTCATGTTGGGGGAAGCCTCTCAACCTCTGTGGTTCATGCTGAAGACAATCCATCATCCACTGCGAGTCATGTTGACACTGTTGAAAAAACTACCTGTTCAAAACACAAGCCCAAGTTTCCTTGTAAGCTTTGTGAGGGAGACCACCTTACTTATAAATTCCCTTCTATCGCGGAAGTATGAAGAGCTTAGTTTCATGGTCATCCCGTTTTGAACATTCTGAAGTTTTTCAACAACCAACCTCTCTTAGTTAGGTTGGACCTAGTCACCCAGCCTCTGGCGGTGATGCTGGAGGAAAAATATCAGCCTCTGTAGGTCATGCTGAGAGTTAGCATTCAACCACTGCCAGTCATGTTGACACCATTGAAAAAACTAGTCATTAACTTAAGTTCCCTTGTAAGCTATGTGAGGGAGATCATCTTATTCAGCAGTGCCCTGCTATCACAGAGGTACGAAGAGTGTGGTCCGAGACTCAAGAATTTCCTTCTCCTAAACAACCTATAGTTTCTCAACAACCTACTCAACCTTTGGTTGATCAAGTGGTCGAACCAATATCAGCTTTGGTCGATCCCACTCTTCTTTCAAAAAATGATCCTGATGTGATTGAACCAATGTCACCTTTGGTCAATCCCACTCTCCCTTTGGAGAGTGACTTTCACGAAGCGGTTGAATCGATTCCATTGTTGATCAATCCCACTCTTTCTTTGGAGAGTAAAGTGTCTACTAGCCACATTTTCTTCACTTCTAGTTCAAAACTTATTGAATAAGGGGGCACTAAACTCGCTTCGGATCAACCCCCACCAAGCTCTCGAATTCCTTCCTTTGATTGGGATAGCCTAGTTGAGCCATGCCTTCCTTCTAACGCACCTTTCCAGATAAAGGTCAATGTTGAACCATACACGATTGCTCATTGTATTGTTGATGAAGGAGCCTCAGTTAGTATCTTGTCTGCTCATGCTTGGTGAGGCATGGGATCTCCCAGCCTTGTGTCGACTGCTAGTCAGTTACCGGTGTTTGATAGAAGAACTAGTATAGCCTTGGGAATTCTTTCTCAAACACCTGTTACTTTGGGTGGGAAGACCATCTTAGTTGACTTCATGGTAATAGAAGACCCCTTGGACTTCAATATGCTCCTTGGACACGATTATGTCTATGCCATGCAAGTTGTGGTGTCAACATTATTTTGTACAATGTACTTTAATCATGGTAAAGAAATTGTCCCTATTGACCAATTGGATTTTCTTGATCTGTCTCCTAACCCAACTAGAAACCAGGTATTTCCTTTATTGATTCCCGATGTTTCTATATACACTACCCCACCATAGGCGAGCTATGTGGCCTCATGTCCTTTGCGTTCAATTGCTACTGAGAAGCAGCCTCTATTTTCATGCTTACCTTCTTAGGACTTGGTCCCAGCAGTTGACCATGTGAGTCATCCTATACATATTGTGGAGCCAACTCTCCACTCTATCAATCCATTTGAAAGTTTAGACATGTGTCCTATCTCGGAAGATCTCCTTCCTTAGGATGAAGTCTTCCTAGATTCTTTGATATAGTCTAACCTTCTTTTGGATGTTGGTTCAATTGTGACTAAGTCTAACCCTGACTTGCTTAATAAAATTGATATTTCTATTGATCGATCTCCTTCTTTTGGTCTTGTTGAGTCTTCGAAATATCCCTTTCATAAGCAAGTCAATGATCCTGATGAGTTTGATTTTTCTTATGATTTTTTCGACTCCTATGATACTGAGTTTGTTCGTATGAACTCTATATCCCTTATTGATTTTTTCTCTCCTCATGAGGTTGATCTTACTTATTATAAACCCTCGATCCTTGGTGCTATAGAATCTTCTTAAGTTGATTCTACCTTGAATTTCCCTTTTGTAGAAGATAGCAAAGTCGCATGTGTTTCTTCCAAAGTGACCTACACTGGATCTTTTCAATTGAATGTGATTTTGATGTTGTTGTTTCTTCGAGACAGGATTTTTAGTTGGATTCACAATTGTTTACTGGCCTTGCCTTGTTGTTCTAGTTGTAACTTCATTTTCATGTACCATGCTCACGCTTATGAGCCTGATGCCAGCTTCCACACTTTTAGCTCGTTGTATAAGCCCTCATCTTTTCTCTCATCGTCGCTAAGCCTTGTATCATTTTGCCTTTGCAACTTGACACCCTTTACCTTGAGGAGATGTTCCCTGAGTGTATTTATCCTGCTCATGTTCCTTGCATTATGCATAGGTTTTTTCCTCACGCTTGGAACTAGTTTCGCTTGCCCCTGACACTCGTCTCCTCGCATTTAGAGCATTCTTTCTACTCTCCTTCAAGCTCATTAAAAACATTAAGGAGGACACGAGTTGACTTTTCCGAACTCGTTAAAAATTCATGCGAAATATATTGAGTTTCTTTAGGCCCAGGTCTGACTCTTCAAAATAGACTTGACTGCCGAGTAAACTTGTCCATTCAAGCTCGTTAAGAATATGTGAATGGGAATCCACAGTGGTGGTAGGTTATCACTTTCTCAGACCATGTGGAATAATACAAGAAAGGAACACTCTCTTTTATTCGCAATTAAGAAGAGTATTCTTAGGCATAGGTTTATCACTTTTCCAAAATTGAGGGACTAAATTTATGGAAAAGGATCCCCCGGTATGAGCTTATTTTTCTCTTTTTCGTGCTCTGGACCTAAACATGAAAAATATTCTGAGTGTACTTTATGTCTTTGTCATGCTCGCTAAACCCTAAAGAACAAAGCATCAAGTTTAATGTTGTAATCCCCATTTCTCGTAATCAAATGGATCTTTCCGAGTGATCTTGCTTTCCTTCACACTCGTAAAACTCAAGCTATAAGCTACTCTTGAAGGAGAGTTGGGTAGGTGGTAATTTAACCTTTTTTAGACCTCCCTGACCAAGTCCGTAAAAGATTCTCCTTTTCTTCTTTGGAAGTTAACAGAGTTCTTCTTTGGTATGTTTTATACTTTTCCGACCTCAGGATACTAAATTGGATGAAAAAGCACCCCCCTGGAGTCTTCTTTGGATTTTTCAGACTCTCTAAACTATGAAAACACCGTCGAGCATTCACTAATTCGGGCTCATAAAATCCATGAATCAGTGCTTTATCAAGCATTATTTTGTCTCTTCTTCGAGCTTTCCAAAAATGAAGAAGGTCCCGAGTTTGCTTTCTTGGACTTGTTAAACCTTTACAAGAAAGAGGGGAAGGGAAGTTCATTGACATGTAGTTTACATCATGGCAGTAAGTCTTGTTTTCTTGAACAAAGCACCAATTTTGAGTCTATCAATAGTTGGGTCCTAGTATTTTGAACTTATCCCGATTCAGAGTTTTTTACTCCTCCAGTTGGTATCTTTTCCAATTATATGGGGAATCTGTCAATGTCTCCTACATTGTAGATTTGTGTCATTGGTCTTTTGTGTCAAAAGCTTCCTAAGTCACTTTTGTATCATGCTCACTGTTCAAGGATTAAACCTTTGTCGGTCATTCTGCAGTTGCCTTGACCTTTTGTGTCAGCCATTTCCTGGTATCAATTCATTACATCATGTCTTCAGCGGTCTTTGTCGTGAAATTCAGTACCAATTCTAGATCCAAATAGCCGTCGCCTTACCTCATGTTGGAGGCTAGAGGATGCCTTAATGCTTTCCTTCCAATGGATCTCTTCCTATCGACTGCAAAACCTCTTACTCTGGGAATGATATTTATAGTTTTATGATAGTACCTTGGGGATTGCAGTCATCAGTGGAAATTTCCCTCACTATTGGGTAGTGGGAATACCTTATTGTCTGCTACTTGATAGATTCTTCAAGTGTCCGACTTCAAGTCCTTGTATTCACACTTGTTAGAATGTACTAGGTGCCTTGGGGACCATTTTCATTAATGGTGGTTTCCCTCGAGTTTGTTAACGGTTTTCATTATTGACCAGTAATCAAACGATTTCCTCCATGTTCGACTTCAGCTCCTTTATTCGCATGGTTAGGATTCATACCTTTTGGGCGATGTGGATTGAAGACCTTGGGCCGACAGTAGCATCATTTTTTGCTATTGCATAAGCTGCGCAAGACCTTGTCACACTTTATATGAAATTTTTCTGAGACATAGTTCCACCTTGTATTTTTGTGGCTATGATCGATTGTCGAGTATGGATCCACCTTGTTCATTTGTGGCCATGGATCCTTTAGATTTGATATGGCGCCTTTTTGCATATTGGCGACCATGATAGTTTCATCAGTTATACATATGTTGGATCCACCCGTATCTTTATGGTGATGTTTTGTATATGGACTTGTATGTCCCAGAGATCAGTTTTGTCTAACATGTATCTCTCTTTCAAGTACCTTTGTTCGAGCCTTTCGATCTTGGATTCTCTGCTCTCTCCATACTCGGTTGTTTCCTTTATAATGTATTCCAGATATCGTCTTCCCCTCTAAACTCATACATCAGGGGGCATCTTTTATAGCTCAAAATGACACATCTCTGCCTGTGACCACTTTCCCATGATTCCACCGCATGTCGACACTTCATAAAAGTCATTGAAAAAACACCAATATTGGAGGACCCATATCTTGAGTTCTATAACTTTGCTTGACCTCATATCTACACCGTTGGAAAGGCACCTAAGTCAGATAAAACTTTTTAGAAGACACCAAAGTCTGAAAATGCCCAGAAGTACCCTTAAAATGAGCTTTTTTTATGTATACACGAGTTTCCTTAAGGAAACCCGCGTATTGTATGCGACTTGTTATATATAATACTCGTGTATTCCCTAAATACATGACTATTTACATTGCAACCCATGTATACCTCCTGTATACATGACTATTGTCTCTGCAACCCACATATTCTTCCTGAAAATGTCTAAAAAATAGGTTTTTTGAAATTCGGGTAGTTTGGGTAGTTATGCAATTGACTCCTTCAGTTGTAACTACTTTGTCTTTGACCCTATCTATTCATAAATCATATAAATAGAGGTAGGGAGGTCCATGAGAAGAGACTTGAATCTTTGCATTGTTATGTTGGAGGAATTGGAGCTCTCTATCCCCCACATTTTCCCTAGTGATCATCCCCTTGTGTTGCAAAGTTTGGAGGTTGATTTCCTTCGAGAAGAGAAGCAGCAGAACCAGATCAAGGTTTTGTGACATGCCCAACTTGAATAGAAGGTATACTTCTACTTGTTTTCAAGATTAATAAAGATGTGATGTCCTTCTTCTTCCCAAATTATTGTTCATTGTTTGATTGAATATTTGTTTATGATCATATGATGATGTTAGTCAGATCATTATTTCATGTTTACTTGATTATCATTTCTTTATATGTGGTCATATTGGTTTGAGGAAGGTATAAATATTTTTGCAAGTCTCTTAGAGCGAGAGGAGAAACAGAAGCAAGAAGAGGATTGAAGGGCTGCTTGGATCAACCTTCGTTTGGCTAAGGTATGAACCATTCCAATCTCTGAACTTGCTTGTAGTTACTTGCATAACTATATGCATCTCTCTTTCAACCCCAGTACGTTGATGGCCTCTTAAACCCTAGCCATAGGAAACTTTCCTTTACAACAATGTCTCCTCTCTTTTCCTTGTTTTCGCAAATTAATTTATGCTCTCAATTTTACTTATTTCCATTGTTGCAGTGGGAGTCTTTTAGGCATTGGAACATTACATGTGTAAATAAATAATGATACTTGGGAAAGAAGATAAAAAAATATAAAGTAGTAAATAAAATAACTTAAAAAAATTCAAAATCCAAGACAAAAGTATTTGAAAAAATAAGAAAACAATAGATACACACATGAATGAAATGAGCTATTAATGCTTATATGCAGTTTTTTTTTCAAAATGCTAACGTTATCAGAGTCTAAACACTAAACAAGATTTCAAAATAGCACCATGTTTATCTTCCTTTATGATGTTGAATTTTAGTGTTGGACTTAGCTTCTTTTTTAATGCCAACTTTAGCTTCCTTTTTGGCATTGGTTTTAGCACTGACTATTTGTAAATTAAAATTAAGAAAATTCAAATAAAAATGAAAAATGAAAAATGAAAAAAAAGAGTAAAAAATGAAAAAGGGGAATAAAATAAGGGTAAAGGAATGTTAGTATTTGAACCTAAATCAGTTTCCTAAAATCAAGCTCTACTTGAGTTACCTGCCCACAAAAGTCTACTATTAAAGGTACATATTTCAATTGGGACTAGACTAAGCTAGTTCAAATTATAATTTATGGGAGCATAAATGGAAAATGGGGTAAGAAATGAAAACAAAAATAGAAAAAATATAACGAAATATTGGGATTCAAACTCAAATCACTTGCAAAAAGAAAAGAACTCTACTTGAGCTACATTCTGACAAGAATCTCACATTAAAAATGTAGATATGGATTGAAGCTAGTTTTAGAAGGAGCAAGTCGATTAGTCAACTTAAACGATAGTCGACTTAGTCTATCAGTCGACTAAGTCGATGAGCCAACTTAGTCGATTAGCCGACTAAGTCAATCGGTCGACTAAAACTAGAGATTAGGTCAGCCACCTAAGGTCGTGTCGGTTCACCGAACCGACAGGTAGTTATTTTGTAACCGTTCTGTAATCATATATATTAGGATATTGATCCAGATGAGAACTCAGTTCAGTTCTCTGTGTTGTATGGACTCATTCGTATAATATAATCTGTTAATTCACCTGTTTGTTCTTATCTCTGGTCTCTGTTTTATATATATGTTTTAGTGTGTATTATTGGTAACCTTATGTGATCTGTGAGATTACAACATTGGTTCCGTTGCCGGTAGTACATGACTGAAATGTATGCAAACAGATGATACCAGAGCAGGAGATTAAGGACTGGTGGAAACATAAAGTTGTAAACTATTTGCAGAATTACACGCGAAGGAACAGATTAACAATTGCACAAGCAAAAGAAATATTTTTCACAGAGACGCATGAAAAGTTTGTCGAATCAGTTCCCCAACTTTTGACGAAATTCCTGGATGAGAAAGCTGGACGGGATTAAAGAACAACAGTTTCTAGAAAAACTGATCCGCGGAGGTATAACAAACTTGTCTGAGTGGTTTGAGAAAATCACCGACGACTTCTGTGAGGAGCAAGCAGTCGAAGATAGAACCTCGGTAGAAACCGTCAAGGAGAAATTTTACACCGATTCCACCAAGCAATTTCTGTGCTCTTTACCAACCTTGCTGTTCAAATTTCTAATTGAGAAGGGAGTAGCAAATATTGTCGAACCTCGTCCATCACTGCATAAACAGCCATCAAAATCTAATTGGGTGGAGAAGCAGAGGAAGTGGGAAAAATTTATTGCAGAAAGGGAGTGGGAATAATTCCTAAGCAAATAGACTGAACTATCCGGGCTTTCTAAAAAGCGTCGGGTAGGCTATGGGGGGGTAGCTGGTCATATGTCGAGATAAGGTAGAGTGGATTCTAGTCGACTAAGAAACAGATACCATCCACCAGTAATGAGAAGTCGACGAAAAGGGAACTCAAGAGTATAGTATTACACGAAGTTATGTCAGACATTCAGAAAATAGAGAGGGAAGAGAGACAGCAGAGAAGGGAAGCAAGAAGAGAAAGAGCCTTAGAGCTGCATAGAGGAAGGAATCCTAGGGCGACCGACCAAGAAGAGAATCCACCAGAGTCGGGTCATGACCGACATGAAGAAGGCATGGAACAAGAAGCGTCCCCTACAGAGGAAGAATTGTGGATAGAGCAGCCAGAAGCTCTCCAATTAAGAGCTCCCAATGAAGGAACAAACCTCTCTCCATTGAATCCGTGTACTCGAATATAGACTATTGTCAAAGAGGACCTCTAACTACGAGCTGGTGACTTTAGTATATGGAGTCAAATGGACGACGAAACATACATTGGACGACACCTCATTATATGTCGACTGGAGGAAGGAAATTGGGTGACCTTTCAAGTGGCACCCTCCAACCGAAGTATCCACTTACTCTTACCGACACATGAAGGAGAACCTCCCCCCCCCCCCCCGAAAAATATAGCTTTAGAAGACATAGAAGATTCTGAACTACAGAAAAATAGTTGCAGTGGACCATCGACAGCAGAAGTCGACATCAACCGATTACCAGTCGATGAAGAATCGACAACCAACGGGAACGAAAGGTCCATCGACCAGAGTTCCGCAGAGGCGAATAAACCAATAACCCCACCACCCTCACCACCACCCCCACCTGCATCGCCACCACCTCCTAAGAGTAGTGACAGTGATTCATACATGGGTCATGGATCGACTCACATTCCTCTATATGATGGGGATGAGGACCCCAGACGACACTGATTCGTTTGTGAGTCGACGGGAGGCCAACCAAGTTACAGACGAAGATAGACAAATGGCACAGTTCATCGGTGTCTTGAGGAAAAGGGCATTGATGTGGTACATGACCTTTTCGGAAAGATAGCCTAGAGCAACAAAAGTCGAGATCAAGGTGCAATTTTTGTCATTTTTCAAAACTCCAGATGCTAAACTCCTGGCCGCGAAAAAACTAAAAACTACATCATAGAAGCCAGGGGAATCTGTCTGTGACTATGATAAGCATTGGAAATACCTTCTGATCCAATTGGACTATGTTATATATGAACAATTAATAATCCAATGGTTTCTTGCAGAGCTATCTCAGAAAGTACGTCGACACATCAGTCTGGAAACGTTCAAATATTACGAAGATGCGCTAACAAAAGCTCTTCAAGTGGATATGGACAAGGACATTCCCACTTACCCCACGGACCACAGATTGGAGGAACAACTTGAGAACATAAAGAATTCTCTAAAGGAGTTAAGCCTCAAGAATCAGGAGATTTGGTGCACCAAATGCTCGATGGCCGGCCATTCCAAAGATAACTGTCGACGGGAATACAGCCGACAAGACGTTCGATTCGTGCAGACCAAATATTTCTGCGACATTTTCCAGGAGCATGGGGATCACTCGACGAAAGACTGCCCATTCAATATGAAGAACGTCAAGGCATCCTGGTGTGCCATCTGCGAGACCAAAAATCATAACACGGCCGACTATCATTTGAACCTGAAGAACCGACAGAACTATCAGGCGGTCTACCAAACTAATGCAGTGGCACAGCATAACGAGCAAAACAATCTAGCAAATGATCAAAATGGTCAAATATACGATGGTCGATGATACAAGCGTCGGTACGACAATAAACGCGCAGGCTATGGTGGAAGAGGTCGATTCCCTGGGAATCGCGACAACCAACCGCGTTGACCCATCCAGTGCTTTACATGTTATAAAGAGGGACATAGATATGCAGAGTGTCCATATAAAGACAGAACTGATCTCAAATTCTGTACTCATTGTGGGGTAGGGGATCACTCACTAGAGGATTGCCCTACCATGTTAGAAAAAATTAATACCAAGAAAAATGTTAATGTCTTGTCCTGTGTGCAAAAAAATGATGTAATAAACACCAAAAATTTACATATTGTAGCTCGACAAGGAACAAAAACAGGAGATGATAACCCCAGAATCAGTAAAATAAAAGAAAAAAATGTCTATCCTGACCCACTGAAAGAAAAACAAATATACAAAGAAGCAACTAATGTATTCAAAGAAATTGCACGACAAGAAAATGTTCATGATAGTCGACATAACACAATAAACAAATTAATATAGCTCGTACAATTCAGTATCTCAGTTCGTACAACACGACAATTCAGTATCTCAGTTCGTACAACATGACAATTCAGTATCTCATTTCGTCGATCTGCTATATGAAATAAAGCATAACAATTCTGAAAAATAAACTAAAAGCATCTGTAGCTTAAATCAAAAAGACAAAGGCGATGCCGACCCACTTGTCGAATTGGAGATCGAAGGTTACCACGTCCGACAAGTAGTGCTCGACTTTGGCTCACAAGTAAACATCATGACTCGTGACACTTGGGAACAAATGGGTAGAACTCAACTCTATGAGTCAGGCATATACCTGAAACTAGCCGACCAGGGCCTAATTGAACCCATTGGAGTCTGGAAAAACATCGACACAACTATAAAAGGAATCTCAACCAAGGTCGACTTCGAAATCATCGACCCAAAGGAAGGATCCAGTTCCTTCCTAGCGTTAGTCGGTCGACCTCGGGGTAGAAAGATGAAAACATCCATATCCCTGGACAAGGAGTGAATCAAATTGAAAGGAAATGGACAAAAGGTCATTGTACCCATTCATCCATCTCAAGGGGAACCTTGGACTGAACCTATTGATGAAGAAGTTGATGTCCAACAACTCTACAAGATCCAAAACAATGCAGATTACACAGAACCAAACATCCATGGAGAACTTCATTTAGGCAACCAAGACTCAATTGGTTATAATTTCGACGCTGAATTATATGATTGGGAGATCGAGAACTATGAAACACAAGCAAGAGGGTGTTGGAATATACAAAAAGTGCAGAAAAATCCCACCCAACAGTGCTTCATAGTGTCTATTGTCCCAAAAATCTTTGAAAAGAAAATAAGGGAACACCCTACCTTACAACCTACCAACCTAAATAGCACACAACTACCAAGATACAAGGAAAGGGAATCACCAATGATGCATGTCAAACAAGTTTCCAAAAACATTGGTGAACATGGCCAACTTCAAAGCCTAGTCGAAAATTTTACAGGACAAGCTGCTAGATGGTGGGATACCCATCAGACAAGACTACAGACCTAGACAACTGCTTCGTCTTATTTTGTCGAAATGTTTGGAGGAAAGAAGTTAACCCAACAAGCTTAGATACCTATATTCACTCAAGGACACAACCCAGAGGATCATATTAGAACCTGTGAAAAAGAGTGGAGAAGACTTGGATACAAGGATGAACGAGCATGGCCACACTTGTTCCCATCAACCCTCACCGACTTACCAAACAAATGGTATAAGATGGAAGAAGCTAGAGGTGAAACCTTATTATGGCACGAACTAAGGGAAATTTTTATTAAAGATTTCAACTTTATACCACAAAATGAAAACTTGGTCGAAACAGCAAAACAAATTAAAGAATTTATACAACTGACCAAAAACAAACCCTTACAAGATAACCAACAGACAAAGAAATGTAACAATATACAAACAAGTTCAAAACCATAGTCGACAAGATTACAATTAGAAAATGAACACACAGAAGGAAAAATCTTTAGATGGAAATCCAACCATGTCGAAACAACCAAACCTATTTGTAAAATCCTGAAAGTCAAAAGAACTAACAAACAAGATACCAACAGAATGACTGCAGCTGAATTCCCTGCCACATTCTCACAATTCAAAGAAGGAAGTTGACCGATCAATGAAGCCAAAGCACCAGAGTGGCTAGATGCTAAAGTCAAAACTAAAGAATTCGACATCTCAAATGATGATCGACCAAAAATGGCAAAGATTGGTGACTACTGGAGCGAAGAACAGACCACAGAGATAGTGAACTTATTAAAGGAGTTCCAAGGTGTATTTGCTATAGATTACAAAGATGGACTCAAAGGCTTAGTCCATGAAATGGGAGAGATGAAAATTGATACTAAACCTGATGTTTGACCTGTGAAAAAAAGGCCTTATAAACTAGCTCACAAATACAAGGAGATAGTCAAAAAAGAAATTGATAACATGTTGGCAGCAGGCATCCTCTACCCTATCGACCAATCAGAATGGGAAATTCCAATGGTGGTACAACCTACGAAACATGATCCGACCCAACTAAGAATTTGTGTCGACTTCAGGGAACTAAACAAAGTAACACTGACAGACCCATTTCCAACCCCGTATGCAGATGAAATCTTGGATGAAGTTGCAGGACATGAATGCTACTCATTTACAGATGGATTCTCATGCTATAACCAAGTGCCAATAGCTAAAGAATACCAAAAGAAGACAACCTTTGTGTGTGAATTTGGTTCATTTGCTTACAAAGTTATGCCTTTTGGATTAAAGAATGCACCTGCAGTGTTCTCTCAAATTGTTGTCAAAACATTTCAAGAATATATCTGTAAGACCATGGCAGTATACTTTGATGATTGGAAAATATACTCCATGTTAAAATATCATTGCAAATGGCTCGGACTTATGTTAGAGAGCTGTTGACAGATTCAACTATCCCTAAACATCAAGAAATGCATATTTGTGACCCCCATAGGGATATTATTAGGGCACATTGTCTGTAAGGAAGGTATTAAGGTTGACTTTGCAAAGATCAAAATTATCCTCGACCTAAAACCACCAATAAACCCAAAACAAGTCAGGGTGTTACTTGGCCACACAGGCTATTACAAAAAATTCATAAGATATTATTCAGATATGACCTATCCTCTTGAAGAACTATGAAGGGAAGATCAAGAGTTTAACTGGACAGAGGAGTGCCACATATCATTTGAAAAATTAAAAAGAAAACTAGTCGAGGCCCACATCCTAAAGTTTCCAAACTGGTCGATCAAATTCCATGTTCATATTGATGCATCAGGCCTAGCAATAGGAGCAATCCTAACTCAACCAGGAGATGATGGAATGGATTATCCTATAGTTTACAGCAGCAGAAAATTAAATAAGGCTGAAAGAAACTATTCGACAACAGAAAAAGAATCCCTAGGAATGGTCTTTTCCCTACAAAAATATCGACATTATCTCTTAGCTAACCCATTTATATTCTATACCGACCATCGGGCCCTAAAGTATCTCATCAATAAACCCCTACATCATGGAAGGATTTGTCGATGGCTACTTCTTTTTCAAGAATTTGAGTTTGAAGTCGTTGTCCGACCAGGAAAGTTAAATGTAGGTCCCGACCACTTATCCTGAATCGACACAGGAGAAGAACCGACAAGAGTCGACGATGACTTACCTAATGCACATTTATTTCGGATAGAAGCAGTCCCAGCAGAACTAGAAGAAATAGCTCAGTTCTTGGAAGATGGGCATGCACCAGAAGGTATGAGCACCAAGAAAAAGTAGATCTTAGCTATGAAGGCTACACCATACAGTCTCATCAATGGATTTTTATACAAAATGGGATTAGATGATATCCTCAGAAGGTGTGTACTAGAACATGAACGAGACAACATTATGCATGAAGCACACTATGGACCTGTAGGAGTACATTTTCAAGCCGACACAACTGCAAAGAAAATTCAACAATCCAGATTATGGTGGCCGACACTCCACAGAGATTGCAAAAATTTTGTCAGTCGATGTGACAAGTGTCAACGACTGGGTCGACCCCTGCCTAGCACAGAAATGTCTTTGATCTCAATAAACCCAAGTTTGACATTTGAAATCTAGGCCATAGACTTCATAGGACCATTTCCTATACCAGCCAAAAGGACAAGTGCACGGTATATCATTACTGTAGTTGAATATGTCACTAAATGGGCAAAAGCTGAACCAGTCGACACATGTTCTAGTGAGATAGCCGCGAAGTTTATCTATGAGAATATCATCACTAGATTTGGATGTCCACTAACCCTAATTAGCGACCAGGGGACACACTTTATCAACAAAACTATCAAAACCCTAATCGACCAGTTTCAAATCGACCACTGTCGAAGTATAGCATACCATCCTCAGTCGAATGGAACAATTGAAGCATTCAATAAAACATTAACAACAGGATTAACTAAAATATGTAATGTTGAGAAGGACGACTGGGATGAGAAAATACCTGCAGTCTTATGGGCCTACAGAACAGCATATAAACAATCAACCGATCAAACCCTTTTCAACTAGTCTATGGACAAGAAGCAGTAGTTCCACTACACTTTCGACAACAGACACCTATTATCGCAGAAATACTACATGTCGATGCCGAACAGGGAAGGAAGGACCAATTATTGCAACTCAGCAAGCTGGAAGAGCATCAACTCATGGCTATACAACACCAAGAAATCCAGAAACAACAACAGAAATCATGGCACGACCGCAACATCAAGAACAAAAACTTGTCGATCAGAGACCTTGATTTACTATACAATAGTCGGGTCAAAGGTAAACCTAAAAAGCTCCACACATAATGGATGGGACCTTACGTTGTTGAAGAGATACATCCCAATGAATCAGTCTGACTAAGGACGCTACAGGGCATAGTATTTCAGAAGCTCGTTAATGGAGCCCGACTAAAATGCTACAAAAACTAATTTCTAAAAAAAAAAAAAATCATGTAACGACCATAACCATCAACCAAAAGCCATAAAAACTTAAAAATCCAAAAACCAAAAAAATACTGTACTTGCAGAAAAACCATGACAGGAAATCACCATCTCGACAACCGCCATCATGACCATCAACCATTTTCATCGACTGACCACTCCCATCGACCATTCTCATCACCGACATCGACCGACGACTTCAATAGTCCCATCGCGCATTCATGACATCAAGCACCGAAAGCAATCCGCCATTAACACACACTCAAGTATTCCAGCTGGAACATCACGTCTGCCATTAATACACCCATCGACACACACATCCACAGCATCGCCTATAAATACTGGATCGTCGAAGGATCATTCACCGCAATCCATACAGAGAGAGCATCAGAGCATCCAGTCGATTAAAAACCGAGAAACCCTTAGTGAAATCGACCACCAAACCGACACAGTGGCCCCCAAACAAACTCGAGCCTCGACCAAAGCCAAGGAAATACAGGCTGCGAGTACACCTTTAGTCTTCAGGTTGAAAAAACATTAAAAACGCCAAGGTAAAGGAAGGCTCGTGGCAAAAACTATGGACCAAAATGAAAGAATGGGCCTTCGTTAACAAAAAGATCACTCAAACCGCAGAAAAAGTTAGACACAACACTATCTTCAGCTATGTCAATGCACCACTCATGGCCAACTTTGGTGGCACGAAGGAAACTACTGTCAAATTCATCATCAGCCGGTATCACAATGGCCGGTTCTACTTCAACGAGCCAGTCGACATCTCTGGAGAAGTTATTTCCAAGCTGACCATTCTATCTAATGAAGGAAACCTCATACCCTTTGGAATCAAAGAAGGACTGGTTGAAGAAGTCATTGGGTCATCTTCAGGTCGAGGTAGCGACCTTAAGTTAGACATGCTAGAAGCTTTCAACACCATTTCCACCGATGGACGAATATATAGATGGGCTGAATATGTCACCGACATGGTGAAGACCATCTGTGAAAGATGTCAAGAAATGGGGGGAATCATCAAGCTCCCCTCCCTCATCTTATGGATTGTTATGTACCACATCTGCCCAAAGGGGAGTCCAATCTTTTGGGAACTGTCTAAGTTCAACATTTGGAGATTTAAACCATTCTCCCAAAGAGGAACCGTGCACGAGCTTGAGCGCGGAAAAGTACTGTTGGAGAACTGGTTTCAACAACTCAAAGTTCACACGACTAGATGGAGGGTGACTCAAAACATCCGAAGAAATCTACCCACGAACTCTCACATCCAGCTGGAGCTCGACCATACCTCGGTGTGGTACATGCAGGGAGACAATTCAAATGCCAAAGCCCTCGACTACTATCCGTCTGTCGACCAGATCTTTCGAGAACTGTCACGACAGGCCAAAACAAAAATACCAATACCACCAGCGGCAAAGCCGATCAACTTCTCGATCGAGGAGCCGCTCACAGACTAGGAAAAAGAGGAAGACTATGAGCTCAACCTCTATATCAGCACATTTGTGTCGGAGGAGACACCGGTCGACTGCAAATAACCATCAAACCTTCGACCGCAAAGAAGGCAGAACCCCAGACCGCAAAGCCACAGCCACAGCAGCAGATAATTTCTCTGGCTGCAGAAAGTGTTGGCCCAACTCAAGAGCCAGGGGGGCAGACAAAGCCAAAAAACCCTGAGTACGCTATCACAAAAGGCGTCATTCGGAAATTGTCAAAATAAATAGCAGCGCCAGGAAGAAGCTCAAAACACAACAACAACAACCAGGTAAAGGTAAGCGCAAGCTTATTCTTACTGACTCATCAGAAGATAAGGAGGAAATGGAAGCTACGGCCCTCGACATCATAGAGGATGCCGCAGCAAATAAAGTGTCGGTCGAAACCCAATTCCAATGATTTGTCAACGCCAGAGCACAAGCAGGTCGACCAAAGAAAGCAAAGACTAAGATGATGCTGAAAAACGTTGTCGATCTGGTGTCGATGTCTCCACCCCCATCACTGACGAAAATAACCGAGGAACAAGCACCGGAACCGTAGTCAGTCAACCCCCTCGACTTATGCAAAATTGTGATGTCAGAAGAGGTGAAAGCAAAATTTGATAAAGATAGGGATTTGTAGACTTTTATTGAGAAGTTTCCTGAGCTGTTTACGTCGGCTAATAAAATCTCGACACAAGCACCTCTCTTCACGACCGATGGATACCAACCAGGACCTAAAGCCCAGTCCAGAACTTTTGCGACCATCACATCGACTTTCGAGAGAAATCCTGATAAGGAAGCTGAAGTGGTTACACGTCGGTCCTCAACTATCACTCTGACCATACCCCCAGCCGACCTCCCAGCCACTGCACCGACTGATGGATAAGAAACTGAGGAGGACATAGCCCGACAAATTCACCAAATGTTCTCCGACTTAGACTCACCTCCCCGACCCGACAATCCACCACTTACCCACATATCCCCCAACCCAATCACCCCCGACCATTCACCAACTCCATCACCAGCACCACCCACCGATTTAGAACAAGGCCCCCCACAATCATCCGCACCAACTGCATCCACTTCCGCAACCCTCCCATCTCCACAACCGAAAGCAGCAACCATCCCACCACCCCAACCAGAAAAACCAATAACCACCATCCCACAAACCAAAGAACCTAACTCGACTTTTGTAGGTACACAGGTGCCGACTCAAGCAGATAAAGAAAATCATAAGAAGAGGAAGGAGAAACAAAAGAAAGAGCATCATGGACAGCCTTCAAAGGTACAAATTAGATTGAAGGATGCAAGCTCCTTGATCGACACAGAGTTAGGACAACTCCTCAAAACCTTAGCAAGTGAAGCAAAGATGAGGAGTGATCAAAGAAACAAGGAACTCGACGACAAGAATGCAGAACAAGTCGAGTTCCTCGACAAATGCAGGAATCTGGCCCAGTCCGTCATGCCGGGCCCCAGAGAGGTAGACACAGACAAACCGCTCGAAAGGGAATATCATCTATTTGAGAGCATGGTGTCAGCCCTCCAAGCTCACATTCAAGAGACGAAGGAGGAACAAAAAGAGGAAACAACCTGACTCCTACTGGCACAGCACACTGCCTTTTTTGAAGCCTATAAAGTGCTGCATGACCATATGGAGGAGTCTGTCATAACTGAAGAAATACTAAGAGATTGGCCTAATTACTATGGGCAAGTATATCAGCAAACTCGACAGACTCGACAATGGATTCAGGCACTAGAAATCAAAAAAACCATTGAGGAAGCACTCAGAACGACAATAGAACAACAGATAGTGCTTGAAACTACCAAACTGTAGAAACTAGAAATGGAAGCACATCAGTGGGTGCAACAAGCTCTCCCTAACTTGGAGAAAGTTGACATCATCTACCCATAGATGAAATGACTTATCAAGACTACAGAAGAGAAGGACCATTTTATGGGTCCCGACATGGAGAGGATAGTTGAAGTCTCCATTTCAGAGAAAATGTCGATCTTATCAAGCTTGACCACACTCACCATCAACATCCAGAAAATTTTGCAGAGTTGGACAAATTTCCAACATCACCTCGCAATAACAACCCCAACCATTGTAGAAGTCTGAATACAGAAAAGACCGACCATCAGACTTCACAGCCCACCGCAATAACTCTTGAGACCACGAAGAATTTTGTACCTCCCTGTTTCTTTAGGATGAAGAAACATTTTGTTCGTGGGGGAGATGTAGAAGGAGCAAGTCGATTAGTCAACTTGAATGATAGCCGACTTAGTCGATCAGTCGACTAAGTCAATGAGCCGACTTAGTCAATCGGCCAACTAAAACTAGAGATTAGGTCGGCCACCTAAGGTCCTGTCGGTTCACCAAACCGACAGGTAGTTATTTTGTAACCGTTATGTAATCATATATATTAGGCTATTGAGCCAGATGAGAACTCAGTTCAGTTCTCTGTGTTGTATGGACTCATTCGTATAATATAATCTGTTAATTCACCTATTTGTTCTTATCTCTTGTCTTTGTTTTATATATATGTTTTAGTGTGTATTATTGGTAACCTTATGTGATCTGTGAGATTACAATACTAGCCTAACCTTTTTTTTTCGAGGAATAATATCACAAATATTCCTCCAAGTATTTCCCATGATTAATGGATTGTAAACGAGGAAAATTGTTGGCCATGATTATGGAGACTAACCTCAAGGGGGTAAAGAGAGTCAAATATGTGACCTCCCCAACTTTGGGGGGAGAGATCTCAAATCTAACTCGTGGTCACTTGAGCTAACACTCAAGGCTAAACTTGGCTCTGAAGGCTAATGTAAATATAATGCCATCTTCCTCCATTTGTGTTCTATCTCCCTAGTCATCATTAAGGGGGAATGTTGAAATATGTAATGGTGACTAGTTAGATGTTGTTGGAAGTGTAATTATGTCTAGTGATATGTTGTAAGATGTTATGATGTCCTGGCTAGCAAAGAAGGTATAATACTCTTCATAAATATATATTATAAAAAGGGAGTTATCCCACATGCATCATGAAGCAAATTCGCTTATTACCATTCTTTATATAAGAGAGGTGGAAAAATATTTATCCCACGTGTATTAGGGGAAGTGATCTATCAATACCTCTGTTAAAATAATGTAAATTTGGAAGTTATTCTATTTGTATTATTTGTATTCCTCCATTTGGAGATGTCCTTGATGCAATTAGTCATGTAAAATTCATGAGGTAAAACCTTCATTGAAAGTTGAGGAAATAGTACCCACAAAATTATTTTATAATTATTATTTTGAGTCCTTCAAAGTAGGTCGTCCCTAATTAGAGAACTCAATTGACCTAGTTTGGTAATTAAGTCACTCACCTAATGAATATAAATAGGTGAGGCACCTCCTTTATTTGTACACACTTTCACTCAAGCAAGTTTGCTAGAGAGAGAAGAAGAAGTGTGCTAGAAAGAAGAGGAGTTGTCTTGGGGTTTTACACTATCTTGGATGAGCTCTATATTGATGAAGTTTGGCGGGGTTTTCTCCCTTGTGGTTTCCCCAAGTAAAATCTTTGTTTTCTTTGTGTTGTTGTGTTTGTTGTTGTTTCAATGTTCCTACTATTGTAAAACATAAAATTGAATATCATCTAAGCAATTAAGAAAACTTAACATGGTATCAGAGCCACCCTGAAAGGAGACATTATGCAGCCAGGGTTTTTTATTCCGAACAATTCCCTTGACAGATTAACCAAAAAATAGGTCTCACTCAACTAACCCTAGGATGGTGCATCTTTCTGTAAATTGAAACTGAATTTTGAGAAGTTTCATTTATGGCCCGACACTATTGCCCAGAAGAACTAGTGCTTCAATTTTTTCAAGGCTCCATCATCAAGCTTGGGAAAAGCAAGATAAAATTTATCTCACCTTGGTAGGTTCATATTTTCCACCACTCATCCCTACAAGTGATCTCAACTAAAAAAATTAGGGTTTTACCATCTAACCCTAGGTCATCCCAAAGGAGGTCAGCTAAAAGCAGTTTTTCCAAGAAAGTATTGTCTCTTTCATTTCCATTGGAGGTTCTCATATTACTTAAGATGACAAACAATACAGATATGGATGAGAAGCTTGAGGGTGCTGAGAACTTTAGAGCATGTAAGTATAGAATCACGCTCATCCTAGAAGAGAATGATTTAGAAGGCTTCATAAAGGAGGAAGTTGCAGAACCAGAAGGAGATGAAGAAAAACCCAAGCATAAGAAGGATATGATCAAGGATAAGAGGATCATAGCTGACTCCATAAAAGATCACTTGATCCCTCAAGTATCTTCAAGGAGAACACCTAAGGAAATGGTTGATGCCCTGTCCATCCTATTTGAAGGAATATGGCCTTGAGAAATCAACTCAAGAGTGGTAAGGTTCATAAGTCAGAAACCATGCAATCATACTTCACAAGAGTATCCCAAATCAAGGAGAAATTGGAAGCCATTGGTGACATGGTAGAATAAGTAGAAGTTGTAATGACCACCTTGAATGGTCTCCCAAGAGAATGGGAATATTTCATTCGAGGAATATGTTCTAGAAGAAAGTTGACCAAGTTCTGAAAGTTATGGGAAGAATGTGTTCAAGAAGAAAAAATAATAGCATCCAGAGAAGAGAAGTTGAATGAAAATGAATATCAAGCTTTGAAAACCCATACCAAAGGCAAGAAGAAGAGGAAGAATCATGATCATCCTCCCAAAAGAACTCAAGGGTATCAAAAGAATAAGAGGGTCAAGAAGGACTTCTCGGCTTTTGAATGCTTCACTTGCCACAAGATGGGACACATCTCCATAAATTGTCCCCTTAAGGCAAAACAAATCAAGAAGAGGAACAAAAGGTTTCAAGTCCATACAGCTGAAGATCATGATCAAGAAGATGAGAAGAGGACGAAAGAAGATGAATATTCTTGTGAAGAATATGTTTTGATTTCAGCCCTCACATGTTCAATTTCACTTGGAAGGGATACTTTGCTAGTAGATAGTGGTGCCTCCAAGCATATGACAGGTTACAAGGATGATCTCTCTTTTATTGAATAGAAAGATTCCCCACACAAAGTAATACTTTCGTATGATTACCAATATCCCATCAAATGGATGGGAGAAGCCTCTTATAAGACAGACTCCAGAAAGTCCATCAAGATGAAGGATAGTCTATACATCCCAGGTTTAAAGAAGAATATACTTTCTATCTCAACTTTAGATAAGAAAGGTGTCAGAGTTGCTTTCGTAGATGGTGAAGTCCTCATGTGGGAAAAGGGGAAAGCTATATATGATGCATTGCTGATTGGATTTGAATAAGAAGGAATATATAAACTAAAGGGGCATCCAGATTCAACCTTGACGACTAGCACCATAATCCAATGTGAACTATGGCACAAAAGACTTGCTCATATACATTACAAAGCATTTCCAATTGTGAGCAAGGTGGTGACAAGTTTACCAGAGATCTAGATAAACCATGAAGGAGTGTTTAAAGGATGTGCACAAGGAAAGAACACTAAGAACCATTTTCCAAGTAACGACAGTAAAGAAAACGGATCTTAGACATTGTTCACTCAAATGTATGTGTACCAATACAAACTACTTCACTAAGCGGGTATGTTTACTATGCTTCCTTTATTAATGACTACTCCCACAAAACTTAGATATATTTCTTGAAGAAGAAATATGAAGTATTTGAAAAGTTCAAAGAGTTCAAGGTTCTTGTAGAGTGACTTCTTTGAAAACAGGATCAAGACCTTAAGATAATATGGAGGTGAGTTCACATCAGGTGAATTCAATTATTACTGCAAATAAGTTGGGATTAAGAGGGAGCTCACCATCCCCTATAATCCTCAATTAAATGGTGTGTTTGAAAGGAAGAATAGATATATCATGGAAGTAGAAAAATCCATTATCCATGATCAATATCTACCTATGTATCTGAGGGCAGAAGTAGCTAGAAAAACAATCTATGTACAAAACAAAATCTCTCATAGTGCTCTTGGAAATAATACTCTAGAAGAGATACTTACCAAAGAAAATCCAGAAGTCAGTCACCTGAAGATAATTGGTTGTCTGTTATACATACACATCCCCAAGGAGAAGAGATCGAAGTTGAACCCTTTAGGAAAGAAGGGATGTTGTAGGATATCATGAGCAATTAGAGGCTTACCAAATCTATATCTCAGGATACCATCAAATTGAACTCAGTAGAGATGTTACATTTGATGAAGATACAACCTCCAGAAAATCAAGAAAGCATCGGGAAGATGAAGAGGAGAGTGAATCTCCTGGAGCTACAAAAATATCCAAACCAGTACAAAATGATGAGGAAGAATAGACACTCGAGGATCATGACATGATAGAACCGCAAAGACCTGAGGAGTTTCCTGTGAGATGATCTCACGTAAAAGAAGGCATGCTTGGGCATGTGAAATAATTGAAGAAACAGAAAGATATGGTATCCTAGAAGGAACCATTAGAGAAAGTAAGAATCCAAATCCATACCCCAGTTATGTGGCTTTGATGTGTAATCTCATTGACAAAGAACCTACATGATTTGAAGAAGCAACAAAGCAGAAGGAACGGGTAGATGCCATGGTCGAGGAATACTAGTCCATTATACATAATAATGTATGGAAAGTAGTAACAAGACCGAAGAACAAGTCAGTAGTATCCTTGAAATGGATCTACAAGACAAAGCATTCAGCGGATGACAGTATAGAGAAGTACAAGGAAAGATTCATAGCCCATGAATTCTCTCAAAAGGAAGGAATCAACTATGATGATACCTTTGCACCAGTCACAAGGTACACATCAATCAGAACTGTCCTTGCCTTGGCATCCATGATGAATTGGAAGTTACATCATATGGATGTAAAGACATCCTTCCTAAATGGAATGATATAAGAAGAAGTATACATTGAGAAACCGCAAGGCTTCAGGATAGATGATCAGAAGACTCATGTATGCAGACTAAAGAAGACATTGTATGGGTTGAAGCAATTACCTAAAGCATGTTATGGAAGAATATATGGCTTCCTAAGTGTATTAAAACCTTTGCTATAAGGTTGAGGATGATGGGATTATGATATTATTACCATAAGTGAATGGTATATTTTTTACAGGTGAGGATAAGCCCATCAACGAATGCAAGAAGAAGCTTGTTACAGAGATTGAGATGAAAGACCTTAGTATGATGCACTATTTTCTAGGTCTTGAAATATGGCAATATCCAGATAATATTTTCCTAAACCAAGGAAAATATGCAATTGATATCCTAAAGAGATTTGGGATGATGGATTGTAAGGCTATGGCTACTCTAATGACAACAAATTTGAAGCTTTTGAATGATGATTCTTTGGAGATAGTGGATGTTACCTTATATAGACAAATTATTAGTTCACTAATGTATTTGGCCAATACGAGGCCAGATATATGTTTTTTTGTAAGCCCCTTAACTCAGTATATGATGGATCACATACATGTTCACCTAGTGGCAGCAAAACATGTGATGAGTTACCTAAAGGGTACATTGGATTATAGTCTCATATATGCATCATATGGTGAGATCAGATTACACAGATTTGCATATTCAGATTGGGAAGGAAGTGCCAAAGTCAAAAAGAGAACTTCGGGGTTTTTTTTTAGTTTGGGATTAGGTATGATCTCATGGTTCAGTAGAAAGCAGACCATTATTGCCCTCAATACGATAGAGGATGAATACATTGCAGCATCTTCAACCTGTAGTGAAGCAGTGTAGCTTTGTAAGACGTTGGAATGATTATTCGATGCAAAGATAGATGTGACTGATATCCATTGCAATAATCAGAATTGTATTAAGATGACAGAAAACCCGGTGTTTCATGATAAGTCGAAACATATTGAAATTAGATATCACTACATCCGGGATATGGTGCAAAAGGGAGTTGTAAATCTCAAGTATGTTCCCATAGAGGAACAAGTTGTTGATGTGTTTACTAACCCTCTGTCTCGTGTAAAGTTTGAATACTTTCAAGATAAGCTTGGTGTAGTACGAAAGGACCTCCCTCGAAGGAGGGAGGGATGATGACGTAGTAGGTTTCCTATTGTAGTGGTGTGGTAGCTCATCTTAGGTAGGGTATGTATGGATAGGATTATTTGGCCCAAAAGGGTTAGTAATCTAGACTAGGCTTGTTTGATCCTAGGGGATTAGTATGTTTGGATAGGCTTGTTTGGTATGAAAGGGTTAGTAATCCAGAAAAGGCTTATTTGGTCCCTGGGTAGATCAATTTGTTTGGATAGGATTGTTTGGCCCGAAAGGGTTAGTAAATCAGAAAATTGACCTAGTGAATCCACCAGAGAAGCCACCGTGATGATGCTTCAGATGTCCTAAGGTCAAGATGATGAGATGATGGCAGCATTTCTATGTTTATGTACATGATGTAGTTCCAACGATCTATGTTAATGCCATCATTTCTATGTTGATGTAGACAATGTGGTTCCAACACTCTATGTCGATGCCAACATCTCTATACTAATGTAGACAATGTGGTTCCAGCACTCTATGATGATGCCAACATTTATATGTTGATGAATATGATGTGGCTCCAACACTCTGTGTTGATTGCAACATTTCTATGTTGATGATGATGATGGTGTTCCATCATTTCTATGTTGATGATGATGATGTTGTTCCAACATTTCTATGTTGATGATGATGATGTTGTTGTCTCAACATTCTATGTTGATGATGATGATGTTCCAGCATCTCTATGGTGATGATGCAGATGATGATCTAGCATTTATTTTGTTGATGATGTTGGTTTAGCACTAACTTGCTACTAATGTTGGTGGTGTTCCATAATTTACATACTGGTGTTCCAAATGATGATCCAATATTCACATATTGATGTTGCAGATGATGTTGTTCCAGTATTTACATATTGATGTTGCAGATGATGATCCAGTACTCACATATCGATGACGATGATCATGTCCCAGTATCCACCTACTAATGATGTTCCAGATGATGATGATGTCCCAGTTCTTACATGTTGTTGATGATGATGATGGCCCAATATCCACATACCCGTGATGTTAATGTTGATCCAGTAGTTCCATTATGATGACGATGATGATGATATTGATGCAGTTCCAGATTGATGATGAAGATATATGATTTTGTTTCAAAACTTCCTATGTCATATAGATATTTGCTAGTCAGTTGTATAGTTGTTGTTGTGGTTGTTGTTGATGATGTAGAATACCTTCCTAGTTAAGAGGGAGTATTAAAATAATGTAACTTCAGAAGCTATTATATTTTTATTATTGTTATTCCTCCATTTGAAAATGTCCTTGATGTAATTGGTCATGTAAAAATCATGAGCTAAAATATTTGTTGTAAGTCGGGGAAATAGTACCCACAAAAGTATTTTATAAATATTATTTTGAGTCCTTCTAGGTAGGTCGGCCCTAATTAGAGAGCTTGGTTGACCTAGTTAGGTAAATATAAATAGGTCAGGTGCCTACTTCATTTGTACACACTTTCACTTAAGTAAGTTCACTAGAGAGAGAAGAAGAAGTGCGCTAGAAAGATGAGGAGTTGTCTTGGGGTTTTACACTATCTTGGCTTAGTTGAATATTGAGGAAGTTTTGTGGGGTTTTCTCCCTTGTGGTTTCCTCGAGGAAAATATCTGCGTTCTTTGTGTTGTTGTGCTTTTTTTTCTTTCAGTGATCCTACTACTATAAATTGTTTTTATAATATTATATAAGAAATTAAGAAAACTTAACAACCTCTAGATATATAATAGAGGTGAAGGAGACCCTTTTGGAAACACACATTATTGTGTCATTATGACATGAAGTGAAGATGGAATGTGATGTGTGCATGCTCAAGATTGTTAGAGTGAAAGTTTCCCAAAGAATAAGCAGATTAAGCCTTCCCATGGATGTTTCCCTATTTGGGGTTTCACCATATAAAATTGGTGTTATCTCTTCTCTTTCATTTCCTCTCTTTCTCTTGTTATTGATTATTTTATGTTTGTGAAGATAAGAGATTAAACTAGTTAGATTTTAATTATTGATTTACATGTTGGTAATATATTGTTGTATGTTAATGCATATGTAGTGATAAAATAGAAACCTATACATGCAAACAAGGGAATAATGAATATCTTAGATAAATATCGGCATTTAATACAAAGGAAAAGTAAATAAGAAGAGATATGGGGGTGTTAGGATTGAACACATATCTCCTTACAGGATTGAAAGGATATTCCTTAAGTCACACCCATGAACTAGAGTTGTGCATTAAATATAACCCCCCAAATACCATTTATTCTACTTTCTCCATTAAACCTACAATGACAAAACAACAATAAACAAAAATATATTAAAAGAGGAAGGAAATAAAATAAAGGAAATGAGAATCCATTACCTTCTTCATGGAGCTTCCTCCATGTTATCAACCAAAATGGCACTTCTCCGTCCGAGTGCTGACATTCATCTGTCGGTACGAAAAATGACAAATTGGGATTGAAGTGGCCAAAACACTATAGATGTGCATCACCTTTGATGCATTATCCTCAAACCAGCCTTATATGTTTTTATTTTGAGTTTTGGGTTGCATACGCAACTATGTGCATTGCAACTCGCATGTCATACGTGAGTATTTGCATTGCAACCCGCGTATACCTTGCATACGTGAGTTCCCTTTGAGCAACCCGTGTATCATACGTGCCTTGCCTATATTAATACTCGCATATACCTTAATTCGACCTTAAAAAATATAAATCATGATTATATGAGATTATTTGGGCCCTAATCCATAACTATTCCAACTGTCTCAACCATCCTAACCTTCGAAACCTCTCTATTTCCCAAAGTATAAATAGAGGCCTTGGGATGGGGCTAATCAATAAAATTTTGTAGAGCAAAGTTATGCTGGTGGTATACCTTCAGAACCTTGGAGCAGCAGAACTCAGAGTCCTTTGGTTGCAAAGGATTCCTTGTGTCAGAAGATTGGTTGTATTCTTACCTATTCACCGCTTGTTAATAAAGAGAATTCTTCTTCCAATATTGTATTGTGTTTATCTTATGTATATTGGTTTAATGAATATGTTCAATTATATCATTAATATGCTTTTCATCTAACCTATGATGTATATATGTATGAGATATTGCTTGAATAATTGGCTCTTTGCAGGTAAAGAGAAGCATCCCTATAGGCTTTGTAGAAAATTGGAGCGAGAGAATACCAAGCTTGGATCAACTGTCGTAAACCGGGTAAGCAAAGATTTCTTCCTATTCTCATTCCATTCTCTGTAAAAGTTTATTGGCTGCAAGTTAGTAGTAAGTTGGTAAACCCATACACTAGGTTACAAGGGTGTAATATCTTGTACAACAGAACTGGAGACTCTACTGGGAAGTCCATCCTATTGTATGTTCATCCTGTAGGTGCTTTACCAGTCTTTGTTTTGTATTCTGATTCTGTGTGTAGTAATTTTTGTCTTGCCTTTGATTTACAGGGTAGTGTGTCCAGAAGCCTTTACTATTCTTTTTTCTTTAAAAAAAAAATTATTTGTATAAGCGGGTTGTTGTTATACACAGTCGCATATAAGACCTTGTATACGCGGGTTTCTCTATAAGACAGTCACGTATGGTACATGGGTTTCCTACATACACAGTCGTGTATATCCTGTAGCAGCATAGAATTTGGATAGGGTTTACTTGTCCCTGTATTCTTTGGTTTTTTGCTTGCTTAGAGGTTTTCTGTTAATGGCATGACTCTGTGAATCTAAATTCTTGCGTGTTACACTGTTTGCTTGTCTTCAATCCTTTGATATTTCTTTGTTTGAATTTTCTTTCAACTTGTGATTTGAAGTTGGTCCTCCAACTTGGTTTATAAGTTCATTTCTTTGTGTTTGAGTTAGTGATCAAGGCTTTATATACTTTATACTCTGTACTGCATTTTGTAGTGTCAGTTTGTCACTTGTTCTTTTGTGAATCTCGTGGGCTATTTGGTTTCAATATTTTCTCCAAGTCAGGTTTTTTTTCCGAGTCTTCTTCTTGATTGGTTGAAGTTGGTTATTTTGGGTCCTTTATACTTCATTTTGCTTATTATATGCTATGATTTTTCAAACTTGCCAAAAATTTGCATTTAGGTGCATTATAGTTTTTGAATAATTTGAAAAAGTGAAGAAAAACATTTTATATTTTTGCATTTAGTTGCATTTAGTCGTTTTCTTTTCAGTATTTTTCAAATAAAATTTCAAAAATTATAAAAAGAAGTCTTGTCTTTCTCGCACTTAGTTTCAATTTCATTGGCTTATATTTGCAAAAAGAAAAGAAATTTGATTTAAGTAGTTGCAATTTACTTTGCAATTTGATTTATACATCATTTTGTTTTTTCTTATCGAGTCTATAACAACACGGTATTTCACACCATTTACCTTCTGACTAAGAACAGCCCTTAAAATGAACGATATAATTTAAAAATTAATAGTAAGTTTTAGTTTATAGGCTCATACACCAACTAGATTAGGCTAGACTTGTGGAATATGGAGTTTAAACTCTCCACAAGTGTTTAAATACAGATGTAGTTGGCCAATCAATAGGTAAACCCTCTTCTATGTTGATTGTATCTGGGAATCTCCTCTCAAATGGGAGTGAAGCACGAGGCCGCGTGGAGGCTTGGACTAAGGAGATAACCCTGTGATTCCTTGTCAAAGCGTAGACCAAGGTTTTTGCACATCTGGGGACTTCTGTCAATACAACCCCCTGGCCCCGTGCAATGCTAGTGTTGACAGGGTTTCGGGCTTTGCTACCCTGCCCATGCGTACGAATCAGGCTTGCGACTATCCCCCCAAACTGTCAATATAGTTGAGGTAGCCTTTAGTCTCTTTGACATTTAGGGTTCATACACAAGTACACCGGAAGGCTATTTCTAGTTGACCTTGGACGAGCTTGGAAGGTAACCCTGGTAGAAGGTGTGGGAGGGTGATGGGTGATTCCTCCGCTTATGCCTAAGAACATCTACAAGGATGCCAAGTAACTGTCTCTCATCTTTATTTTGGAAAGCATATCTTATACCCCTTGTGTCTATTGTGGCTTTAAGAAATTTTGTAGTGATTGTTGTGTGGTTTGTTTGTGTTTAGCCGACCTTATGGTGTGTGAAGAATCAATTTTCAATTATGGAGGACCAACCTCTCAGAAGGTCAAGAGGGTTGCAAAACCTTCCTACGTTTATCATAGTGGAGCCTTCACCGCTCCCTCAAAGGCGGAGATTAGACACAGACCATTCTTTTGAACCAGTAGGAATTAGTGACTTTCCAGGTGAACCGAAACTTAGGAAAAACCAGGTTGATACAACCACAGTAGAGATAGAAGACTTGCAAGCTGACGAGTTTGCGAGAAACTTTAATTCACCTCTTACTGACCTAAACGATCCTGTGATTGTCCAGGTTCGTTCTTTCAATTCACCTGTGATTAGTGTTCATGTGAGCAGACTATTGTCTAGTGCAGGAGAGAGTCCTTCTACCACCATCTCAGATATTCTGGCCGAAGGTGTGCCACCTCCCCCGGTTGGTACCCCTAGAACAAATATACCTGCTACTCCCTTAACTCCAGCTAGTCGAGCAGTTCAACCATCGGCTTCCACAAATGTAGTAGGAAATTTTGGTGGGGTAGTCACTGGGATTCCTAGTGTACCTTCTACTTCACCTTCTTTTGCACACACTGCTCAGAGTGGTCTTGTTGGATCCTCTTCATTTGTCTAGGGTTTTCCTTGGAATGGGGAGCACATTCCCCCATCCACTCCATATGTAGGCCCCACACCTGCATATGTAGGGGTGTAGTTTGGAAACACTAACTCTTATGGTCAAGGTTTTCAAATGTCAATTTCAACTCCTTTCTCGGTTTTTAGCAGAGGAATACCTGCTCCTGTTTTCCAGACTCCAGTTTCAATTGGAGCAGCTTAAACCACATATGAATAATCCACTGGCTTATGGGTGGAATCCTTTTAAAAGTAGTCCGACTACTTTACAACTGGTAGCTGGGGGAAACCCTGCACTTACATTTGGGAACCAGGGGGCAAGTCCTTCTACTTCCCAAGTTGGTACTTTTCAAGCTCCGGTTAGGCCCAAGCTTCCTTTCCTGACAACTTTAAACTTGCCATATTTGTCCAAGTTAATGAATGACCTGGTGAAACATGATGCCACCTGGCCACCTGTACCTACCAATTTACCCTCGGATATTCCAAAATTCAAAGGCAAAGTTGGTGAATACCCAGGGGCTCATATCACCACTTTTCACTTGTGGTGCTCTTCCAACTCACTGAACGATGACACCGTTTGGTTGATATTGCTCCAAAGAGCTCTGATTAGTGCCACAGCAAAGTGGTACATTGAACTGCCCTCTGCTGCGTTTGGTAGTTTTTGGGGCTTAGCTAATGTGTTCCTTAACCATTTCCAACTTCATGTCCGGTATGATGTTGGCATAGACTTATTGTCCACCTTTTAGCAGTACAAATCCACTCACATTTCGGATCACATCTAAGAGTGGCAAAGGTGGAAGAGGCTCATTAAGGACACTGTCCCTCCCGAGTTTTTATTAGAATGGTTCCTTGAGTCCTTATTGCCATATATATATAAGGATGTATCCACTTCAACAGTAACTAGTGAGGAAGAGGCTATCCTCATGGCCCAGCAGATGGATCTGATATACTCTCAGCCTGGGATTCTATATGAAATCATCCCTGATGCACCAGGACCAACACATAGTGTCAAGAAACCTAAGCCTAGACCCCATGCTGATGGCATGGTCGGTTCAGTGAAATCTTCCACTGTGGAGTCTTTGGGTAAACAGCTCCATGAGTTGTCTATCAAGCAGTCTACAGCGGAGGCAGCTAAGGCTACCCCCTCATGCCAAAAGGAAAACATTTTTTCTCAATCCTCCCAAAAGGGAAATCAGTAGCCCGGTGGGAAAAAGAAAAAGGGGAAGAAAGGTGAGCGAAACCAAAACAAGCCAAAACCCACAAATAATGCTGATGGGGGGGGGGGGGGAAGAGAAGAAGAAGGTGAAATTTCCCTGTAAGTTGTGCCAGGAAGATCACCTAACCCATTAATGTCCCCTTATGGATCAAGCTCAGAAGCTACCAAAAAGTTAGCAACCAGCTATCCTGAATGATTCTTTTCCCCAAGGACAGAATTCAACTTCAACTTCTAATGTAGCAGGGGGCACTGCTAATGCCCCTGACCAAAATTATATCAACATGGTTCGATCCCAGACATTACTCTAGACTAGAAATAAGAACTATGAGACAGAGGCTCCTGAGAAGGGTAATTCTATAGGTGAAACTTCTAACCCTCTCACAATTGAAAAACCTGCCAAAACTATGCCTAAGATACCAAAAGGTGTCTTCAATAAAACATTGCACAATCCTAATTCTAGGGCTGCAGCTAAGTACTCTCTAGTTGAAGACTTAGCGCAAACCCCTTGCGCGATGTCAGTTTTGGAGGTGTTACAGAGTTGTCCCGGTGAACGACATGCACTCTTAGCAGCCTTAGGTAGTATGGATTCATCGAGCCTTATGGCAAAGTTTAATTTGTCTGATGTTAAAATTCGCCTGTCGTATCATGTGGCTTTGCCTATAGATGTCATCCATGGCGGAAAAACCATTTGAAGCTCAGTTGTTGACAAAGGTGCTTCCACATTTGTCATGTCCTTGTCTTGTTGGAAGGCTCTTGGATCTCTAGAGCTAGTTCCATCGAACACCCTACTTACTGCTTTCGATAGAAGTTCATTTCGTTCACATGGTATCCTACCAGCTTTTGAGATAAAGTTGGCAAGGAAAGCAGTATCTGTTGAAGTATAGGTAATTGATGTGTCATTAGATTACAACTTCCTTCTAGGGAGAAGTTGGACTTATTCCATGTCTACAATTGTATCGGTTGTTCTTTGAGTGGTAGTGTTTCTGTACGAAAGGAAGTTGGTTACAGTTGACCAACTCAGTTTCACTTGGAAGGGTTGCATGGAAACTAATGAGTCCATTTTTCCATTTGTTGATTAGGTCAAACCTGTTTCAGAGAGTTTAGGTGCTAGAATGTATTCATCATTAATGGGAACATTCAATATCCCAGCCCTGATTAATTACTTAGGTTCTACTAGTGTAAGGAAATCTATCGCAACGGTTTTCGATAGAATAGATCCTTGGGTTCTTCCTTCCCGTCATGAACCTAAAGTGCCCTTATCGACAGTGAAAGTAGCTTATCAAGCTATCATTAATACCACTATTGATCCCGTTTCAGTTCCTCTTACAGTCTCAGAGGAGCCGGAAGAAGCCTATCTTCCTGCTTGGGTAGAGAACTCTTCGCATACTAAAGATTGCTTAGACATTTTTTTGCCATCTGACGAAGCCATTTTGGAAGCTATGAGCAGACAAGATAAGATCTGCGAAGATCTTCATCATAGATCCTACTTTCTTCCAAAGTTAAGCAGGATTGAAAATCAAGAGTTTCATATGAGACGGGTAGGTGATGATGATATACCAATCGATCCCTTACCAAGGGAGGGAATCTTTGCCGAGGGGAATATGGCAAACATTTCCCTCACTATTCCTATCAACATCTCTACGAACCCCAAGGTTGTGGAAAATATATATATTGGTGCAAACTGCTCGATGGAGGAGATTGCTATCTATACGGCCTTGTTTAAGGAGTCTCACGATGTGTTTTCCTGGTCATATGAGGAGATTCCAGGCATAGATCCATCGATAGTTGAACATGAAATCTGAACCTATCCTGATTCCAAACTAGTTTGACAAAAACTTAGACCTGTCAATCCACGTAAAGCAGTAGCCATTAAGGCTGAAGTTGAAAAACTGCTGAAAGCTGGTTTTATTTACCTGGTAGCTTTGACAGAATGGGTATCCAACCCTGTTCCTGTCGATAAAAAGAAAGGGACGATACATGTCTATACTAACTTTCATGATTTAAACAAAGCCTGTCCTAAGGATAACTACCCCACACCATTCATAGATCAAATCATTGATGCTTGTGCGGGGAGTGAGGTAGGTCTTTTCGTTTATCGATGGTTTCTCTGGGTATAATCAGATTCAAATCAAGCCGAAAGACCAACATAAAATGGCTTTCATTTGTCCTTAGGGTACATTTTTGTATAAGAAAATGCCTTTTGGATTGAAAAATGCAGGGGATACCTTTCAGCGGGCAATGAATTTTGTCTTTCATAACATCAAGTCTATTGTCGAACCCTACCTAGATGATCTGCTGGCACATTCTCATAAGACGATCGACCATCCAGATCACTTGCGTTTAATTTTTGAAAGATGCAGGCATTACAAAATAGGCTTGAATCCCCACAAGTTTGCTTTCTTTGTTGAGTCAGGTAGGCTGCTTAGGTTCATTGTTTCTAACAAAGGTATTCAGGTGGATCCTTTGAAAGTTGAGGCCATTGTAAATCTGCCTCCTCCTCCTTCCATCAGGCAACTTTAGAGCCTGGAAGGTAAGTCTAACTTTCTGCAACGTTTTATGGTGAATTGTGCCAAGATCACCAAAGGTTTCATGTGACTGTTGAAGCAGGACACCCCATTTGTATGGGATGAAACCGCACAACTTGCATTCAAGGCATTAAAAAAATCCTTTATTGCACCCGCCAGATTACTCTCGTGATTTTATATTGTATTTGGCCGCATCTGAGTCGACCATTGTAATAGTGATAGTCTGGGAGGATGATAAGCTCCAAGAACATGTCGTCTACTATCTTAGTCATGCTTTAGCTAGCCCTGAGCTTAGGTACTCCCACGTCAAAAAGTTGGTGTTAGCAGCTATGTATGTTGTTCCGAGGTAACGTCACTACATCTTACTGAGGACTACGATAGTAGTGGAAAACGTTAATCCTTTCCAATATGTCTTGTCCTGACGTATAGTTGGAGGCAAATTTAACAAATGGATAGTCATTCTCCAGGATTTTGACTTGGATTTTCAATCCACCAAACCCAAAAAATCCTTATTTTTTGCAAAGCTTATCGCAGAATTCCTAGTTGAAGAAGATGTAGCCATTGAAGAAGACTCGATCCCAGATGAGCACATTTTCTTGATTTCCACCTATGACCCTTGGTATGGAGATATACTTGTCTATCTCCAAACTCTGAAGTGTCCTGCAACCTTTTCGCGGGAAGAACGACGCAAATTATGCTTACATGCAAAAAACTACCTCATTATTAGAGATACTTTATATCGTAGAGGGCTAGACTCTGTTTTACGTTGGTGTTTCACCCACGAAGAGGCTGAGGTTGTCCTAAATGATGCACATAGCGAAGCGTGTGGGGGCCATTTATCTGGGTTAGCAACGGCCCAAAAGATCTTACGTGCTGGTTACTTCTGGCCCATGATCTTTAAATATTGTGTGGAAGCCATGAAGCAATGTCATGCTTGTCATATTTACACCAAAAAGATGTGGTCGCATCCTGCACCATTATTTCTCATCATTACAGTGGCCCCCTTCACCAAGTGGAGGATAGATTACGTGATGTGCAACCCAATTTCAGCTGGGTGGCACAAATACATCATTGTCGCTGTGGATTACTTTACTAAGTGGGCAGAGGCAATTCCCACCTATAAGGCCGACGGGGAAACTACAGCTTTTTTTCATTTCCAACCATATTATTGCGCGTTTCGGTATTCCTCAAGATATTGTCGATGACCATTGAAATCACTTCCAAAACAGCATGATGACCGAATTGACCACTATGCTAGGGTTTAAACAAGAACATTCGTCTTCTTTCTACCCGCAAGTGAATGGTCAAGTCGAGGCAGTAAATAATACCTTAAAGACTATTCTCAAGCATACAATCAATGCATCCCAGTCAAATTGGCACATCATGTTGTATCCTTCACTTTGGGCTTATCGAACCAATGTGAAAACTGCCACAGGGTTCTATCCTTTCCAACTCGTTCACGGGGTGGAATCAGTAACCCCGGTTGAATGCAAAATCCTGTCTTTAAAAATTGTCATTCATGTGTTACCTGATACGACTGAGCTAGAGGAATGTTTGTTACACTTAGAACATCTGAATGAGCGGCGTAGATATCTGCTGACTGCAAACGAGACTCATAAAAATAGGGTGAAAAATCAATATGATAAGTCAGTCAAACCTAGGATTTTTTCTGAAGGGGAGCTGGTCTTGCTCTGGGACCAAGACAAATAACCCCTCGGGGTAGGGAAATTTAGGTCTATGTGGTTAGGACCATATGTCATGTCAAAAGTTTTGAAGAAAGGAGCATATGAATTAACTGATTTTGAGGGGAATTAGTTGTCTGAGCCTAGAAATGGGCTCTACCTGAAGAAGTACTATGATTAGGCTTAGAACTTTTTCTTGTAATTTTATTGTATGTAACTTTATGTACAATAGCTAGTTGGTTTGTGTTCTTATACCATCTGTTGGTTGTTACATATGTCTTCCGAGTGGTTCGTAGGTTTTGCAGATGGCGCTAGTCGTCACACTTTCAACCTGGCTTCAGCCGCATGGGTTATTTACTCACCCTCATGACAGCTAGTTGCCTCTGGAGGCACTTGCCTAGGTCCTGCTACCAATAATGTGGCTGAATACAGGGCTGTCATTGAGATTTTATGGGATGCCTTGTCACGTGGTACCACCCAGCTAGAAGTTATACTTGACTCTCAACTGCTAGTTTCCCAGCTCAATCGAGCTTATCGGGTGCGAACCCCTATTTTATTACGTCATTTTATACAAGTTAGGTTATTGGAAAGAAATTTTGATTTTATTACATTTAATCATATTCCAAGAAATCAAAATTCATTAACTGATGGATATCTTGGATTGGCACTTAACACATATTTCATAAAAATACACAACAGATACATTGTAAAACACGTGTAAATAAACCGGCAAAATATATGTGTGTGTGTGTGTGTGTGTGTGTGAATATCTGTCCATATGGATAGGTCGAGTTCTTGATCCTAGGATCCAGTCAAAACTGTATAAATATACGAAAAATATACAAAAATTGGATCGTAATCCATAAAATGCCCCTGGGTCTAATCTTGACCACCCTAGCCATCCTCACCACCTTGGTCATCCTCACCACCCTGGTCACCTTGGTCCTCCTGGTAATCCTGTTCTCGTGCCTCTTCATCTTCTTTAGCTGCAGCAGCCTCAGCGGCATCTATGTAGACAAGTACCGCCCTGGCTACCCTTCTCATAAGGCATATCCAGGTGGGTGGGATACCAACAACTAGTTCCTGCATAATGGCAGGGATATGCTCAATACGTAGAGTTGGGACTCTTTGGATTAGCCTAGCCAGATTCCCCTCAAGTATCCTAATCAAACCTTGATCCTCTCCTGCCATTAGTCGTACATACATATGAGGATGCCCATCAAGGCGGACCGGTCTAATATCTGCATTTTAAACATTAAAAGGATTAAAAACTCTATACATATGTATATATATTTATGATTAAAAAGTCATAAAATTTTAAAAACTTGAAAAACCAAAATACCTGATGCTCCCCATGCTCCTCCAGGAGGGAGGACAAGGTCATTGTCAACTCGGAAATCCATCCCAGCATATGGAAACTGCTCCAGTGCTGGTAGTTGTTGTCCCCACCATAAGTAGAAGTCATCATCGTAGACACTCAAAACCAAGCCACCGCCACCCTGGACAAGGAAAATTTCTCCCCACCTACTCAGTATAGGCTGACGGGGAGAGAAAGCTGGTAGAGGTACTGCATAGCTAAGGGCGGGAACTCTCTCAAAGAAAAAGGCCACCAATATACTAGAATAGCCAAAGTTCTTCCGTCGGACTCTCTTGTAGCCAGAGAGTTGTTTCTTCATTATCGATATTACTCCCGAGCACCAGTCAAATACAGCTCCCTATAGGCACTCCACAACGATTCTCATTTGTTTCTGAGTAGCAATATGGATTGATGACGACCCTGCAACCCTTACTATTGTGCTTACCAATACCTGTAATGGCAAGCTATGAATATGTGCAATATGGATGCATGTTCCCCTTTTCTGAGTACTGGGCATGCAGTAAGTGTTGATATAGTCTTGAACACTTAGAAGGTCACCGCCCCTATTGGTACCCTCGAGGTTAACAGGTGTTCCCTATCATGACAAAACCACAATGAAATCTATGTCTTCCAATTCAATTTCCAAAATCTCACCTTGTAGGTCAAATGCACCTAGATCATCATCCCAGTAGTTAATCAAAAACTCTAGCAAACGGACATTGGATCGCATAGGTGACATACAAAATAACTTTAGTAACCCACTTTGCCGCAATTCTTGCACCGTGGGGGCACTTCGGAGTGAATCTTGGTCCATATTTTCATGTTCCCTCCCCCTCCACTCCAACACCATATTTTAGCATGTCCATAAAGCCACCATCAAACATTAAAATTCATTAAAAAACTTTGGTTTTGGCCCTAATTATATTTTTTCTATGTCACACAGTATACGCGACTATCTTTTATACATGTCATGTATCATACGTGGGTTGCCTTCGGGCAAGTTGCGTATAAAACACGTGTACATGACTATGTAAACCGCATACTCGCGTATACAACGTGACCCCTTTAAAATTGGCTTAAAACATTAAAATTTTGCATAAAATTGAAAATTTGAATGGATGGAATGGAAGAGAATGAAGAGTTGAATTACCTGGCACTTGTGGATTTGAATTTCGTCCACTGGTTTTTCCACACTGAGCGATTGAAGTTGGAGGTAAAAATTGTCTATATTCGGTAAAAATATGAAATGGTGATTTTGATTTCTATTTTTGAACTATTTATAGAAATAATTTCAAAATGTGGGTTTTTTAACCTATAGTTTTTTTATTTTTATCAAAATCAAACTAATACCATGTCATGTTTTCCTAATGCAATAGGTCCAAGGTTACTCAAAGTTGTTTTTCACTCACATAAGATAGGATTTTGGTCATTTATATGCATTTTTGCATTTATACCTAATCTGCCTTAACCCTAGGATCACTACTTTGACCACGTACTATGGTGTTTAACCATTATTACCTTGTCTATACCATTGTTCTTTCGTGGATAGGGCTTTCCTTCCATGAGTACCCTAGTTTAGATCACATTGATTGTTTTTTGGTACGCATGCCACATTTTTCATAGGTTTAGGGGAGCCTTCTTAGTTATTTTTCACGCCAAATTGAGCCTCATTTTGGTCTCTTTTTACAAGCTATCCCCTTTATAAGGATCCCCTCCCTTATGGAGTTTCTTTAGGCCCAGGACTAACTCGTCAAAATAGACTTGACTGCTGAGTAAACGTTTCCATTCAGGCTCGTTAAGAATATGTGAATGGGCATCCACATTGGTGGTAGGTTATGACTTTCTCGGACCATGTGGAATAATACAAGAAAGGATTTCTCTCTTTTCTACAGAATTGAGAAGATTATTCTCAGGCATAGGTTTATCACTTTTTCGGACCTGAGGGACTAAACTTACAAAAAAAGAGGGCCCGGTATGAGCTTAGTTTTCTCTTTTACGTGCTCTACACCTAAACATGAAAAATATTCTGAGTGTACTTTATGTCTTTGTCATGCTCATTAACCACCAAGAACAAAGCATCGAGTTTACTATTGTAAGCCCCATTCCTCATAACCAAATGGATCTTTCCGAGTGATCTTTCTTTCCTTCACACTCATAAAACTCAAGCTATAAGCTTCTCTTGAAGGAGCATTGGGTAGGTGGTAATTTAACATTTTTCGGACCTCCCTGACTAAGTACAAAAAAGGTTCACCTTTTCTTCTTCGGTGTTGATGTATTTGTAACTTCGGAATGTATTCATCCATATATCTTATGTATTGTACCCTGACGTTTATTCTGGGAAGTGTCTATAATGTATTTGAGTCATGTCATGCCCTGATGTCCCTATCGATAGATTCAATAATGTAAACAAGTCATGTCAATTCATTGAGGTTAACCCTCCATTGTAAGTCAGGGCAATAGTCCCCACAATTGTGTCAAGGTTAACCCTCCTTGTTGATCGGAGGGAAAAGTCCCCACAAGTTGTGGGGCACTAGGGTTATTAGACTCTCCTAGAGATGTCGGCCCTAGTAAGTAATTGTTAAGTGGGACCGACATGTTGAAGTGAGCCTCTCTATTTATCATACACATGCTCACTCACTGGGGTGCATGAGTGAGAAAGAAGTTGCTAGGACAAGAGAGAGACTACTGCTATCGGGAGATCATCTTACTATTTTGGGGTCTTACTTTTGGTGTTGATTCTATCTCTGAGGAAGTTGCAGGGTTTTATCCTTTATGGTTTCCCCGAGGAAAATCTTTGTGTCTATTGTCTCTTGTGTTTGATTGTTGTGCTTGTTGTTCTCTTAGTTAAGATCCTAATATAATGCTAGCTTGAATGATGATAAAAATCTAACATTTGGAAGATAAGAGAGTTCTTCTTTGGAATGTTTTATACTTTTACAGTCTTAGGAGGCTAAATTGGATGTAATGCCCCGGTTTTGACCCCGTTACATTAGATGTATATGATGTATATATTGTAATGATCATGGTGTGGAGCTAAAGTCCAAGGCCCCGCCATTGATCGGTAATGTTATGTTTTGGATTTAATTGTCACCGAAGGTCTATCGGGGAATGCGGCATATAATATGTTGGCCATCATGTAAATATGCATCATAATTAATTAATGGACACAACCAGCTACGGTTGCGGCAACTAAATCGAATGGGGCATGATTTCCTAAGGATAAGGGGGGTGAAATATTTAACCTATGGGCCAATGGGGAAAAGCCAAATGTCTATGAGAAAACCCATAAAGCTGTCAACTACCTTTTTTGTCTTTTTCCCCAATCATTTATTTCTGCCAGAATGTGGTTGAGTTAGTTATTGCATGGAATGGGAAGAGTATGGGCAACCAAAATTCGAATTGGGCAGAGACCCATTTTTGAAAAACGTGTTCTGACTTCCTTGGCAAGGAAAATGCCCAAAAACGTATGCCATTCTGCTATGCATCCACGTTTTTCAGTTTCCTCACGTTTTGGGAGCAGCTGGAGTTTTTCCTGTGTTTTTCCTTCCATGATTTTGGCTGTTGGCTTCATTTTTCCCATGGATGGGAGGTCGTTTTTGTAGTGCTGGGGATTGGGTTGTCTTCCTCGCGTTTTTGGAGCTGCTGGTGTATTTTCCATTCACGTTTTTGGAAGTTTCATGTGTTTTACCATGGCTGTGAAGAGCCATTCACATTTTTGGCTGTCTCACTGACTGTTGGTCTCACGCACAGACTATTTGGGGCGTTTTTCCCTGCTGAGAGTTGTGCTCACTGATAAGCTTCAGGACTGTGTGTTTTCCCCATGTTGTGAGCCGTTTTTGCTGTTACATTTGGGGCTGTGTAATTCTTTTCTCCTGTTTAAGCTGTAATAGCTAAATGGATTGCCTGAGTGCAATTGTTGGTCTTTGGACTGTGTGAGGAGTAAGGGTGTTGGCTTGGTTGCTTGATAAACCTGGTGCTAGAAACCACACAGATAGAGCTAGAGGGCTTTCCTTCTTCTCCATCACCCCTGAATAGCACTAGAAGGGAATGCAGGGCCTGAGGGACTGTGTAGCAGAGAAGGGACTGATTCCTTGTGTTGGGTGTGGATGGGTGTCTTAGAGGTCAGGCTAGTTCTGGTGTAGGTATTCTTGGCTCTGCAATGAGCTCACCAGCTTAGCAATTTGCCTTCTCCAACTCCTGGATGGCCTGATAAACCCAACTTAGTTGGCTTGGCTGTATTTTGGTTACCTTTGGCTATGTGTCTGCCTGCTAGTTCCCTTATTCCTTGGAGAATCATGCCCAGCTCGGGGGTGGCAGCGTTGCTGAGAGATTAAGGAGCACGCTGGCCTATGGATGGGTGGAACGTTGCAGCGACGTAGCTGGTTGCGGAGCTAATCTTTCATAAGATAAGTAATCTTGTGTATTTTACCTCTGCAATTCAATATTTACTGTTAATTAAATGGAATGAACATGTTGAATAAATGCTTGTTTGAATGAAGGATATTTCCGCTATGTATGATGATTAAAATGCATCTGTGTATGAAAAACATTTATGTGTGCACATTTTAGTTTAAATTCTCTTTCAGCATTCTGTTTTAGGCAATTTTAAGCTTGTCCATGTTCATGGGCGGTTAGCCCGGTCTGTTATAGCCATTGGATCGCGTCCTCTTTGCCGGTCGGAGGCATGGGGACGTGACAGTTAATGGTATCAGAGCTCTGAGTTGCAGCAATGGGCCTCTATGGGCCAAGTAAGAACCACTGATAGAGGTTGCATTTCATTTTGCTCAGCCGAACCAGTGGAAGACTGTGAAAATGAAAAAAAATTGTTGAAATGTTGAGCAGTCGGAAGAACCAGCAGTAAAGCTTCCGCCGTTGCGGAAGGTTTCATGAAGTTCCTGTCCGCTGTTGCAGAAGGTTTCGTGAAGTCCCTGTCCGTCGTTGTGGAAGGTTTCATGATCTTTCCATCCACAGTTGCGGACGAATTGGTAAAGTCCTCCGTCCGCCGTTGCGGACGGCGAAGCAATCATGCTTCCGACCCAAAAGTCACCCGATCGCCGACGCCACAGAAAAGTTGAAAATTCGGCTAAGTATGGAACAGTCGGGCCATTGGAGGAAGTAAAATTCCGCCGTTGCGGAAGGTTTCACAATCTTCCCATCCGCCGTTGCGGACGGATTGGTGAAGTCTCCCTCCCGTCGTTGCGAGCGGGGAATCGATTTGGCTTCCGATTGGAAAGGCCGCCGACAGCCGACACAGTAAAAGAAAGATTGAAAATTTTTCTAAGTGTTTTAGCGTTCGTCAGAAGGGAGAGTGGTCCGACGTCCGATGTTTCGAGAGTCCGCCGACGTCCGATGTGATTCTAAGCGCCGATCGGAAGAGATGGTGAAGTGGGTGTTCGCCGTTGCAGATGAATTGGAGAAGTTTTCCGTCCGACGTTGCGGAAGGAAGAATGGTCTGGGAGCCGATTCAGAGGAGGGCAAAGTCATCCGACTTCCGATCCAAAAGTCAGCCGACGTCCGACGTAAGTGCCAAGTCGGAAGGTTTGGAGCTTTTTGAGAGCCGTCGTTGCGGAAGGGTTGGAGCTTTCCAGCATCCGCCATTGCGGAAGCTGGAGGCATTTGCCGGCCGATTAAGAAGACTGTCGACGCCGCAAGAGAAAGTGCACCGATCGGAAGAGGAAAGGGAAGGAGCGTCCGACGTTGCAGAAGGCTGGAACTTCCAGGGGAGTAGCCGTTGCGGCTGCCTAGATGAATAAACCACCCGATTCGAAAGGCTTCCGACAGCTGATTACAGAGACAGCCGACACCCGATTTTGAGCAAGAGGAAAATTTGAGTTTTTCCATGGGATTTCTCAGCCGATTCAACTGTTTTTAGATTGATTTTCCAACTGTTTTCAGGGGAATTTTCAGGGCCAAAAATGAGAAATTGGCAGCGATCTAATGCGCCAGATTGCGCGAAATCAATGATTTACAAAAAAAAAAAAACGAGGGCGCTGCCCTCGACCCGCCCTGCAGTGGCGGAAGCCACAAGGGGGCAATCCCCCTTGACCCCCGTCGTCCCCCTCAGATAGTCATTCCTTGAGGAAGAAAGTTTTTGTGTCTTTGGGCATTTGTAATTTTATGATTATTCCAGGAAGAAGGTAAGTAATGATGTTTTATATCAATGTTATGCATCTAACAATTGTGTTATTAACACGTTTGCATAATCATAAGTTACCCTCAAGGGAAGTATTCCAGGTAGTGCAGTGGTAAGTAAGTTGCGGTTCAGTATGAGAACCCAGGATGGGTATGATGCTCAGGATTCTTACGAGAGAGCAGAAGATACCATGGGAGAAAATGTCCGAAATAGGAATGATGACATTGAGTCTAATGGAAGGAGATTCCAAGAGACCCCGTCAGATGTTGCAGCCACTATGAGAAGCCTGATTAAAGCCCAGGAAGAGCAGCATCAGCTGAATGCTGCAATGTTGCAGAGTTTGACAGACTTGCATAAGAAGATAGATTCTGGACAAGATACAGCAAAGCCAGAAGGCAGTAAGAGCGGTACTAGGAGAAGAAGAAGAACTCCTAGTGGATCATCTGACTCCGAAGAATCCAGTGGGGATTCAAGCTTTTCTTCTCATAAAAGAAAAAGAAAGAGACACCATAGGGATCACTCTTGTGATGAGTTTAAAAAGGCAAAACCTCCTACGTTTGATGGTGAGGTAAAGACTGGACAAGAGGCTGAAGCTTGGCTTCTTGGTATTAAAAAGTACTTTCAAGTGCATGATTATTCGGGAAACATGAAGGCAAGAGTTGCCATATTCAATATGAACGGAAGGGCATCCATTTGGTGGGAACACTTCAAGCAAGTAAAGAGGATCAGTGAAAGGATACTGAAGTGGAAACAGTTCAAGAAGTATTTCAAGCAGAAATACCTATCTGACAGGTATTATGATGACAAGATTAAGGATTTCCATGAGCTGAGATTGGGACAGCAGACCATGGAAGAGTATGCTAATAATTTTTTGGAGCTGTTGAGGTATGTCTGGTACATCAAAGATGAAAAGGTAAAGGTCCAGCTTTTTCTGAGTGGATTACCTCAGTCTTACAAAGATCGAATTGAGTTTTATGAACCTAGAACTCTGGAAGAAGCAATAAGGAAAGCCAAGTATTGCTATGAGCAAAGCAAAGGTAAGCCAGATTACCATAAGGCATGGAAGGATAAGAAAAACGAGAAATTTGACCAAAGGAAGAAAGGTTTCAAACCTTCTAACTTCAGGAATCAGCAAAAGCAGCCATCTCAAGCTGCCAGTAAGCCAGTTGGAGTGACCAGAGAAAAGCCTAAAGATCCACAACAGATCAGAGGGCCGCTTCAATGTTGGAAATGTGGAGGACCCCACATGCGTAGAAACTGTCCACTCAAGAATGAGAGTGCGAGGCTAGCTTATAACATTCAGGAGGCAGAAACAATGGGTCAAGTAGCAAGGGTAGTCCCTAGGATCTATGCAGCACTGGAGGACCGCCAGGAAGATCACCAGTCAGCGGTGGTTGAAGTAGCAAGTAAGATTGCTGAGCAATCTGTTTCTTTTTTGATTGACCCTAGTTCCACTCATAGTTACATTACTCCTAGAGTAGTGGATATTTGTGCTTTTAAGAAAGTAAAGCATAGGAAGTCTTGGTTAGTTCAGCTAGCCACTGGAACTAAGAGAAAGGTCAGTGAAGTGGTAGAGAAATGTCCATTGGTCATGAATGGATTGGTCACTTATGTAGATCTGAATGAGTCTACTGCTTGGTTCCTATGATGTTCTCATTGGAATGGATTGGTTAGAAGCTCACAGGGTGAAGCTTGATTGCTACAATAAAACTTTTGAATGCATGAATGAAGAAGGGAACCTATTAGTTGTAAAGGGTATTCCAAAGGTGATTTCAGTGAGGCAGGTTTCGTCAATGTAGTTAAAGAAGTTCTGTAGGAAGGGTTGCCAGTTGTATGCAGCTCATATTTTGGAGGAAACGAGAGATGAAACTCCTAGGTTGGAGGACTATCAGGTGTTACAGGAATTCGGGGATGTGTTTCCTGATGAGATTCCAGGGCTTCCTCCAAAGCAGGACATTGATTTCACAATTGAACTTGTGCCAGGAGTAGCACCAGTGTCCAAGGCACCCTATAGGATGAGTACACCGGAGATGCTAGAGCTGAAGATGCAACTGCAAGAGTTGTTGGAAAAGAAGTATGTCCAACCAAGTGTATCTCCTTGGGGAGCACCGGTTCTGTTTGTAAAGAAGAAAGATGGTACACTCAGGTTATGTATTGATTACAGACAGTTGAACAAGGTTACTGTGAAGAATAAGTATCCTTTGCCTAGGATTGATGACCTCTTTGATCAAATGAGGGGAGCAAAGGTATTTTCTAAGATTGACTTGAGGTCTGGTTACCATCAGGTGAGAATCAAGGATGAAGACATTCATAAGACCGCCTTTAGGACAAGGTATGGGCACTATGAGTTTGTAGTGGTACCATTTGGTCTCACAAATGCGCCAGCTACATTTATGTGCCTTATGAATAGTGTCTTCAGCAGGTATTTAGATAAGTTTGTTCTTGTTTTCCTTGATGACATTCTTGTTTATTCCAAGAATGAGGAAGAGCATGAAGAGCATTTGAGACTGACATTGCAAGTGCTCAGGGAGCATCAGTTGTATGCAAAACTGAGCAAGTGTGACTTCTATAGAGATAGAATTCAGTACTTGGGTGACATTATCTCAGAAGAGGGTATATCTATGGACCCTGAAAAGATTGAAGCCATTATGAATTGGCCTACTCCAAGAAATGTGACAGATGTAAGATCTTTCATGGGACTTGCAGGATACTACAGGAGATTCATTGAGGGATTCTCCAAAGTTGCACATGCTATCACTTCTTTGCAAAAGAAGGGGATGAAATTTGAATGGACACCGAAGTGTGAAGAAAGCTTCCAGCAGTTGAAGAGTATTCTCACTAGTGCACCAGTATTGAAGGTTGCAGATCCAGAGAAATATTTTGTGGTATGTACTGATGCATGCGGACAAGGGCTTGGAGGAGTCCTTATGCAAGACAACCACGTGATATGTTATGAGTCAAGAAAGCTGAAGGAACATGAGAAGAACTACACCACTCATGATCTAGAGCTTGCAGCCATAGTACATGCTCTCAAGATGTGGAGGCATTACTTGATGGGCAGGAGATTTGAGCTCAGAACAGACCATTGTGGTTTGAAGTATTTGTTTGATCATCCTACTCTGAATGCTAGGCAAGCAAGATGGCTAGAATTTTTATGTGAGTTTGATTTTGAGATCAAGCACATAAAAGGAAAAGAGAATAAGGTAGCTGATGCGCTCAGCAGGAAGATGCAAGAAATGCATGTGGCATCTCTTAGTATTTGCCAATCAAATTTGAGGCAGCAGATTGTTAATCATGTTGCTGGAGATGAATTGTATGAGCAGGTAAAAGACAAATTGCAGTAGCAAAGTCTTGGGAAGAGGTATGAGGGATATAAATTGGAAGGAGATGGGATTCTCACTTATAATGGCAGAATTTATATTCCAGATCTGGCAGATTTGAGGAGAGTTGTCATGGATGAAATCCATCAAGCTCCGTATTCTGGACACCCAGGATATCAGAAGACAATTGCTACAGCTAGAAAGCAGTACTTTTGGCCAGGAATGAAAAAGGATATGGCTGAGTACATTTCGAGGTGTATGAAATGTCAGCAGGTGAAGGTTGAACATCAACATCCAGCAGGTTTGTTGCAGCCTTTGCCAGTTCCAGAATGGAAATGGGAAGTTGTTTCCATGGATTTTATTACAGGATTCCCGATGACTTGGAGACAACATGACTCCATCATGGTTGTGGTAGACAAGTTGACAAAGGCAGCACATTTTATACCAGTTAAGTCTACGTATGAGGCTGGTGACATTGCAAAGATCTTCATGAAGGAGATATTCAAATTGCATGGATTTCCGCAGGCAATAGTCTCTGACCGAGATGTCAAGTTTACTTCCAACTTTTGGAAGGGGTTGTTTGCAGATTTGGGTACAAAGCTAAACTTCAGCACTGCATACCATCCTCAGACAGATGGGTAGACCGAGAGAGTTAATCAGGTGCTTGAAGATATGCTTCGCATGTATGTGATGGACAAACCAACCAAGTGGGAAGATTACTTGCACTTGGTAGAGTTTGCTTACAACAATGGACATCAAACATCCTTGGGGATGAGTCCGTATGAAGCTCTGTATGGAAGACGGTGTAGGACACCAGTGACTTGGGATAATCCAGTGAACAGGATTGTGCTTGGGACAGAATTTCTCAAGGAAATTGAGCAAGAGGTGGTAAAGATCAGGCAGAAGCTGAAAGTAGCACAGGATAGACAAAAAATCTATGCAGATAAGCATAGGGTGAACAGGGAGTTCAGTGTTGGGGATCATGTTTACCTTAGAGTGAGGGCAAGGAAGAGTTCCTTGAAGCTTGGAAGTTGTGC